>OX155676.1:3481603-4044278 GCA_944547425.1 Eupithecia centaureata | reverse complement strand
AAATCTATCTGATAGTTCGTATGAAACTTAAATAAAATGACCCGCCCTAGGGGGGTGAATGTTCTACTGAATGTTCTAAATTGCCAATTTTTGCAACCTTTGCCAATTTTAAGCTTTGTTTTGCAAAACTGTTTACAAATAAAAATTTTTAGTATGCGCAAGGTTCATGATAATAGGTAAGTGTGATTTCGTAGAATGTTTATGAGGCTATCCTTGTTATCCATTATCAGTTTTAGCAAGCTATTCTCTTCTATCTAATAGGTGGATATTTATGTTTTGATTTGAAAATAAAACCAACCCAACCCCAAATCTTGAATACATAATAAAACTAAAGGTGTTATTTTGATTTTTTTGTCTTCAGAGTCTTTCGTTTATGTAAGTTTGACGTCATTTTGTAATAAGGCATTTTAGGTTAGTACATGTTGCTTATAATTGATAACTCAATGAAATCACACTCTATGAAAATGTCTTTCAAGCATTACTTATAAATGGAGAGCAGTCCTTTTATTAAGTTTCCTAAAATAAACACAAAATTATAGATTATCTGTATAAACCCTGATTGAAAGACATGTAACAAAGATTATTACAGCTTTATACCATAAAAATACACATTATACCGCTACCAAACTACGTAAAGTTGTTTCTCTATTTTGACAGAGGCGCAGCAAGGCACCACTTATATCGAAAGAGACGAAAACATTTTCCCCATCGTAAACTCGCAAATCTGCTACAAAAACAACCGGTACTCACAATCTTACTGTGAATTAGGTTGTTACAATACACCCCACTGTACCACCGAGGTTAAAAATAAGTACTTATGGATATTAATAAATGTATCTTTATCTTTATATTAATGATAATACTTCAAATAATAATTATCTCACTTTATAAGATAACGGCGCGCCCGAAAACTGGTTTTGAAATTCACGTTATGCTTATTTCAATTCCTATAAATAGTCTCAAATAAATACCTGTACGATTTGAATCGAAAGAGAAGTAAAAAATAGCCCAACGTTAAATGGAATTTGAAGCAAGATTTAATGCTTTTCTATTCTTATTTCAATCCTGCTATTCGTGTTCCGATTGTTAAGAAAATTGCACGCGTATTTATCGGTGGTATTGAGCTTTCGTTCAGGGAATAGCTCTTGCTAGCGTTGGAGATCTTAATGCTTATGCAAAGAAAGTTCTAATTTGAATGTAGACATGTCTTTACTACAGTGTCCATGATAATTTTTACTCACTATTTCAAAGACTCTTTTGTCAGTAGTCTATCCACAAAACTCCTTAAAGTTTTATCCATTGACAATCGGTGGATATAAACATTTTACCAAATACTTAAGTATAAAAGTTACATTACAAACAGTAAAAGATACATATAAAAGGTTTGCATAGAAGAACATCATTTACAGAGACCAACTCTCATTTAAAAGATTAATATCGACTCCACAAAAGCACCGCAATATTTATGGTAGTACTCGACCAAATGACCCCAACCGATCATTTCTCCGCTTGCCATTGCCAAAATACGAATGCTACAGGCTCGGGAACCATTTACATTATGACGAGGTAAATGGTTTGGGATTGGTTTATTTGAATGATTGTTATAATTTACGTGGCTCTCTTTTGTGCCACTAAATCCGAGCTTGTACAAACGAGCAGCACGTTTTGCCAGCTGTAAGTGGCCGTTTATGCTATCCAATTACCTTATTCAAACCAGGAAAAGGTTTAGAACCTGGTATTTTTAATGTACCTTAGAACTTTCTCATTTATTAATCGATTATCTCGAAATCGAATCGCTCGAACAAAAACATGTGACGAGACGAACCTTACTAGATGTGTGTTTCTACATAATGATTAACGATCTTCAGCTCTTTCGTAGTAGCCTAAGACATAGCAATCTATGAAGTAGCAATGTTCTACGACGTAGCGGTCTTCTACGACGTAGCAGTCTTCTACGACGTAGCAGTATAATCATTAGAGCAAGAGTAACAAACAGTAAACATTGGGTGCTCGGTGAAACGTTCGGCACGCGATGTTAATTAACATGCACCACTGTGTATATTCTGGCTGTATAGTAAAAAAAGTAAAAGTAAAAAAAACTATGAATAAGAGCTCGCGGTTGCGTGCAATAATCAGATGGTTTTAAAAACGCAAACTTAACATGCTTCAGCCAAATAAATGGCTCGTTTGCGCAAAACTTTACAATTTAAAATGTAAGTAGAGTGCTTTATTTTTATTGCGTTCATAAAGTACCTAGATACAGTGAGACTAGAGTTTGTCTCTGTCAGGCGGATAGCTTGGAAAATAAACATTAGCGCTTTTGCTTCGGTACGGACTTTAAATATGCAGCACCTAACCTTTACCTACCCTATTAAGTTTGCGTCGAGGGTCAGATAGGTTTTATTTAAGCTAGGCGGTGACAAAAAGGCTCCTCAGAATTTTCAATTATATCCTTACCATAAGGTATATCGAGGGACCTAAAATGTTTATCTTCGATAGAGACCAGAGATGCTTTTTTGTAACAACTCCATAAAAGGTTATTTATTTGTATAATTTGACCCAGACTAGGAAAAAGTCTTAGAATTTATTTTTATCCAAAAAAAAACGTCTCAAACATGACTTTTTTGTTTTTGGGTAAATATAAAGTCTTAAACGTTCAAGTATGATGCCGGAAAATTCGAAAAATTACATTGAAAAACGGAAACGCTTTTGGATGCTTTTAGTACGTAACGTATAAATGGCAACATGATTAATCACATCATATTAGAGGAAACATTATACATCTTTCTCAAGTAGTTACGTACTAACTCAGCACTTTACTTAAGGCTAGGTATTCCTGCGCTCGTGAATTTTATAGGTATTTAAACATAATTGGATTTAATTGCACCATCAAAACATGTTAAAGAGTAACAGTTTACTCCCAACTAACATTTTGGTGTCAGTTACAGGTATTATTATTACTTTTAACTGTTTAACGGAGTAATAATGATCTCAGTTGTAACTATAAACTTTATAAGGTAGTTAAAATATAAATTGAGCTCGAAAAGTGTTAGTAGTATTATACTGAACGACGTTAAACAACTTTAAGAGTTACAATAGTGCTAACTGCAACAAGTATACTTAAGATGTTATAGGTTTAACCTGTTTATAACACCCAAATCTATACAACGGTTCTCGCTGAATCTCTTTAACACTTATTGTTGTTTAGTTTTTTCCGTAAAGTGCCTTATAAGTATTTTGGTGTTATATTGATTATAAGGTGCAGACATTACTTTTAAAACAGAGTTTGTCAAGAGTATAAGTTCATTTTATGCTTAGCCGGTAGTATTGTCTTGGCTATAGTAATTGTAGTTACTTAAGACTATTAATACACTGTAAAGAGTACTAAAGACTGACAACATTCTTGACTAAAGATGTTGTATCTCGAAATGTGTAATAGAACACTTAACAAAGACGTAAAGCTTTAATGTTCGGTCGCCATTGTTTTGGTCAATTTACTTATATATATTGAATAGGTTATTCAATATTTGACAACAAAATACTTCATTATTTATGTAACTTCTGTCATTCTACTGAAACCACTTAATTTAACATGCTACTGGCTAATAAGGAAAAAAATAAAAAAAATAAAAATTTGAAATTTCTTTATTATTCTTCATAATTTTTATTTAAAATCTTAATTTAATCCAGGGCGCGTTAAAATTGAGATGAGAAACATGGTATACATTTACAGTAAAATTACCGCGGCAGATTATGTTCACTTCACAATGAAATTTTTAAGTCCTTAGTATTTGTATATTCTCCTCTGTCAATTCTGTTACGCCGTTCACTGATAGTCACATAATTTTATTAAGTAACAAAGTTCATAGACTTCCCGTCATAAGATACAAAATACCTACGCTTGAGAATATTCTAACTAACTACTAAGCGATTAAGTGTCAACAAGTATTTTAAATAGGTCTTGTAATATGTTAGGTGATATTTCATTCTTAACCGAAATGATTCTAACACCTATAGTATTAACCAACTCATCTACAAGACATTTATACCGGTTAAGGTATTAGCTGAGAATGAATAAACACTCTTGTGCAGGTACTTAACACCCTTATACCACCCTTATACAGGCTTTATAACACCTTTACCTGCAAAATCGTGGGCCTCTTTCGTGGTTATATGTGAGTTAGAGCATGCTCTAACTCCATTCTTACAGGTATTTTTAACACTAAGATACTCGATTGGAACCGTTATAAGTATAATATACAGGTTATTTTAACGCCAACGTGCTAGTTGGGCTAATACTCATTATTTCTATAGTGGTAAGTGACCTTATCTCATCCAGATAACATTTGAATGGACAAGATCGATACATTTTTGGCATTGGCGTAAGTGATAACGGCACTATAAAAAAATCTTTAGCTAAGTTAGCATAAATAGTACAAAAAGGAAATATCATTAGCAAAGAGAGTGCAATATGTAATACATTGCAATAATATACAGGACGTATGAGGAGCGAAGAAAATAATTTTATCATTTTACCTGTACACTGTTCGCAACCGTCTACAGTCAGCTCAATTGTTTCAATCATTTGTAGTTTTCATTTGTTTCTATTCCTTGATCACAGTTGTCTTGTCAATAAATCTATCACTTTTGTCAAGTCAAACTCTGCGTTTGACTTTTGTTTATATTTAGAACTACAAAGTATCAATTTAAAATCAAGAATAACTAAAATATCATTAGTTTAGTCATAACCTCATAACTCACTCGTAACATTGCAAAAAAGGAAATTTTAAGGGATTTTTTTCTGTCGACTGTATTGAATTATATATAATGCGTACTTTGAGTAAACTAGATCCTTTTGAAAGTTTTTTTTCGAATCTAGCACACAATTTTCTTTCTCAGATGAATTTAAAAAATCACACAAGCGTGGCATCTGCTGGCATACATAGCCTTAGCAAAATTACCGCCTTAATCGCCTTAATTGGGCTCTCTCATAGAAAGCTCAAGTTATTGCCGCTAATTGAGTGAGCAAGCAGGTTGTTCCTTCGCTAATTTGTTATATACAAGTCTGCATGCGACGCAAGAGGTTTGGATTCTCACCTCGAGGCAAATGTTTGTAAGATCAGCAGATATTTATTAGGGGTTTTCTGGGCGCGACCTAAAATGGCCGTGGCAGGCATGATGAAAAATGACCATGGTAGGAGTATCGTAAAATGGCCGTGGCAAAGGCAACGTATGATGAAAGTGGCAGGCGTCATGTAAGATGACCATGGCAGGCACGACGTGAGATGAATGTGGCAGGCACGACGTGAGATGAATGTGGCAGGTACGATGTAAGATGAATGTGGCAGGTACGACGTAAGATGAATGACAATAACCCTAAGTTGACCAACCAATAGTGAACATTTTTGTGGAAATGATAATGATGTAACGTTGCACAAGGGGAAAACGTAAGTTTATAAATAAAAAATAATGCTGGACAATCCACACAGCCAAAAAAATATACATCATCTAGCCTGAAAGTATTTAACTAGTTTAGTTCAGTGATGTTTTCAATCAAGTATACATATAACTCGAGTGAAATAAGTAATACAAAATCACTGACATTTGTTTCAAAACACGATTTATTGGTTCAAATTGCACACGCTTCAATAACTTTGTTCAGTCTCGTAATCAAAACTCTGTGAATGCGAGCTTCTCATTCACATGGTTTATCCCGAGCCATTCGTTACGATTTATCAAAATGAAGTCCATCGTCCGTTGAATACACCGGCTGGTCCAGCTGGTTTTGGTCGATCAAACTGCAGCACACAAATCACTACATAGTATAAAACAAAGTCGCTTCTATCTCTCAGTATGTCCATATGTACGAATTAGATCTTTAAAACTACGCAGCGGACTTGGTTGCGGTTTTTTCAATAGGTAGAGTGATTTAAGAGGAAGTTTCAACTATAAGTATAAGGGTGACAAAACAAAATCGAGCTGTGCTGCGCTGTACTGCGCTGTGCTATGTTTGGTCAACTCATTGACGCAGCACAGCACAGCGCAGCACAGCATGGTTTGTTTGTATCCTCATTTAAATATTAGACGAGCGAGTTGACGTTGACACAGCACGGCGCAGTACAGCGCAGCACAGCTCGATTTAGATTTGTCACTTATACACGAAAATTTGGATAGATGTTTGGATGTGTGTTGCCTCTACACGCCAAAACTACTGAAAAATCGGGCAAAAATTGAACTAACCTACATGGATCCAAGTTTGTATAGGTCATAGCTTCAAGCCTGGAATCAAACACTTTTTCCATTTTCCAAAAAACCTTTAAACGTTTCCATAGAAACAAAGCGGAAGCCGTGAGCCAAAACTAGTGACAAATATTCACGAGTATATAAAATCACACATTTCATGCGCATTTCTGCTTATAAGTGCCTGAGTACTTACAAAAGTGAAAATGAGTATCAACTTTTCAAAGTAATATTTTATATCGCTAAAAGCATTCTATATGACGATGAACTTCAAGTCAGTAGTTTGGAAGAAGTTTTACATCTGGTATCTACCTCAGTGGGTTCTTAAAAGGCAAGGAAGCACTCAGCTTAATGTTGGTCTCATCCGGTCAGGGCCAAGGGTCTTGCTAACTGGGATTAATACTAAAGGCTTAATCTTGATGTGTCAAGATGAAGATGAGAACTTCCAGTTAGGAAGTTTTGGCTATTGATTTAAGTGCCTACACCTCACCTACTGAAGGGAAACAGCTCATTTGACTATGATGTGTACTGATACTGATATAATTTTAAATAAAGTGTTTTACGGGTACTGGATAACTGATAAACTTAATTGATAGATTGATCATTTAATCATTAAACATTTCGTTTCATTACTTAGTGCCTAAGTTTTATATACCTAAGCACTGAGTTCTCACCTTTTTTGCCTATTATTATTAAATTGACAAACTGCAGTGTGTATAATTAATACATTACAAACAGTGATATAAATAATGCCTAGTGCTGCTTTGATTTCATGACAATAGGTAACTCATAATATGCAGCTTATAGTTTCTCGCTTTTATTTCTTTTCACAGACTTGCCACCTTTATGAGATTTCGTGCGCTCCGCAATAACGGAAAGTACCTAACCACAGCCTGTGCCTTCCAAAGAACAATGATCGTGATTCATTTCAACATTTTCAACCTGCAATAAAAGATACTGGCTTTTGTTTTAAGCTTTGGAGAATCAATGGAAGCCGAGTTCGGCGCTGAATTAAATGAAAAACTCTCATTGGTGTGAACCCAATATTGCACACAACGGGCAGGTTATTTGATTCCATTTTTGGGTTTCAGATCAAAATAAAACTTCTATTGTAGACATCTATCAGTTTTTGTTCATCATCAAGAACACGTTTATCCCAACGGTTGCCAGTTCTTCGCGAGATATGGCAGGCCCACTGCCACTGCAGCTTGCTATTTCTTTGAGCTATGTCGATAACTTTGGTTCTCTGTCGGATGTATTCACACATTTCACTGTTTGTGTCTCACTCCTAGTTTTTGTTTAATTGATATAAAACCCAAAATCCTAGAACATTACACTATTTGTAACTTGACCGACTATGATAAACATGGAAATACAGTCGTCGATGGAAATAATTGTCCTACAGATGACTTAAACTCACCTGGTCAGTTGGTCAATGTGTTTTTTTCATATCGATTAATTTTTTTTTACAATAAAATCATCGCTAGGACTTCGTATTCTAATAATACTTTCTGGTATTAAAATCATATTTTCTGATATTGCACTAAATAAAACTTAAACTTAAAGTGCTTTATTTCCTTTAGACCATAACAGCGCCCAAATTCCACTAAATAAATCGCTTCACCATTACAATAGTTTCGTGTCAAAATGACAGTGTTAAACTCTTTTTGGTATTCTACTAGCACAACCTTTTTGAGATTCATTCATAGCTGTGATGATTACGTTTATGACTACCAATTTGACATTCTATTAATGAAATACTCTCAGTCAAAAATTTTAGAATTCCAAATGCAAATACGTCATTTTAGCCATCTTGACAGTATGATGCTATTGAAACCTTTGCTTTTAAATAAGTGGAATTTGTCCCCAGGACTCATGTATCAGTCATCTAGTACCCATAACATAAGCTCTGCTTAACTTGATGCATCTAGATGATGCTGTGTAAATTGGAAATAAATTTTATCTTAAAATTTAGTTTAATTAAAACTAGGAAGTAAAGTGATCAATTTGATGTAGATAATATTATATATTTATAGATATTATGTGTTAAAATGTTTTAAATTTTTTTTTTACATTTAGTGACAACTTTTGCAAATCACTTTGAGTTTTGTTGTAAAATAATTTAATTCATCATGACTTACGATAGCTTGAATGTGATTTCCTAAGGGGCAGAAAAAGCACTCTACTTAATTTCCCATAAACTAGGTTATGAGAGATTGGAAGAGAAAAATGTAAGTTGAGCTACCTTTAAACATTTTACAACCGTCTGCAGTTAGCTCAGTTGTTTAAATTGTGAATAGTAGTTAAGTAAGTTGCTTCTATTTCTTGATTGTTATTTTATTTGTAAATAAAGACATTAATTACAATAAAAACTGTAAAACTGTGTACATAAAAACTTGTTTGGTCCTGAGGTGTATGCATGCACCTTCAATCATTGCGCCACAGAGTTTGTGTAAAGTTAGCTCCAATACTCACTACACTATTTATTACTCAACATGCGTACAACATTAACCCTGCAAGGACACAGCAAAATTGAAAAAAATCTTAAAGGAAGGTATGTACTACAATCAAAAGGTTAAAAAAGGAACAAGTAATATACATTTGTATAGTAAATTTTCTAGACTGCAAAAGCATTTTATTAATAGTTGCTTTTTAAATCGGTTATCCTCTTCTTGCATATCTCCCGGCAGATTATTCAATAATGCCATGCACATTGCATGGGTGCCTAAATAAACTAGATGAAGTCAAGACTACTCTGAAATTGAAAAAATTGAGAGTCTGAAAGTGTCAAAAATTTATCTGCCTGAAAATATCTACTTCGCTAATGCATTTTCCAAAGTAAGGGTTTTTATATTCAACGATTTTGGGGTATAATGGATGGGCAGGTTTCTGTCAACCCAATGAGTCTATCAATATCAATAACTCATCATCATTCGTCATCATGTGTAGCAAAGGTACAAGGAACCTTCGTGTATATAATATGCTCGTGTATGTGTATTATTAATATAACTGTCTATATACTCGTACCTAAGTTATGACATTAATCGTTATTTTCCTACATAATACAGTAAAAGCAATTTCGGTGTCAAACTAAATGGATATCAAACAATTCAGAGACGACGCAAACGAGCCATCATTCGTCGGAACCACTCTTTCATTGAAGGGGCAGCCGCACGCAATCAAAAAATAAAGTTGGACAATCCACACGCTAAAAAATTAGGAACGAACAGACGTTTGTTTCTGTATTAGTACACAGATGGACATAGACCTCGAATGCCATAACGCTCTGTCTTCAGCTTGCCGCATCCAACATCTGCCAGCAGTCTTACGCTGATTCTGTAAATATAATATGTATATACAATTTTTTATGCACCGTAGCCAAAAACAAAACAAGTAGCTCGTTTGCAGCGCTCATAATAAGTGGGGGAATTTGTAGACAATTTACTTTTTGTCTGTAAATTGAGGAAAATTGGAGAATTTACGCTGGAACATTTACTAGTGGTATTTCAAATGTCTCTGAAGGGTCATTTACATTTATTTTAATTAGCCAGTTGCTTTTTCTTTAGGTGGATTTTGTGGGATATTGAAATTAGGTGACCGAGTAGAGATATTTTGCGTATTCGACTTACGTCGCTAAAAATGTAGAGCTTTTCACTTTAGACATTTATCATCGCAAATAACGAGACAATAGCAAATATCCCTCGATCCTGAAATTGGAGATCGAAATAGAAGCTTTTTCGTGAATTGCCTAAATAAAAGCTTTCTTCTGAGATCTGTCAATATCGTCTCATAAATCTTCGCGAAAAGCGACTAAACTTGAATAACTTGAAGAAGACGGAGACATTTCTTCCAAAAACAATTGAATCCACATAAAAACTTTTTAACGACTGCTCCGAAATAAGCGAAGTTAGTTATGTTTATCGTTAAATCAATTTAACACTCGAAAGCTGGGGTGGAACTTGAAACTTTGTTCGTTTTGTTTTGATAAAGTCGACATTCTTTCACCGTTATTCGTAGAGTAAAATAAGATTTTTTATGCGATTCCCAGTAATTCAAGTTGGTGAATACATAAAATAGTGGATTCTTAATTCATGCATATGTATGCTGCAGCCTAACAAGAATGCAATTGCTCAGCGCAAAGCTTGAACACTGTTTTTAGTTTAACCCAAAAGTGTTGCACGGAAAATTAGAGCTGTGCCGCAAGGTGACCAGATAAACGAAATACCAACAGAACAATTAATCTGTGTTTGCGATGTGTTCTTAAATAATTAATTCCATATTTTCCACGTTTGACAAAAATGGTAAAATATGTATGTTATCACAATCAAAAGTAATCCTTGCTAATATCATAATTATGAACGTGGAAGTTTTTTTTGTTTGTTACTCTTTTATGAAAAAACAGCTTAACAGATCGACCTGAAATTTCGAATAGACAGTGCAAACTTGCGGACAGATTCTAGTACGATCATAATATAAATCGACTAACAGCGCCTCGCGGTTTCACCCGCGGTATTTCCCGTTCCGTGAGAATTCCGGGATTGGAGCCTATGTGCTATTCCAGACTACAATCTATCTCTGTGCCAAGTTTATACCATATCCGTTCAGTAGTTTTTGCCTGAATGAGTAACAAACATCCATCCATCTATACTTACAAACTTTCGCGTTTATAATATTGGTAGCATCTGACAGAGCTATTGATTGCAGGTGGAGGCCATACTTATTTATGCAAAGAAGTGCATTGGCCGTGAAAACCAGTCGCCCTAGCTTGTTGACATCCCTCTAACTAGACGGCGCGCTATCCATCCATAATGAACCTTAATCCGCATTAATTCAGTGCAGATTCATTTACGTTGTTGTGGGTAGGTTTAATACGGTTGCATTCTCTGAGAAATGAGACCATCCTGGTGGAAAATTACTGCAAGTTACTTAATCTAGACTCGATATCTCGAGTTAGGTATCTCTTTCCTATCG
The DNA here is from genome assembly GCA_944547425.1 of Eupithecia centaureata. Taxonomy (NCBI): domain Eukaryota; kingdom Metazoa; phylum Arthropoda; class Insecta; order Lepidoptera; family Geometridae; genus Eupithecia; species Eupithecia centaureata. The sequence goes on along the minus strand of OX155676.1, from coordinate 4,033,067 downwards.
TATTAAAGGAACCAATAGTAGGAGTATCTCGCTAAATAGCTTTTTTTACAGTCCACACACATCATCTAGCCCTAGCCTAAGCAGAGCTTGTGTTATGGGTACTAGATATACTCTGTGGATATAATACATATAAACAGTATATATACATTACGATTGACATTTTTAATATACGTAGAAAACACCCAGAACCCCCTAACAAATATTTTCAGATCGTGCATACATTTGTTCCAAGGCGGGAATCGAACCCTCAACCTACTGCGCCGCGGGTGGATCTTTGCCAGCCGCGCCACATAGATTCAGATTCAGATTCAGATTATTTATTGTCACACATCATACATAAAATAAAAGTATTTACTTAAAATTAAATGATGAGGCTATGACTCGTCAGAGTTTTACAACATAATAAATATATTTATCTAAGGTGGCGATTATAATAATATAATTTCTTAAAACTAGGACTCAACTTTAGGTTAAGTGATGTTGCCCATCAGGTAGTTTAGTCGATTTTATTTCATACTTGCTGTAGTCGTTATCTAAAAACTCTTTAATACTATATAGCGTCTTGTCAAGCAAAAGATTTTTTAATTCAAAATTAAAACTATTCTCATTTTTAATAAGTTTAAGCTCTATCGGGAGCTTATTATAAAGCTTTTGGCCAATTATTCTAGGGAGCTACATACAACCATAGGTCGTCAAGTTTAAAATAAATTCTGAGTAGGAATACCTAAAGATAATGCTAACCGCAATTTAAAAACTACATTAAACGTAATGTAAAATAAACAGTGCGAGTGAATTGAAGCTTTCGTTAAATTTTGGTTTGTGTTGTGACTGAGTGAATCGAACACGTGATTTTAGTTTTCTCGTTAAAGGTTATTAATTTGTTGAGCATAATAATATTTGTGGGGTGAAAAATAGATCCCTGCAATTTAATTCATAAATCGTTACACAACGTTTTTAACGTGAGTTTAACGTTAAAATATCGTTTTAAAAGGTTTTTAATGATGTCTTATAGTCTTCATTCATGCACTTAGCTTCAACTATCGTGAAAATTCTCTACATCCTAGTTCTTAACGATTCTTCACGTTAAATAGTTATTTTAATGCAATCAGTAATTATTGCGAGGTCACCTCAAGTGATGCCCTACTTGCCCGGTGTGTTACGTGCGATTAGACAGTCACATTATGTTTTTTTTTATTATTTGTAAATATTTCTATGATATAGTGTGTAATACAGAATGTTCTATCTATCTATGTTTTCTCTCTGTGGTTACATAATCTACCGTTAACAGTACATTCCACTCTGATCAATGTTGAAGAGAATCATAGCTACTAGTATTATTTCATGTGACTAAAGCCTCGTATTCACTAGGCGACAAATCGTCGCAGAACCTGTCTAGGCACATGTCGTCTACGTGTCGCCGCGACGTCGCGCTCTGTTCTGCGACGTCGCACGCGACTATACAGCGACATCTACGTGTCGCAGAACAGGTTCCGTGTTTTGGCTCGCGAGACAGAACTTCCTGCGACATCAGTCCTGCGACCGTGTGGACAAGCAAAATGTATCACGACATGTTACCAAAATGTATCTCGACATGTTACCAAAATGTTTCACGACATGTTACCAAAATGTTCTGAGAACACGCACCGTAGATGTTCTATTCGAGGCTTTAAGCCTCGAATTCACTAGGGCACAAGTTCTGAGACTGTTACAGAACATCTACGGTGCGTGTTCTCAGAACATTTTGGTAACATGTCGTGATACATTTTGCTTGTCCACACCAGCAGTCTCCGCCGAGATGTCGCCCGAGGAAGTCGTGGCAGTTAGTGCTGCGTACATTTATATATTTTCGAGTAGTTTACCGAAACGTTATAAAAAGAAAAGGTGGTGAGTGCGAAACTACTTATCACAAAGAGAAAGCAGTGATAATATCTTAAGTGATCTTCGAATGTTTGATGGATCATTTGTAAATTTCACTCGAATGACATCGACTGATTTTGAAGTTTTACTAGAAATGATCGGGCCTGCCATAGCTAAACAAGACACAATATTACTTGGTATTGGTATTTGAAGTTCATTGGCTAACCCCTCCCAAGCATCATTTTTCTTTATTTTATTTTTGTATTCACGGTTATTCGTGTCCCACAAACATCTTTTGCTTTCGTAAAGCTCAATAAGTTTTAGAACTAATTGATTTCCCCACTCTACGGGCATGTTGTTGCTAGAATTCGCGCTCGCGTCCACACTCTGCAACAGCGGTCGCAGGACAGATGTCGCAGGAAGTTCTGTCTCGCGAGCCAAAACACGGAACCTGTTCTGCGACACGTAGATGTCGCTGTATAGTCGCGTGCGACGTCGCAGAACAGAGCGCGACGTCACGGCGACACGTAGACGACATGTGCCTAGACAGGTTCTGCGACGATTTGTCGCCTAGTGAATACGAGCCTTAAAGCTTCAACATAACACGTAGCTAAATTATTCATGAAGTAGGCAAGTAAATACCGTCGGAACTATTCCAGGGATCAGCTAAGTGGAATTTTGTGTAACGGAAACTTACCCGTTGGAACTAACGACTGCTTTTCATAAAGAAAATAAAATGGATCGCTTTTACGTAAAGTTTTAATAAGGCTCAAGGCGGACGGGACAAAAGTACCTATCTTACCATTTATTTATTTAGAACTACCAACGTCGAAGATTGTATGACCGTCATAATTAAAACTCAAATTTTAAAACTCTTTTTTAAAACAAAGATAATAAAACACTGCCGAATAGAGGCAATTACAATAGAGAACATTGAATTCAACCAGAAACGAAGCCTGATTACAGTGAGCATCAGAAAACAAATTGATTACAAATCAATTTATTAGTCATCTAGGACTCATAACACAAACTCTGCTTAGCTTGGGGCTAGATTTTAGATGATACTGAGTAGATTGGATTGTCTTTAATTATTATTTTGTCACTCATGGTCATGCAAACATGCTTAAGTGACTAATCGTAACTTTACACTACAAGGCACGCAATGTATTTATTTAGCTGAAGTGTGCTAAGAATTTGCTGTTTTAATAGTAATTGTAGCAAGTTGCGTGATTTTCTGTCTGTGTTTATTAAAAGGATTACTCGTTCAAGCTCATTATTCATCACCTAAGGTTGTGGTCAAATAAATAGGTAATACAGGAAGATCCACACATGAATACTTAAATTGATTAAAATATTTAATTATTACATCCAGCCACAACAAACATTTGTCCCAAGAGAGAATCGAACCAGCAACCTATAATAAATAACTGTATCATCATCACTACATAGTATAAAACAAAGTCGCTTTCTCTGTCCCTATGTCCTTATGTATGCTTAAATCTTTAAAACTACGCAACGAATTTTGATGCGGTTATTTTTAATAGATAGAGTGATTTAAGAGGAAGGTTTATACGTATAATAAAACCATGCGAAGCCGGGTCGGGTCACTAGTAAATTAATAAATCATTTAATCAGAAATCAGAAATCAATATCTTTATTTCTTTAGGCTTACAAAATAAGCACTTAGACAAGTCAAATTTAATACTAGTCAAATTTAATTATACCTTCGTCGCAGGCGGACTTTCTTCCGTTGTGACCAGAGATCATCAAATGCAAGTCTTTTGTATTTATTGGACTTGTTAAGTAATTTGCTATAATAAAACTATCTTCTTGTTAATAGCACAATGATTTCAAATCCTGAACAATCATAGGGGTGATTCTCCCGGGCTTCAAAAATACATGTCCGGCTCGGAAAATCATACAAAAAGTATCCCTAGCCCTTTGATTTTTTTAATGATAGTAGATTAGACAAAAATAAAAGGGGAGGCCTTTTTTAGTTTTTTAATATTCTTATTTTAAATAAGTAAAAATAAATAAAATCCTTGGAAATTATGACTTCCGTGGTGCGTCCGGACTTCATGTTCCGGTGTTAATAAATTTTTATATAATTTCCTAAAAACTCTGGTACTAATTTACATAGGTTCACAATAACCCAGATAGTTACTTGCTTATTTGACGCTATTACTACGCAAAACTAAGCTTTAGTTGACAAGTTACAACGAGATAACTTCGCGTCCGTCGTTTAGCTCTGATTTCCCTGGTGCGCACTAAATTATTCATAAATACTGTACTTAAATATCTGCGTAAATAGTTGTTAGATTGAGAGAAACTATCAGTCACGCCCCATCAGTGGTGTGTACAACAAAGGTGTATGTCTTTACGTCACTCTGTTATTTCGGTACGTAATCACTTTCCGTGGCTTGGTATCTAGAAATTCTGATTACCATGTTGACTATAAATTTGTTTATGCTAATCCTATTGTTTTATTAATGATGATAATTCATGCCTTTTGTGTTCCTAATTTCGACTGCATATTTCAATGTAAAATAAACCAGCAAATTAAGAAAATTTCTAAGATTTTGTTATTTTTTTTGATTTCCGTGGTGTGATTTCCGTGGATTTTGCGGGTTCATTAACATCTCAATAATGTTTTTTTACAGTTTTTATGATGTTTTTTAGGATAAAAGTTTATAATAAATACAAAATGAATAATTATAATATTTTTAATACAAAGATAAACATTGTTGGTGTGATTTTTGTAAAAAGTTACTTGTATTTACAGTAATGATTTAAAGGTGTTTTTGTAAAAACTGATTAAAACTACAAACGTCAAATAATTGGTATTTAGCTTAATAATCTACTTACTACCGAAAACACATATTTTTATCGATAAACCAACCCATATTTGATTTTGGTGATATAAATTCTGATTTCCGTGGACACCATATTTTTAAAATTGAATAACTCCGTAACCATAAAGCCAATAAAGTTCCCTTCACTACCAAAAAATTCAAAATTAAATCTTTATTTAGAATATACTATGATGATGTGCAATTTCAACAAAAAAAAATGTGCCACAGAAGTCAGACAAAAAACGAGTTTTCGTAGAATCACCCATAGGCAAAGTGCTATTCGTCTCCACTGAAATATTTTGTCCACTCCATCGCAGGTCGATTCAAATCACGCGCAAAATGCCAATGAGAAACGTGAAATGCTTATAAATCTGATCAATTTAAAAACCACTTTAACCATCCTTGAGTTGAGTTTTCTTTAGATCTTTTTGTTACAGTTTTATGAATTTCAGAAAAATAATGTAGACGGGATTAAGTTGAAGATCAACTGGGATAAGGCGTCTTTCAGAGCTTCTACTTTAACTATTAAGATATTCTGAGTAGTTTTTAATATTTAAAGAGTTAATAAACATCACTACATTGTATAACAAAGTCGCTTTCTCTGTCCCTATGTCCTTATGTCATTATGTCCCTTTGAATGCTTAAATCTTTAAAACTACGCAATGGATTTTTATGCGGTTTTTTTAATAGATAGAGTGATTCAAGAGACAGGTTTATATACTTACAATAAAACCGTGCAAAGCCGGGGCGGGTCGCTAGTAATAGTATAAAATACATAATCGTTTATTTGAAGAAGTATGGTAGGTTAAAAGTAAGGGGTATGGTAGGTTACATGTTGAACGAAGAGACCACAATAGTTGCAATTGTTTTTATGCTCTTTTGAAATTTGTTCTGAGGTTTTGGAGTTTTCTATGTTTAATAAAATCTATGTAGTATAATGTATTTAGTGTATTCAGTTACCTAGTACCCAAATCACTAGTTCTGCTTAGCTTGGGGCTAGATGAGTGAATATTGTCCAGCAATAGGTATTAATTTATTTATTTAAATACTAGTCTGAGATTTTAGGTATGAATATTATGAGCACGGCTTAGACTCTTATAGTATTACAGTTTGCCGTCACTCTACTAAAAACCAATAGTATCTTGAACTCTATTTTGCAGAAAATTCCGATCCATTCCGGCCACCAATCCTAAATTGACGTCGGCTTACTTGTCCAATATCCACTGGCCTCTATATTGGACCCAGTTTCAGATATTGAAGTTTTTTTAACTTAGATAGCCACTGGGACTTGGAACTAACACAGCATTTTCGGTTTTCCAATACCGAGTTGAGATCGAAATATTCTAACTTTCTAGACAATTTTCACGTACCAATATTGCCAATTCTTTAAGCGAAAAACAACAACAGTAGCACAATATCAGACCAGCTCTATAAGGTGAGAAAAGTAAAGAAGCCTATGAAACTTCGATGCAGTCTCATTGAAATTAATATAAAAATGTTTTCAAGCACTGCCAACGCAAGAAAACTTCGAAATTTAATCAAATTGTTGGATGGTAGAATAAATTGTAGACTCACGTTTCGTTAAACCTCCAAGTCAGTCCAAGGCTCTCCCAGTTGTTTTTCATTGCTGACTTGTTAAGTCTAGTTGGCTAATGAAAACTGAAAGTCAGAAAAATGGTTTTAAAACTTTGAACTAAGTATAAGCTCTGGAACTTGCAAGAAGTCATGAACTTTACTCATGTTATAGTGAGTTCATTAAATAAATAAAAAAACAATAAATGCTGTACAAACCACACAGCATCCTCAGCGTGCTAGGTGACTGATATTACATTGATAGACATGTTTTATTACACTTTTGAAACTCCCAGAACCTTGGAACAAATATTTGTTTTTTTTTATAAATTTCACCCCTCATCATCATCATCATCATCAACCTATATTAGTCCACTGCTGGACATAGGCCTCCCCCAATGAGCGCCATAGCGACCTGTCTTCAGCTTGACGCATCCAGCATCTGCCAGCAGTCTTTCGCAGATCGTCATCCCACCTGGCCGGAGGGTGTCCACTCAAAATCAATCAATTTCACCCCTAATGAGGTGAAAACCTCCTTAAGTAAAACCTCCTTAAATATCACCCCTAAAGAGGTCAAAACCTCCTTAGGTGATATATTATGGTGTTTTTTGTAACTCTTTAACCAGTGGCCTAATTTGCTTAAAACTTACAAAGATTTGTAGTTTTCTATTAGATTGAAAAGCAAGATAAATGGTATAGTTTCCGCGAACGAAGACGCGGACAGAAAGCTAGCTTTACTTTATGATATTATGTTCCAGTTGCGTGTCTGGCTGGCTGTTAAATGAATATAAATAATTAAGACAGTGAAACAAAAGCTAAAGATAACTATAATAGGTAAAACCCAGAGCAACATAATCCGGGATGTTTTTTCACAGTATCCCGAAGGCCGTAAAAATCTACTAAATCTGATATTTATTTTCATACGCCCATTTCTGCAGTAAAAAGCTGAGTAAAATACTGATAAAATTGTCTCGAGGGGTTCTAAATAATGGTTTATCCCAATATTTACTCGAGTTTCTTCTCAGGGGGTTTATAGATACGTAGTAGCTACCTACGTATTTTTACGTTATAGATGCTTTCGGATCTTTAGATAGATGCGAATGCACAAAGTAAAATATAGGTAAATATTTTATGTTTATTCAAGGCCTCATTAGGTAGAGCGCTCTTCAAGGAGGATAACTAGGTATCGTGAATTATACTTTAACCTACCCAAATCTAGTTTCAGAATTTTAAGTAGGTACCTAATTAAAAATTATATTATTTGAAAAGGTACCTATTCAATGAATATAATGACGATATGGCTAGTTAGAACATACTTGTAATCTTTGGAATGTAAAGTTACTTTTTATTACTCATACTCGGAATGTAGGTCTGAAGTAGCCTGAAGAGCGGGTTGAAAGTGATACTTTTCAGCCCTAGGGAGAATCGTTTTCATTTGGCAGCTAATACGTTACTATTGAACCATGTTAATGGTAGAATAAGAAAAATAAATGCTGAAGGTAAAAAAAACTCGGGTTATGAAAAAAAACTCGGCAAGTCACTGAAGTCAAAAAATACGAAAGACAAGGCCGCAAGGCAGTATGACTTTATGGCTTTCGCCTGTCTTAGATGGACTAATAAATAAAATAAAATATAAAATTAGCGGCAATTCGATTCATTTGTTTTCTCATGTTTTTATTTATATTTCCTTGTATTCGTAATGAAAAGCACAGTGTTTACCTCGGGTAAAAGTAACTTATTTAGTCCCTCGAACTATGGGCGCCCTCGCTTCACTCGGGCGCCAAACCCCGTCTCGGGAATAAATAAGTTACTTTCAACCCTTGGGTAACAATGTACTATATATAAATTATGCATTATGTAGCCTATATGTGCAGAAGTATCCTATTAATATTATAAACACGAAAGTTTGTAAAAAGTATGGATGGGTGTTTGTTACTCTTTTACGCAAAAACTACTGAACGGATTATGGATGAAATTTGACATTGAGATAGATAGTCTGGAATAACACATAGTCTATATTTTATCCCAGAATTCCCGCGAGAACGGGAATTACGCGGGTGAATCCGCGAGGTGCTGCTAGTATGTGATAAATGTTTTGTAAACCTTTTAGTCAATCTTTAGTCTTACTAACACTAGATATTTGGTAAAATAATGTAGTTATAAGATGACCTCTGAAGCGCAGCGAGCGAAGAAGTCTGTCTGTGACTGGTTCAATTCCCGCCTCGGGACAAACGTTTGTAAGATCTGAAGATGTTTTGTTCAGATTGTTTTTATTATTTTCTATGTAAGGATTAATAAAATATTTAATTCTTAATTATAATTTATAAAGAATGTATTAGTAAATTACATCATATATTAAGACTTATCAGTTTTCTAGTATCCGTGTCTAGTAACTATAACAGCATGCTTAGCTTAGGGCTTTATAATGATGCTGAGTGAATTGTTCAGCATTTTGTATTTATTTATAGCTACAAAAGTAGCTTAGCAACACCAACAAAGCTCTGTTCTGTAGACTAAAACCTTAACCTAAGTCTAGACTAGCATATAAATACTGTGGTGCTATGTGTAGCAATCGATCAATAAAAAGCCCCTGTGTCCACGTGAAATTATTCACCGCGGTCCTAAACCTCATGCATTATTAAGGCGCAAACAGCACCGAAAGTGGCGCCCCCACTTATTTTATCATATAAATTCCGTTACACAAAGGGATTTCCAAAATTCACACGCAGAGTTTGTTCAACCTATCAAAAGTTTTTTTTTAATTCATCTGTAGTAGTTTCATTTTGTTCAGGACGAGATACGAAGTTGCCTTTGGTGGCCACCAAACTCTATTTTCCTATCTCTTCCTTAAACAGACAAAATGAAACTACTACATTAATAAAATTATGGTAGGTAGTATTGTACGTGTGAATTTCTTTCGTTAAACAGAATTATTTGAGAAAATAAGTGGGGGCGCCACTTTAGGTGCTGTTGGCGCCTTAACGCCCTTTGGCACTTTCTTAATCCAGCACAGTTTATTGAGTTGCAAAACTTAAATATATGGTACCTTGAGTACTTTCTACAGTCCGCAGCTTTGCATCAGTTTGTATGTCCATTTCCAGATAAATGTATTCTATTCTAACTAATATTATAAAGGCGAAAGTTTGTATGAATGTATGGATCATTAATTAATATAAACAAGAAAGTTTTTATGGATGTATAGATGGATGTTTGTTTCTTTTTACGCAAAAACTACTGAACGGATCGAGCTGCACTAACATAGGCTAGCTAGAATCTACTCTGAAATAACACATAGGCTACTTTTTATCCCATAAAATAGTTTTCATAGAATAAAAATAGCCTTTAGGTAAACGTTTCAGTGGAAACAAAGCGTGCGAAGTCGTGGGCAGATTCTAGTCTAACTATAAACTAGCGTCAAATTTCTTCCAGATCTGAGTCATTTGTACCAGTTGTGTATTAGTTTATATTATCGTATATACCTATCCAACATTTGGTGCCTTGCAACCCTTCGGCCGTCTACAAAACCGGAGTTTCAGAACTGGTAGTGCCTCTACCGGATAGATGGCGCTATTGAGACCTTTGTTTTGAAATTAGTGGAATTTGGCCCCTGTTCAGTAAGTTCGTCAGTATGTAGTTCAGGGATCTTAATGTAACAAAACTATTAACACTTCGTGGGAAGTAATAAATAACGTAGCTTTATGGTTAGTTTCCCTATTAAGGTTGAACGTGGAGGGAGATTTAAACTTTCCTGTTCTTTGGACGACCGATGTTGCGCGGCGGGCTAAGGTCCCCTGCGATGCAGGAGGTTACAGGTTCGATTCTCGCCTTGGGATACATGTTTTTGTGTTCAAATATTTGTTCCGGGGTTCTGTTTGCTTCCTAGAGGTATATTAGAAAGAAAAATATGAAATGTTTTGTATTAAGTAACTATATCCGTCAGTATCCATAGCATAGGCTCTGCTTAGCAATAATTACTCGCTTCTTTTTCAATTAAATGTAATATTTTTCTAATCTTCTTCTTTCGATAACTGTAATGTGAAATGAATAAACTAATAACAAAATAAAAATTAATTACACCTTTGAATTACCTAGTTATTTTTTTAAGTTTTTAAGAAGCTTAAAAAGACTTGTAGATATAATTTCTTGGACATTAATTACATTGGAAATGACTTGACTGTAAGCATTATTTTAATATTAAAAAACTTTTTGAATTTATTTATTCACCCGCTCTATCTTAGGCCACTTACACTTACTGGAGGCCAAATGCTAGATCATTTCCCATAAAAAAACTATCGGCTCTACTTTCTAAATTGTGGAACGGAATAAATACTAAAACCCGCAATTTTAATTCAGTGCTTGACTCACCACCTTCAAAAGTTATGACTTGTTAGTGAAGCACCGTGGAGATTTTGACGGGTAAGGACTGTGAAGCTTAAATATGCGAAGTAGTAAGTAGGTACACAAGCTACCTTCCTAACCGTGTTCTTGCCACAAAGCGACCTCCTCTAGACTTGAATTATTCATGTCGTGTTTTGTTACCTCCCTGATCTTCTGAAGGGTAAACAGACTTGAAGAACATTTTTCAGGCACCGAAGAGCCATGTTGTTACAAAATTTTCATTTAGAGAGATTATTTAAGGTCGTGGTATTCTTACCTTATGGGTTTGATTGAGGTAATATAGCCTGGAACAATACTGTATCTCGCTCGATAGATTGATAAATTATTTGTTTCATACTTTCTCTATTGAAATATAGATAAAGTTTTTATTTGTAGAATGTCGCAACAGAGTCATCTCTGGTCTTTATCGGTCTTAAAGATATTTATTTGCCAAAAAATATGAGTATGAAAGATAACAAATAATAATATGCAAGAAACAACATGCTTGACTGATAACGGTACTATGCAAAATATGTAGAGAGGTGGCATGGAACATAGCACCTAACTTGAATATATCATTTTAATCCTCTATAATAGTAACAAGATAATAGTTTGAAGTAAAAAAAACAACATCCAATGAGCATGATAAATGATACCTATCTCTCCACCTAGAAAAAATTAAGTTTAGTAGATTTTTTTTTCTAAAAATCTAAACCGTCACCAAAAGACAACGTTCATAAAGTAGTAACAATAAGAATAAGCGTCAGCATTGCCATACAGCGTGGTAATGCAGCCAGTGTCTTGGGGACGCTTCCGACTGGTATTGACATGGATCAATTGAGCTACATTTAAAGATCAATGGTTTCAATTGTATATACTAGTTAAATTTTTTTCTATTCCTTGATTGTAATTTTCGTTGTTATTAAAGATGGTATTATAAGAATACAGTTTTTTTTCTTAGTTTAGCGGCAACGGTCAGCGTGAACATACTGGCAGCTTTTCCAGCTTATATTTAACAAAATTTAGGTTATTGTTTAGTATTTATTTCTTAAAATGCCAGTATCTATTTTCTCTTTTACGGGTAGGGCCACTCTTGTTCTCATACTCTTGTATCCCTCTTCGCGCCAATATGATACGATCAAGCTGAAATTTTGCGTTGATGTTTTTGTAACCCATACTTTTACCCTGGAAAAAGTTCTTAAAAATTGCACTCGCTATGAATAGAATTATTACGTGTCTTTTTAATGGTATATTTAGTTCACTAAAATAGAAAGAACAATGTAAACCGGTCATAAAAGCGAGTGGATGAGATCTTTCGATAAGCGTATGGGGAGGCCGGCCGCGGCCTTGCACACGCGATAGCATTCAACACATTACCCTGGCCCTTACCATTCTTGACATTGACATTCTTAATACACCATGCATGCTCTAGACGAGTAACTTTGAACCAAAGTTTCTTCAGTAAATCAATATCTTTATTTATTTAGGCTTACAAAATAAGCACAAGTCAAATTTTAAACAACTTATAGGTTCTTCACATTCGCTTCTTATTCAGTTTTTAGGTCTAGTTTTTTAACTTTGAACTGAGAGTATTTAGTTTTCAGGGCTGCTTTAATCAAGCCAACTAAAGTAAGTAGACTTAAGCTTCATTTAATAAGGAGTAGGTCAATTTTAAAAGATTTGCTATGGCTTTATTGTTTTCATATAAAAGTACCAAGTACCATGATAAACTCTGCCACTAGATTAATTCCGATACACATAAGGTACTTTTCATTTCATAAATAAGTTCCATGGGATATCTCATATAGGCAAATTTTCATGCCATAATTAGATAGAAAAAGCCTTGAGATGTTTCCATAGAAACAACGCGTTCGAAGCCACACGCAGATACCAGTATTTAACCCAGCCGTTCGTATGACCGTTCTTGAATAAAATAAATTGGAACTGCTTTTTAAAACTGGAACCAGTGGTAGGGGCTAGTCCATTAGTATTATTAGACGAGCAACCTTGCCCTTAAAGCGAACATCACAATACGTACCTTACCTACCCTTCTGTTGGTGGTAGCTATAACAGTTTCAAGTTCACTCTTTTATTACAAGCTTCACGTTAACTTGAAGTGTATCTATGTTTTTTTAATAAAATCATAGCTTTAGATTGTCAGGAAAACATACAAACATACAATATATATAATATAAAGGTATATAGGTAATATATAGGCAATGCTAATAGGTAATATGCTAAAATGAATCATTAAATAACCCGCTCTTGACCATTCTCAATGTAACCATTTCAAATCTTGCATCTTTTTATTAGTATATTTTTTATTTGGTAGAATATCGTTTATGAGATCCGTCAACTCCCGATTTGGTCTTGAAATACTTTGATAGGCAGTCAAAATGAGACCTTATTGTCTAACTCAACTCATAATCGAGAGCGATTCATTTTTGACATTTGAAACCTAGCCTGGACTTCTATTTTACCACTGGTTGACATTTGAATTAAACTGACAATCGATTTCAAGTTAGATAATAACGCCCCAGGTCAACAAAATTTAGAGTGAAGCTTGGTAAATCACCTAAACGACAAATAACTTTCTCACGCCAGTCACAAAAAGCTAAATATGAAGAAGCTTGAATAGGGCGATAATCTATCAAATGCCTACTAAAACTAGCGTGTTCCGCATAAACATTGAAGACAATTTAATTAAACAAACATCAAAAAACTGAAAATGCAAAGTTCCTTAAGATTTTAAGACGAATCGAAAGTATTCCTTCCCGTTTTTCAAATTTTGGGTCAGGCCATAAGGGATTCTTGCAATTGTTCTTCAGGACAGATAAATTGGTTATGATTTGAGGTCAAATATTCTAAGTTTTGATGACTTCAGAGGCGCGGCGGCGGCGCTGCGAGGAAAGGTACCCCTGCGGACCACAGGAAGGTTAAATTCCCTCCTCAGGAAAAACGTTAGTAAGTTCTGAAGATATATTTGTTCTGGGCGTTTTATATGTATCGTTAAAACATCTAATTATAAGCCATCATAATATGAAGTATATAAATACATTTACAAATAAAAATTTACTATAAAATTACTTAGACTAAGTCAAAAATTGGAGGTCTTATCGCTCAAGAGCGATCTCTTAACAAACGACAACCTTCATAAGTAGTTCCCATAATACATCACAAGCTTTGCTGACCTTGGGGCTTGATAATGCTCTGTGAACTATTTATATATTTTATGCAAGTGAGCGCTATAGACACAAAGTGGTCGCCATTTTAAATGAACAGTCCCAACGTAAAGCTCTTTTACTCTAAAGTGGTTAAAGCCAGTTGACCCTTCGTAAAATATGCAATGGATGGATCAGGGTGTTGTGACGGTCCATTTGTCGACGCTATGCCGCAGGGTTGGAGACCGGTTACAGTAAACTACAGAGACACTATACCACGAATAGCGAATTTACCCTACCTATTCGAAGCAAAACTTGTGAAGTACGAAACTTTTACGTCGCAGTATGGCTGATATATCAAATAAACATCATCAAGCACCAAGCTAAGCAGAGCTTATGTTAAAGGTATGTGTATAGGTATAATGTATAGGTATATGTATGAATATATATTGATTAATATATGTTTTCTATGTCATAGATAACAACCAGAACAAATATAAGCAGATGGGATGAAAGTTGGTCAACTTAGAAGCCTGCTTGAGTACTGTAGCCCTGTCTGGAACCCTTTCTACGCTGTCCACTCTAACCGCCTTGAAAGAATTCAAAAGAAATTTCTGTACCACCTGTCCTATGCCAACAATCTCTGTCACTCTCTAGATTCTTACCAAAGTAGACTCGGTCACTTTAAAATGCCTACGCTAGAACATAGAAGGTATATTGCTGACATTGTGTGCCTGCATAAAATTGTTAGTGGTAAAACTGACAACCCTCAACTTGTAAACAAAGTTCAACTAGCTGTTCCTCGTTCTTCCAGTCGTCTCTGTAACCGAAAAACATTCAACATTCCTCAGTGCCACTCCAAGTATAGCCAACATTCTCCAATTAATCGCATGTGTTCTTCCTATAATACAATTTGTCAAAATGTAGACATATTTTAAGTATCAGCATCCGTTCTTAAGAAACTCCCTAGCCTGTAAGTCCCTCTTTCAACATATTTTTGTTCTGTTATACTTTTATTTGTCTAACTATATACTTATCTTCCTTTTTTCTCTCATTAAGTAACTTCTTGATACAATTGACTAATAAGCAAGCTGTGTTCACAACGAGTAGGTTTTACACTTATTCTAGTTTAAATAATGTATAAGAAACCCCATCCTTCTTCTGTGTAAAAACCAGTTTTGTGAACCTTTAATAAAAAATAAAAAAACTTATGTTACTGTTTCGTTTACACTTAAGATAGCGCTTGTGCAAAAACGGATCGAAAACTTCGTTTCCGTTTTTACGAGTATGGACCCCAACGACGTGTCCTCACCTTAACTATAATATGACGTTGGCTTATCCTTGCTTTGCTACGACATAGGCTTGTTCTTACTTTGTTACGACGTAGGCTTGCCCTTTGCTACGACGACATAGGCTTACCATTGCTTTGCTACAACGACGTAGGCTTGCCCTTACTTTGCTACGAAGGAGGCTTGCCCTTGCTTTGCTACCACGTAGTCCTGCCCTTACTTTGCTACGACGTAGGCCTGCCCTTACTTTGCTACGAAGGAGGCTTGCCCTTGCTTTGCTACGACGTAGTCCTGCCCTTGCTTTGCTACGACGTAGGCCTGCCCTTACTTTGCTACGACGTAGTCCTGCCCTTGCTTTGCTACGACGACGTAGGCTTGCCCTTTGCTACAACGTAGGCTACTGTCTATCGTTGCTTCGCTATGACATACCTAAGACTCGAAAAGAAGTAAATATAATCCCCGGCTGACAGAAGTGTGGAACTGTAATGTTAAAAGCGTTTATTCTATGTCACCAAACTTCAAACTAAATGGACCGAACGGAACAAACCTACTGCTGTTTGGAAAACGAACATACAAAGACTAGTAGCAACCCGCGGCTTTGCACGCCTAAAACTGACCCGCCTGTCCAACGTGACGTAAGTGGCTAACCTTCTTTTGTTTGGCGAAGGCATGGCAGCAATGGTGGCAAGAGCTTGTCATAAATAACTTCAGCTTCAAAAAGGAGGAAGTTATTATATCAACTGGTTTTATATGTTTTCTCTCACTTTTTCTATGTTAAGCGTGATTTTGATAATAATTTTTTATTTCAAAGTTGTACCGGGTCTTATTGTCCCATATAAACTTGATCAAAATTTGATGAGTAGTTTTTGAGCCATCCTTACTATGCGTTATTTATTGAGTTCGAGTGTATTTATGATGTTGTCAATTTTATTTTAAAGTATTTGAAGCCAGTAAAGTTTTTAAAACTTCTTAATTTATTTTATGAACGCAATCTAATTCAGAAACTTTGAGAAAGGTTAGTTGCGCAGTTATTTTTCATGGGTACTATTTACTATCTAGGGACTTCCAAAAGTAATTATTTTAAAAGCTTTGCCAATGAGCCGTGATGTTTTCACTTAACTTTGAACTGATTTGATAGTGCCGAGCGAGAATTGTTTGGATTGTTCCAATATCACGCTACATTAGGTTTTAATTTCTCTAACACCTTTTATAGTGTGGATAGAATTTCTAGTGAACTGGATATGAAAATGGTAAATTGGTAAACCTTATTTATGGTTTAATTAAAAATGTGTATCCATATCCATAAAGTTCATAGATATAGTCATTTTCAATAATAAAAAAATCCTAAGGGAGATATCAAACGGTTTATGTGAACGCAAACTGCATAATGAGCAGTCGCTCGTTAAAAATTTTAGCGAACTTTTATTTGACAAAGATAAATTCAGAAAACAGGGCTTAATTAGCTGCAGTGGCGCGTTTGATGATATGCCTACTTACCTACCGTGTTTGTTTTATGCTCAACTAGCAACCTGCGCCGGCTTCGCACGGGTGTATTTATCGATATGTCGCAGTGGGATTGTATAATCCGCTGTATTACATTACGGCTAGCTGTTTTTTAAAAACAGGGCCGTTTTGTAATGCGGCGGTTTAATTCTTATATAAATAAGTTAGTTTAGATAGATAAATTGTCCTTTTGTCCATGGTTTTTTTACACATTGAGAAGAATAGGAATTATTTAATTGCACCTCAAAATTGTTCTTAAAGTCATTGTTTACGGACATATTTAACACATTTTCTGTTTATTTCACTGATAACTCCGCAATTTAGCAATATACTTTCTTTACCCAATGCCATTGTTGTTTTTATGTCAGGCAGCGCCACGAGTGTTATGAAACGGAACTAAAAACTGTCAAAGCGGCGGCTAATCTCTCGCTGTATTACATTATGTCTAGCCGTTTTGAATGACGTTTGGCGCCGAATACATTACGGCGTTTTTTCATTCAGCCTTATTCAATCCAGCTAATCGTTGAACCGCCGCATTACAAAACGGCCCTGTTTTTGAAAACAGCTAGCCGTAATGTAATACGGCGGATTATACAATCCAACTGCGACAGATATAAAGCTAGGTTCATATTGCTGTGTCGGGGTGTGTTGTGGCGCGACAGAACGCTATAGGTCTCATAGATTTAGTATGACTAGATTCACATTAGTAGCTTGTGTTGGGGTGTGGCGCGATCTGTCGCTAATGTGAATCTAGTCATACTAAATCTATGAGACCGATAGCGTTCTACCGCGCCACACACCCCGACACAGCAATATGAACCTCGCTTAAACCTTCCTCTTGAATCACTCTATCGATAAAAACTACATTAAAATACCTTGCGTAGTTTTATTGATCTAAGCATACATAGGGACAGAAAGCAGGAAGTGACTTTGTTTTATACTAGTACTAGCGACCCGCCCCGGCTTCGCACGGTTTTATTATACGTAAAAACCTTCCTCTTGAATCACTCTATCTATTAAAAAAACCGCATCAAAATCCGTAGCGTAGTTTTAAAGATTTAAGCGTTCAAAGGGACATAATGAAATAGGGACAGAGAAAGCGACTTTATTTTATACTATGTAGTGAAGTGATGTAGTGATGTTTGGGCTGTTTTTCCATTGTTTCTATATGGTTGGCAGATTCTTTTTGTAACCTTCAAGCATCTACATATAGGCGTAGGCTAGTTGTAGAGTTTGATTTCTTCTTTTGTTTTCTTTTTTGAGTTTGTCCTTAATTTTTTTACCTAAGTATTTTTTATTCATTTCTATGTACGTGCCTTTTATTTCTTAGGTTGTATAATATTTGTGTTCATGAAACTTAAAAAAATATTATAACACATTATTTTATTTTTTTTAAATAGTTTTCCATTAGTTACTTAAGTATTTAATTTTTGTCTATCTACATAAGTCCATAAAGTTCATAGTTATAGTCATTATCAATAATAAAAATCATAAGGGAGATATCAAACGGTTTATTTGAACACAAATTGCATAATGAGCACTCGTTCGTTAAAAGATAACTTAAAGAACACCAGATTTTTGAAAAATGCTGTTTTTTTATCAACTGCGCAAGTATAGATATAAAGATATAAATATAAAGCAAGTATAATTAAATAGATATAAAGTAAGGTAAAGAGGGACACCAGTTTCATATTTAGGTTATATTTTCAAAAAAATCTCCAGGTAAAAATGCAGATTATTCCTTTCCATGTTTTTCCATTAAAACTACTTTGAGTCAAACAATTAGCATAACATCTAAGCATTTCGTGCCAGGCTATGTAAAAAGATGCCTATGGAGAACACCATCCTCTTTTCGACTCCAGTTCAAACAGCCGGACATTGCAGTACCATCTTTATTTTGTGGATAACCCTTCCACCCGCACTAAGCCGTACTCCACTTGGTTTGGAACTCGTTAACGGCTTCTATTTTCATTGTATTTCCTGCAAACTACCTACATCTGGGTCTCTTTCAGACAAGAGTGAATAGGTTATTTATTAGTTTTACCAGGAGAGCAGAACTTGACTGGAGATATGGAATACAATTTAAGTATTTCTGTCAATGAAGTATTATTCTACCTAACTTATTGATTACCTACTTCATAAATTTAAACTGCAGGTACGACGTGTACCTTAGTACTTGATTAAGGTAATTTTATGACGGAATATGGTACTATGACAACATTATTTTGGTGTTAAGGTTTCGTTCTAGATACATAGTAGTGGGAGTCTTCTAGACTTTCGTGATACGTCGTTGCTTAGAGTTTGTATTCAAACGAATATTTAATGGAGGCTATTCCGGAAACAAAATCGAGAAAACTGCATATCGATCGGATTGTAAACTGTTGGCTGTAAATTGCAGACTTGAAAAAACAAACAACCCTTCTAATTGCTGCTTGCATTTGGAAATCCAGGGTTTCATTCGATATAAACGTTCAAGTTGTTATGAGTCACTTGTCATCTTTTACAACTTCCTCTTATAAGTGAAAGTTTGAAAATACTTTTAAACTATCTTTCGCCCGAGCCTTTTTGCGTAAAAATGCCTAAAAATTAATCCAGATCTATTAAGATCATAAATATTTCAGTAATATTTTTTGTTGATTTTGATTTAATAAACATGTAAAAAATCTATTTACGAAATTACGTACTAAACCAGTCTATTGTCGAATATATTGTGGACCTTCTTCTTCTTCTTCTTGATTATGGCAATCGTGTCTGTTTAGCCACTTTTCTGCCAGTGTCCGGTCCACAAAGTTTTATAATCATAGAAGGAGTTTAGTGTACAACAAAATATGATCGGTAGATTTGAGCTTTGGTCACCAATATGATGTACTTGTATATATAGAGGTCAGTGGATTTGAAGCATTGGACAACACAAACAAGTACCTGAAATACATATTATGTTAGTAAGTTAGTTTTAAAGGAAGGAAAATATAATAAACACATAAATAATAGTAATTAGAGATGAGTTAGTTTTAATAATTACAATTTTATCTTATTAAAACATCTTTGAAGCGACATATTACGTCAAAGTTTTTGGGGATAGGTAATACAAAACAACATTGACAAATGAATTGGCGCATGGCGCTTTGTTTCCGAGAAAGGTTTTCCAGTTCCAAAGAAACATTTGTTGAGTGTCCCGTGAAAAAGGAAAGTGGCACGTTTTTCAAGGTACGTGAGGCACATCAATCTTCTTGAAGCTCAAACGCTAGGAGACTCATTGAATGTTTAAAAACAGCACACTCCTCATCAGTACACATACCTAGCTGAAAATGCCTCCTACAAACCAAAAGGGTGTATTCATTTCACTGCACTTGGCTAGTAGATTGCTAAACGTGGTAGTGGTAATAACAACACTATACCTATCAAGGATTTAGATCAAGAAACAGGTATATGCAGTTCCCAACTGAGCCTACGCATTTGCTCGCTTGGAGTCGAGACCTTAGGTCCGTGGAGTGACGAGGCCTTATGCGTTTTTAAAATATATCTGACCGTTTGGTCAATGTAACGCGTGACGCGAGAGCTGGCGAGTATCTGGCGCAGCGCATCAGTATTGCTATACAGCGTGGTAATGCAGCCAGTGTCTTGGGGACGCTTCAGATTGGTATTGATATGGATCAGTTGAGCTACCTCTAAACTATTTGAAACCTACAGTTAGCTCTATTGTTTCAATAGTAGTTACTACTACTAGTTTTAAATTGTTTTTATTCATTGATTGTTATTTTCTTTGTTAATTAAGGCAGTTAGAAACAGGTTAGAGAACTTCAGCCGAATTTAATCGTGGGTTTTCGTCTCTCTTCCTAGTGGAATTCTGTAATTATTAAGTGTGCGAGTCACGTTACTGCAGTCTAACTCGGTCAGTGTAGTATATAGTGTTTGAAACTTGGACATTCATAATTTTTTGGCTGAACTCTCAGCATCATCCAGTCGCCCTGCTACAACGCGATCAAAACTTAATGGAAATAAAAACACTAGGCACCCGATAAATAATCGTTATTATCTAAAATAAGTACAGTAAAGCGTTTGCTCTATCACCTCGAAAGCTGCACCTACATTATGTAAATGTAGCATCGTCTGTAGTTTAACAAGTTAGATACGAATAGTCCCTTAAATGAAATGGAGCATGTTACGTCACGGTGTGAACAAGGCCAAGCACATTAAGGCGACGTGCGCTGTGTGTGGATAGTGCTAAATGTTTTCCGATGGACACTGGCCTGTTCGGCGCCCTATCCGAGTTGGAATTCTGTTTCGAGAATTCGAACGTTACATTTTCAATTTCACTCCCTTGGTGCTTGACTAGCGAATGGAATGTTCTATCTACATTCCTAGATGTCTTTAGGGAAAACTAACGACCAAGCACTACTTCTACACAAATATTACAAAAATGGAATAGGTAGGTATACCCATTGATGTTAAGGTGTTTGATAGATAACTCTTTAAGCTAAAACTATTGAAGCTCTTGGGCAGGAATTCTGTAATATTTATACTAAAAATATATTATAATAATATTCCTGGAATATGGTTATTTTTATTTCGAAAAAGAGCATTCTAAGCCACAGGCCAACGCTAGGCCACAAAACGTGTATATTAGTATGATACACGTTTTGTGTAACTGTAATATTACTACGAATGTGAAAGTTTGTATGGTTGGATGCATATTTGTTACCTTTTTAAACCAAAACTGAACTGATTGGGCTGAAATTTTGATTTGACGTAATTATAGGCTAGGAAAAAACAAAGGATACTTTTCATAAATTTTCACGAGAGTGCAGCTGTCGGGCGCAGCTAGTAATTAATAATTATGTACATACTACGTTACAAAAAAGTAACTCACTGTTCAAGAGATCAGCGCGGCGATGCACAGAGTGTTACTTATGAGTGACGCTGTCTGTAAGTAGGTATCTACACGGATTTGTCATAAATACTACGACTATATTTTTGTAGGCACATTCTTGTAGGCATATTCTTGTACACATGACTGTAGTATAAAACATAAATAGCTACAAACTTTCATTACTTTGCCCAATTAGGCGGTGGTCAAGCACCTTGTTTTTCCTCGTGTTTATTTTACGCTCAAATTGTCTCGTTCGCTCGCCATGGCGCTCCCAGCTGTGCCGTAATCATTATAAGTTTCCCCAATTTTACGCTAATCGCTGTCGAAATACCTCATTTTTACGCTAATCGTAGTCGAGGTAAACATTAGGTTAAAAGCTTCGAGACCGGCTATAATTATGCAAATCTAATTTATGGGTTCCCCAGACCAAAGTTTAAATTAAGACAAACTTCTAATAGCTCAAAATAAATCTTTAAAGCGACTCTCGCGAGGGATAACTTTCATTAGTCCATTCAGCTTGATTAAACGTTTTTCGTTTTGTTAAACTTTTCTCATTAAAATAATATTTTTCTTTAAAGTTTTTCTTTTTTAATTAAAATTATTCATTCCAAGTTAATGTTAATATTACCAACGGCTCTTTAAAATCAAGCTCAGGAACGAAGAGCACACCTAATAGGTACAAAAGCAATCTAAATAAAAGAAAGAAAAATGTCTCTAACATTCAGGAACAACTGTTGCCAATATGGCACCCAATAGTTTCCAAAAAGTTACGATTCGTTCCTCGTAAACAATGAATTCCCATAAATTTATATATATATTGACAAGGAGCGAGTCCTAAATTCGTAGCCCCTCGTACCTTTTGTTGAAGGTTTTCCCGAATGTTACGAAAAATTCAAGGAATGCTATTGGATACAAAAGGTACTAACATATTGTTGGTTGACAGCTGACCAACGACGTTTTGGATTGTAGAGGAGGAATTACCGAAAGTGATTTCAGTAATCACAGGTTAAAGTTGGTAGGTAAAATAGTAAAATATAAGTAAAATAGTAAATTAAAATCTGAGAGAGCTGGGTTTCACTGTACCCTTCTTCTGAGGGCGTCCCAAACATCGTATACAGTATGGAGTTTATGTCTGGAGAACGTGCTGTGCTGGCCCGTTCATTTGGTTCTTAATAATAATAAATGCTGTACAATTCACACAGCATCATCTAGTCCCAAGCTAAGCAGACCTTTTGGTATGGGTACTAGATGACTGATATACTAAATATACATTCCATATATACTGCTTATCTTGGGACTAGATGATGCTGTGTGAATTGTACAGAAATTATTATTATTATGAACCAAATGAACGGGCCAGCAACACCCAGAAACTCGCAACCTATATTTGCAGATCGTAAAAAAATTAAGTAGAAAGGCGGGAATCGAACACGTAACCTGTGACGCAGGATTACAGGCAGACCTTCGCCTAGGTCGGCGCTATGACAACTCACTTATTCATAATCACTAATTAATCCCACTGATTCGATTTCATTCGCGAGGACTTTAGTAATACCTCATTGACCCCATTTATTTTCTTAGTGGGTGCCAGTCTTAAACGTTACTAATTGTCAAACCATGCAAAATTTCAGTTGTCTCTTTTTTAAATAAAGATGAAAGAAGAAAAATCTTTTCACTGCTACAATGTAACCTTTTTTGCATTATTACTTTAGGATACCTTCAAACCATTATCACTAGATATACAACAAATCATCTTTTTACCCTTTACGACCTGACCGCAAAGATATTCATGCTCGCAAATATTGAATAGGTGGCTCTAAATCTTGTGGTGGCATGTAAAATGGGCATAAAGTATACGTTTCCGACCGTGTAGATACGTTTGAAGAAACTCAACGTGCGTAGCGTAAATCAAGCTAATAAATATAAATAGGCGTGGATCATTTTTGTTAAGCCGCGGGGAAAATCAATAGCGTTGGGTGATGAAAATAATTCTGAGCTTTTGCAGCGTTTCAAAAATAAATGAACCTACCAACACTAATAGTTCTACGAACAGACCTCGCGAGCCCAAAGGCTTTACAACAATTAAAATGTGTACCAACTACCTACATTTTTTAATAATCTTACTTTATCTTACTTCTTCACTATCACTATCACTACATAGTATAAAATAAAGTCGCTTTCTCTGTCCCTATGTCATCGTGTCCCTTTGAACGCTTAAATCTTTAAAACTACGCAACGGATTTTGATGCGGTTTTTTTTAATAGATAGAGTTATTCAACTATATCTATTCACAAAAGTGATTTCATCTTGCCCCGTGTCTTGTAAATTAAATTACAAGGCAGGTACGAGTGTTTCATTGAAACATCTGCCTATTATTTTTTGTACATATTTATGTAATTACTTCTAAATCTCTCTATTTCTCGTATTTTAGAATTTATTTCAACTTTTCATCTTTCCCCTTTTACATTTAACGGGTTAAGACAAACATATCAATGTTTTAATTTTGACCCTTTTTCAGATTTCATACTAAAAGCCAGATGTTCTCAAACTGTATCTTTGTGTAAGTTTCAGGAAGAAAATAAGAAATAAGAAAACAATTGCTGAAAGTAGTAAAACAAAAAATAACAAGAATGCTAAGAAATGTGAAATAAAAAAAGAATCCAACAGAAAAAGAAAATACCTTAAAAAGTACAAAAGAAAAAAATTAAGAATTATTTATGGTGATGAAAAAGAATATTCATATTGGTTTCATGTGAAATAAAAAAGTTTTCAGTTTTTATTTCATTTTTCATTAATAAATAATATTTTTTTTTCTTCAGTCAAAACATGTGCAAATTGGCTCTAAAGTTTGAGAATCTCTTCTTCAATCTTCCCCCAGTGGGGTAAGTTCGGAATATATATTTTTTTAAAATTTGTTATATCTTTGTTAAAAATAGGTATTTTGGCACTACAGTCAGTTACAACTTTTTAAATTACTTAACACTATAGACTAAGGACCATAAACTTTGCCTAAGACCTACCTAAGACACGTTTTAACGATTTTAGATTTTTATTCGATCTTACCCCGTCATCTTTTCATCTTCCCCCTGTTTCAATCAAGTAAAAATAATATTTTTAATTACAGTTTTCTACTTTTTGGACAGCTTTATACGGCTGTTATTGACGTATTATAAAAATCTAGTCTTTACCCTTTAATTATGTCCAATTTACTTTTAGCTAAAGTTAATATCTATTCTTCTACATGGATTCAAAAACAACACTGACCATCTCATCAAAAAACCGTTCGATCTTGCCCCCACTCACTCTACTAAAAACTCGGTATGTATAAATAAATGAGATGAAATAAATAATTAAACACGTATTTTATATTGGAACTAAGTTCCTTACCGCGCGTTGTGAAAGGGGGCTAGACGGAAAAAAATCTTACGAAAAGTTGTCACGACACTTTTTGCTAAACAAAGGAACTTCGTTTTTTTGGAACTTCGTTTGTTTCGCTTTTTGTAAACAAAAGAACTTCGTTCCATCCGGGTGTCCCTTGACACCTCTCAATTTTTTTTACAAAATAACGCCCCAGGAGTTGTAAGAAATTCTGAAATTTTTATCAAAAAAAAAATCTGGTTTGCGTGCGAAGACGCGGGGCGCATCTAGTAATGTTAATAAAACAGAATATTTTCTTATTTGAAAATGGTAAATATTTTGAACGTGTCTTCACTTACAAAGCATAATTAAATTAATATTCCACGTTACCATAAGCGCAGTAGAGAATCAAAAGTTATTCTATACTAGTATCTGCCCCTGGCTTCGCACTTGTAAATTCTATGGAAACTTAAAAGCTATTCTATCCCGGTGGTACTGATTTATTCGATGAAATATATAGCCTATACTTTATTTTGGCCTAAAACTATGCCTGTTCAAACTTTCAGCCCAACCACTATTTTTGGCGTGGCAATCATGAATCCATCCAGGCTTTCGCATTTATAATATAAGTGATATGATTATTCTATTAAATTGGATAGCTCACTACAACCAACTGTTCTCATAGTTCTCCGCATGCTTTCAATAGAGCCTTATACAACATAGAGTTACATTGTATTGATGAATGGAGGCACAAAGCTAGCTCAACCGCCAGATAACCACGATGACTCACAAGAGCAAATGAATACGAGGAAATATAACTTCTCTGTGGTTGATCTTTACGGTTTTATTATACGCATAAAACTTCCTCTTGAATCACTCTATCTATTAAAAAACGCTTCAAAATCCGTTGCGTAGTTTTAAAGATTTAAGCATACATAGAGATATCAGAGAAAGCGACTTTGTTATACTACATAATATGTAGTGATACACTTTGCAAAAATCAAAGCGTTAAAAAATTATACGTTTAGTATATATTAGCTTTGCTTTGTATTCAGGTAAGTCAAAACCACGGAGTATTTGCTCTGTGGTCAAAGCTATTCCAAAGTCCATTCGGTATAGCCATGTTTGAGAATGCATTAAGCTTGCTTCCCTGGAGTACAGAACAGACTGTTGTCTTATTGTTCTTGCTAATGGCTTCTCCAGGACATCATAAAGCTGTACAGGTTACCTATAACTACCTAATATTGTCAGTAATAGGGACTTTGTTATCGTAAAGGTAAGTCTAATGGGATCGCTTTCTATGAATCATTCATCAGTAAACAGACCTTAGAAATAAACAATGCAGGACTGGACATTTTACAGGTTATCATCATCATCATCAACCTATAGGCATAAGAATAGACAATAACAGAGTAGAATGGAAACTTCTCTCCGAACGCGCTCAAGGTCACGATATTAGCCTACGCGATTCTGCACGTTAAACGTGCAGTGGGCGGGCTCATTCAGTAGGGCTGTCACAGCCGGCGAAGCCGCACGCGGATTTTAATATTTATGTAAGTTAGGTACCTATCTCTATAAAATGACATCACTGTCAAGTTATTGTGGTGTGATCGGTTGTAACAATAACTCAAAAACGAAGACAAATTTAAGTTTTTTTTAGATTGATAAAAGATAATGATAATATATACACTATGTAAGTAATATTTTCTAAATATTATTGTGTTTTTGTAGGTTCCTATCTAACTAATTAGGAAGGTACCTAATCAAACGTGAACATCGGTCGTTGACCTTTTCTCTCTCGCCTCGCCTCGCGACGGCGGCGGCGGCGGCGCGGCGCGGCGGTACAGTGAAGTAGCAACCCTGGCAAAACGCCTGGACGACAGAGGGGCGTAACGAGGTTAAGGGGGAAGTAGGTATATAAATGGCGGCGTTTGGGACTAGATCAAAGAAGAGTCCCTTCTACTTAGTTATTATTTATTCTTATGCTATAGGTCCACAGCTGGACATAGGTCTACCTACAGGCAAATAAATAAATTGCGTGTCTTGTAGAGTTTAGTTACTATTAGTCACTCATGGTCATGCAAAGTTACCTATAAAAATAAATAATACCTAATAGTATATAATAATTCTAGACGATCCAATCCACACAGTATTATCTGACCCCATGCTAAACAGAGCTTGTATTATGGGTAACTGATATACTTATTAATGCATCATCTACATAAATCTACATCTTTTTATTATAAATAGAAAACACCCCGTACAAACAATGTACAAGTTGTCTGTATTTCGGACATTTGTCTCGAGGCGGAAATCGTACCCGCAACAGCCCGAGTCGCAGACCCTGAGCCTTAGAGGTTTTATTCAAAACAGTGTTTTTTTAACTAAATATGTTCCTTATCGACTACAATCGTTCGAATAAGTAAAGCGTGACCGGTATGCTGATAAATATTTAAACATAATATCTCTTATATGTGAAGCTTATGAAATACAAGATTCTAATCGTGATTTTGCAATTGATTCTCCTGAATTAAATAATCCTATATACTATTCCAGGTCTCTAGATAGTTTTAGACTTGAATAAAATTCAGCATATACCGCAAATCGTTTAGAAAACATCCAAACAGCGCAATAAAAACTAAACCGAGATAAAATTGCCAGCTAACAAATCAAAAGAATAAAAAAGCAAAGCAAAACAGGTTGACCGTATTTATATCGAAGCATCTAGAACATCAGCAACTCAGTCACGAATCTTTGTGTACACAGCCTTGAGGGCTCAGGACGTGTTTGCTTCCCTCACGTGGTCCCAATCAGTCGATTCCGATACAATTGCTTTTATTGTAGCAACATATTATTTTCTTTTTTGTTCTATTAAAAGTACATTTTATATTTTTGTAAGACTCCTATCACAATACAATATAAAACAAAAATTCTTTATTGCACACCATAATTACAAAAACAGGACAGGAAAAAACAAATCGTAAGGTGTACGATGGCATCGCGAAAGATTTAAAAAAAAAACTATGATGAAAAAGTTTATTTGGTTTCCATAAAACATAAATGTAAGCTGTAACTAAAACTTATATAACAATAAATACAAGGCACCAAAACGGCCACTCAGAATGTGCTGCAGGAGCTCGGGGAGCAACTAAAAGCGGTATTCCACTACACGATATTCGGGGCCCGGTAGTTAGGGCGATTAGGGAGCAAGGCTTTCCGGGTCCGTCCGGTCACCCTTATTAGGGACCGTTACGCTCTAACTAAATCCTATTACACCTCTCTTAGTTAGGGTAAGGGTCCCTGAATATCGTGTAGTGGATACCGCTTTAAGCTGGTCTTCAGGTGCGTACAGATTGCGCGTACATTTGTGTATGCGTATTCAGCATACGCGTCCGGAACGATGACTTGGACTCGCGGAGCGCTCTGTATAGATTGACCCACAAACTAGATGCTAGGATGCTAACGCATTGGATTGACCTCGCGTACAGGCTCGCGGCGGCTACGCGTAACCAGTGTATGCGCAATCCGTACGCGGTGCGTACGGATAGCGCGGATACGGATACGAACTTTAATTTTAATGTGGTACAGATTCATGAAAAAAAGTTTACTTTGTTGTACTATAGAATGTAAATCTGTACTCTCATAACTTTGCTGTTATAACATAAAGGCTGTGGTCGTGCTAGATAGTACCTTTCTGGCACGACCACAAATAGATTTTAGGTAGCTTTAGCAACTTTAAGATGAACAATGTAACAAATTTATTGTACTCAATTGTACTGCATATTTTAAATAAGATTGGTTATTATTTTACCCGTTTTAAAGCGGGTTTTTGTGCGGAACATTAATCACACAATGTTACTACATTACTATGTACCTATAAGTACGCAAATTAAATAAATATTCTGGAAATTCACAGAACGAATCATCGTCTGAGCCCAAATTAGGCATAGCTTAAGTACTGTGGGTGTCAGAGACTCATATATGTATAAACATACTTTATTTTTTAATAAATACCTACACAGATTTTAGGATCCAACCACAACAAACACAAGTAATTGTTACGCGAATGTTGTGGGTGGGATTCGAACTCACGACCCCTTGCGCTCAAGGCAAGGTCAGGCTTTTTTGCAAAAAAATTGGTGGCTGGCTTAAGCTAAAATACAATTTCATTTTATAGTTAACAAAATGTTTTTGTTTTGATTTTCCTAAATTATTCGACGTGTAAATTCTATTTATTTATTCTAAATTCTATCTTTTGCTTAGTATGATACAATTTACAGATAGCGCCATCTGCTATCCAGCAATGGTATTACTGACTTATTTTACAGCGCTAACTTCTAAGGTCACTTTGAGCCACAGGCTTTTAATTATTTTGTTATTGTTTTTGACAAAACTTTAAAATTTTCAAATTAAATTCATAAATGCTTAGTTAAGTTATTTGTGTAGTCAGGCTTGGAATAACATATCGCGATGACGTTATATCCACCGAGGACTTTTTCAAGCTACCCTCCTAACATTTATCATTGTCAATGATTTTTCTCGTAAATTTATTATTAAAAAACACGAAGAGGGGAAAACGCTTACATATCTATAGTTTTATATGAGCAACAATTAAGTTATTTAGAGATGAAAGAACAATTTGAAGACTATAATAATTTGCCGTCATGTGGAAATGATGATTATAAAACAATTTCAAAAAAACTGTCCTTGCGTTTGACAGCAGCGTTTTACTTATCAGTACAAAGAAACTACGACAACTTTTTCGGTGATAGTGATAATGTTGACCAAGTTGATTTACATTATGTTACGCAGCACGGGGATGATGGTGATGAAGTTACCGGAAATGAGACTTCTAATAGTGAGGATGCAGACTTATAAAAGAAAATTAAAATGAAAAACGTTTATTGCAGTACCTTATTTACAAAATATAAATGGATTTGGAAGCCTCCATTTAAGCAAACAAATGCTTGTGTTTGGGAACTCCGCTCTTGCCGGTAATATACATTGGTAGGTACATTTACTCTACTTATTTTAATTATTAATAACAAATACCTAGTGAATTTAACTTAATTACAAAATAAAAGACTACAAAAGAAAAATTTATTTAAAACAATTTATCACCATTAACATAACCAAATTATTCATCTATATTTGCATCATTTGTACTAAATCTTCTATTTCGTCATAATTTTTACTCATTAACCACTCGATAATAAACTTTTTACAATAGAAATATGTGACCTCATAGATACCTAATTCTTTGTTTAGTTTATTGTAAATATGAGCTGATTGATTATTGAACTGACGTTTAGAAATTGTAGTTTTTGATGATCTTACAGCTACGGGGTCTTTTCTTCTACGAGAATTAATATTTATTAATTAGGCGTCAAAAGTGAGCGATGCATGGGTTTTTAAAACCAGCTGAAGCACATACAGCTTCCTAACTGAGAGTGTAAAGGCTTTCAGTGGGAAATCTATACGGTTTAAAATACATAATTTTAAGTAGGGATCGTTGTGCACGCTCAAGTTCTAGAAATTTGATCTTAGTCGCTTCTCCCCAGACTGGTAAACAATACCTTTTATTGATTGGGCTAAAGATTTATAAATACTTGTAAGTAGAGTCTGTGTTGTTACATGTCGTAGTGTTTTACAGGTCCACATCAATTTTCTGATCCTGTTCATAACAAGTTCAATTTGCATATGCCATGAAAGTCTAAAATCAAGTACATTACTAAGTATCCCCAGATACTTATAATATTTGACTCTACTTATTTCTATACAGGAGCAAGCAAGGTTTGAGTTAGAGAATGTGTGTATTTTAAGTTTAAAATCATTTGAAGGTTGAGAGGCGTTATTTATAGAGAAGCATATATAGTTTGTTTTTGATATATTGAGAGTCAAAAGATTAGAGTCAAGCCACTTAGCTACCTTTATTTATCCATTTTCTGCACATTTACGTACGCAATTCCAAGTCTTTCCAGAAAATATTAAAACAGTGTCGTCAGCATACGACAAGATTTTCCCCTGCTCTATGTTAAGATGACTTAAGTTATTAATAATAAATAAGAAAAAAGGTTGGGCCAAGTACACTGCCTTGGGGGACCCCAAACTCTACTTCTTTTACTATACTCGTGAAAATATTTATTTTAACCCTTTGTCTTCGATCCGGGTAATCTTTAAACAGTAAGAGTGGTGTGCCTCTTATGCCGATCATTTCTAACTTCTGCAAAAGGATAGGTACAGAAACTGTATCGAAGGCTTTTTTCAGGTCCAAGAAGATGCCAAGACACTTAAAGTAGTGATAAAGATAAATGTTACAAATTTTCTTGTTCGTTTGAAATAAAGTCATCATCATCAACCTATATTAGTCCACTGCTGGACATAGGCCTCCCCCAATGAGCGCCATAGCGCCCTGTCTTCAGCTTGACGCATCCAGCATCTGCCAGCAGTCTTTCGCAGATCGTCATCCCACCTGGCCGGAGGGCGTCCTACACTACGTTTACCGAGTAGCAGTCTGCACTCAAGAATACGTTCACCCCAACGGTTGTCGGTTCTTCGCGAGATATGGCCGGCCCATTGCCACTTCAGCTTGCTAATTCTTTGAGCTATGTCGATAACTTTGGTTCTCTGTCGGATGTATTCGTTACGAATTCTATCCTTCAGAGAGACTCCGAGCATAGCTCTTTTCATAGCTCGCTGGGCGACTTTGAACTGGTGGACCAGCCCTACCGTGAGTGTCCACGTCTCTGCTCCGTAGGTCATTACGGGTAGGACGCACTGCTTGAAAACTTTCGTTTTCAAACATTGCGGTATGGATGACGAGAAGACTTGACGTAGTTTCCCAAATGCTGGCCAGCCTAGATGGATCCTCCTCTTGGCCTCCTTCTCAAAATTGTTTTTACCTAGCTGTACAATCTGCCCAAGGTAAGTTTACTCGGAAACAATTTCAAGAAGGTGTCCATCTACGACGATCGGTCCCGGAACAAAGTGGCCATTGATCATGACTTTGGTTTTTTCCAAATTCATGCCAAGACCGATACATCTGAAGCTAGGCCGTCCAACATGTGGGTCAGCTCCTCTAGCGACTCTGCCATTACGACTATGTCATCAGCGAATCGCAGGTGTGAGATGTAATCGCCGTTTATGTTAATGCCCTTATCTTTCCAGTCCAGCGTCTTAAACGTATCTTCCAATGCGCTCGTGAACAGTTTCGGGGATATGACATCCCCCTGTCTCACTCCTCTGCGCAATTGGATAGGTTTAGACTGCTGGTCCTGTACTTGGACACTCATAGTGGCAGCTTCATAGAGACACCTCAGCACTTCGATGTAACGATAGTCTACTTGGCATCGCTGTAAGGATTCCAGAACAGCCCAGGTTTTGACGGAGTCAAAGGCATTCTCATAGTCCACAATTGAAATATTTAATATTGAAATCCAATTTAAATATAGTAAAATATAGTAATAAGTAATAATTGAAATATAGTAATTCTATTGACTCACAAAAGTATTAGGGACAACGCAATGACCCTAGAAAATCCAACGTGACTATACACCTGCGGAAACGTTTAACTCCGCATAAATGGATCAATGTTATAAGCGAGTTGATTTAAAAAAAAACGCCGTGTATATGTGTAACTATGGACTTTTAAAAACCATGACGTTCACGAAAATTCTATGACTATTTATGGAAATTGAAAACAATGTCAAGCCACAATTAAAATACAAACGAAAGAAAAAAGTAACACAGTTCAAATGCTACGTAGATCCAGGAAATAAATGTATAAAGCAAGAGCCATAAAAGATAAGACTCACATCATCCCGAAAAAACGAAATGGCATTGCAGTTAAGGCCCTGTCTGTCGACAATCGGTCATTTTTAAGTAGAAATAGGTAATGTTTCTGAGCAAGCTACATTTCAAATTTATAAATATATATTACTTCACGTTCGTACATAGATTAACAGCTAAGCTGAAAACATAACAGCAGAAACTTTTCTCAATTAATATATGTTTTCAAAATGGCACGTTTCAGAATTTAATATAAAAATATATTGATAGCTACGATAAACATCAACTAGGGAGTTATTGTTAAAGTTAGGTAACATTTTTATCTAGAATCCGGTTAGCTTAGTCTTGTGATGAAGATTCTCAATAAATTTAAATATTAATTTATTCGATTAACAGCAGGCGCTGAGCCCGCCGCCCATGCATCAGTACCGCCGTGACCTCTGTCAAGGCTGGACGTGTGCTTGATGTCGTCTCAGATATCAATGACAAACCATACGTAATATTTATCGTGAATATTCGATTAGAGCCTGTCCAGATGGGGCGTTTTACGTGCGCTCCTATGCGCGGTGCGTTAGGGAGGGACTCGGAGACACTTAGAAACATGGAACCAAATAAAATAGTTTTGGAAAAGTCGGAAGCAAAAAGCACTACAAAGATTTAACATACATCCAATTCTACTAATTCTTCCGTTATTAGTTAATTGTAACGTTTCATGGTTCTATTGGATTATCTCTGATTGATGCAATTTTCCCATACTGCTACTTTTTTTTCAATTTCGTCTATGAAAAGTACGGTAATTTGTTTTTTTTTTTTGACTGGACGAGGAATCGCCCACCAGCATCTGGACGGGATGTAGGTATAGTGCTCTAGTATCTGGAGAAAGCGCAAATGTTTAAACGCGAGAGCACTCGCGAGTAAAACGCTCCATCTGGACAGGCTCTTAGCTAGCGTTCCCTGACAGATTGACTATGTTTCATTTCGATTGACAACTAGGATTTAGGCAAATCGAATTTTTGAATATAGAATACCACTACGCTACACAAATTATCAAAACTAAATTTCATTTAGCATCCAGAGATATGATATCGTTTTGCATAGAGTGGAACTGGAACGTAATAGAGATGGCACAAAAATTATTATGATGGTAAATTATAAATAAGGATTTGCGCCCGGGCATTCCAGGTTCTAAATTTCCCGGGATTTCCCGAAATTTCCGGATGATTTCAAAACCTGGCTATTGTACATTATTTCTCGGGAAATTTCGGGTCTTTTATAACAAAACTTTATCTATTCCATCATCTTGTAGCATTTCGGATATATTCATACCTTAGCGGTATAAGGTATGTTAGTTAGCATTTTTATTTTGCAGCAGACAGTTAGCTTTGATCGAATTTGAAAATAAGGAATAAACGAATTTGAATTTTGAGTATTTTTTACTCATTATTAAAAATAGAGAATTATAAATTATAACTCATATTCGTTATATTTCGCAATATGTTTTATTTTACCTGAATTTACCTAAAAAGCAAATGAGATTTTCTTTAGACTGTTTGCAATCGTCTGCAGTTAGCTCAATGGTTTCAATTGTATACATGTACTAGTTGTATACTAGTTGTATTTTTTTCTATTCCTTGATTGTAATTTTCGTTGTTAATAAAGTTGTTTATTTCCTTATTTTATCTACCTCTATATCTGCAGGCAGACTCATTCTGTAAAATCTCGAATTTGAACTCGAATCTACTCTAGTGACCGAGCTACGTCATTCTTTAGCATAGGCTCTATGCTAAAGAATGACGGGCATAGGGGAACGTAGGCTAATGAAAGCTGTCGGGCAATGAGTGATAAGGTAAAATTGAATTGATGGTAGCCTAGCTAATATTTTGAAAAAGATAAATTATGTGCAATTTTTTTATATACTGAAACATGTAGAGATGTGGTACCGATGATGAAAAAGTGTACTGGCAGTGATAGTCCAGATTCGAGAGATATTTTGTACATTTTGTTTGGATCCATAAAGTCTGGATCCATAAAATCTTTTGTTTTCCATCAATATTTTTATATTTATTTTCTCCATTTTGTTTGCCAAATTAATTGATAAATTTTGATTGTAAAAATGTTATGATTTGAAAAACTCTAACAGTAACACAAATGTTACTGATAGAGTTTTGCAATTTTTTGATCTAAAATTAATTATATTTGCTCTAGCATTAAATGGGCACTCATTCATTGCAATTGACAGGCAAAAGGAGCGACTGACTGGTTTAACTGTAAATTGTACCTTAATACATATCTATAGTTAAGTACCATTTAATAATAAAGAAAAGATTTTTTTTATTCTTCATATTTCGAGACTTTT
The DNA here is from genome assembly GCA_944547425.1 of Eupithecia centaureata. Lineage (NCBI taxonomy): Eukaryota > Metazoa > Arthropoda > Insecta > Lepidoptera > Geometridae > Eupithecia > Eupithecia centaureata. Next base: position 3,998,085 of record OX155676.1, on the reverse strand, counting down.
GTATGCCAGTCCCGTATTTTAACTATAGGTATACTATACAAATATATGAAATTGAAAATAATAATAGGAAGAATTTTGACAAGTTTGTCAAATTTTTATTAAAACATTCCTGGAGTAGGCTCCTGTTGCCCTGTTCTCCCCTAATTGTCAAAATCTCAGCATTTTAAACTGACAGCGGATTTCTAAGGGTCATACCACACGGGAAGTTCTCCCGCTACGGGAATACGCTTCTGGACCGCACTAAAAACACATGTAGCTTCAAACCACCGCTGAAAACCGGTTCTTACTACATGGACGCTTTCGCGCTATACGTCATTCTGCGCGGGTTTATCATCCCCGCGTATCAAATCAAATCAAATCAAATCATTTATTTGCAAGAATACAAAATTATTATACATTATGTCAGATCTTATAACTATTATAGGAATTGTATTCAGCCTGCAAGCAGGCGTGCAAATGTTATGCGAGTCATATTAATATTATATTAGTCATATATTATGGTACATACAATTCAAATTTCTAAATATTCTTTTACAGTATAAAAACATTTTCCAAGTAGCCATTCTCTTAACTTTTTTCTAAATATATTTCCATTCAGTTCTTTTAATTCTTCCGTATCCCTTGTAGTTTGATGGTCTACGGCAGCTTTGCCGAGCGGGTACCCGCGACGGGAGAACCGCCCGTGTAGTGTGACCCTAAGTGATATTCGAAATGAATTTATAAAATGCATAGGCTGATTAATAATATGAAACACTGCTGATAGATGCTGAATGCTAGGCTAGCTGAAGACAGGGCGCTATGGCGCTCATTAGGAAGCCTATGTCCAGCTGTGGACTAATACATCATCATCAGCCTATATTAGTCCACTGCTGGACATAGGCCTCCCCTAATGAGCGCCATAGCGCCCTGTCTTCAGCTGGACGCATCCAGCATCTGCCAGCAGTCTTTCGCAGATCGTCATCCCATTTTGCCGGAGGGCGTACTACACTACGTTTGCTACGTCGCGGTCTCCACTCAAGAACACGTTTACCCCAACGGTTGTCGTTTCTTCGCGATTATATTATATTTTATAATGATAATGATGAAATATAGTATAGGTACCTAGGCATAACCATACTATTATTAATTTACTTATGGATTACCTAGGAACTTGGGGAGGTCGTTACATCAGGTACAAAACAGGGTAAAGTTACCCATAGTAAAGCATTATTACCTACCTACGCAGGTACCAGCAACACGATCTTATATAAACTAATATATTAATTAACGGTAGGCATGCGCCATCTATGAGGTAGCCCTTGTCAACTCTCCTGGTTTTTCTGCCGCATTTTTAGCTACTTAGCGCGCCTTAAAATATAATTATCCTGTTGTTGTAAGAAATCAAAAGCTTAACCAAGAATTAGGTAGGTATCGAAAACCATGAACTTGCGTACAAACCCTCTCTGAAATCGTTGCTAAATATAAAAAATAATATACTATCATCCAAACTGTTCCACCAAATTGTTGTTTTGAAAAATGAAAATGCAAAATGTATTTATTACAGCAAGACAAAGTAAATAATTACCGTAAATAATTACATGCTTATATCATTATGGATCATGGCTATTACACCTCCGTAAGATGAAATTATCGGTTCAGTTTCGGTTTACCCATTTTTTGTTTATTACTGGACCGACTCACAAATTTCAGTTTACAATATTTTTTCAAAATTTCACTATGTACATTAAGATATGACGCAACCTGGTTTATTTTTAATAAAATATACCCACCTAATGAATCTATTCAAAACCATAATGCGAAACACTTATTTTTGTATGTAGCAGTTCTAAAATTAACTGGAACGTCTATTCGTGTGTATCAAATAATTTCCGGAAATCATACTATGCACAATATTTGGCAATGGTTGGAATCTTGGAAAAATAATGTTTGAAGGTACCAAATAGGGTCATCAGCATCACAGATGATTCCTCAGCCCTTATTTGTGCAATTGTAAAGGGTTTTAATAGTTATAAAACTGCAAATGACTGCATAAATCGCTGCTTTTTAGTATTAAAAGGGAAAGAAACTGTAGTTCCTGAATATTTTTTAAGATTGGATACTTCTCACTTTGTTAAATGTCTGTATGGTCTATCTTGTTTCAAATTAGTCGATGAAAGGATAAAGAAAAATTACATAAAGTATTTATACAAATTGAAATTTTGTGATGATTATATTATCAACGCTAAGGATATTGGAAAAACCTTAATAACGATGGCCTTGCAAAAACATGACCGAAGAGATAGCAATTCTGAAACAACCAGAGGTGAGCTTGTGAAAGAAAACCTTATACATATTGGAAAGTCGACATTGTGTGTAGATAATGAACGATTAATTAACCACTATGATTCTGCCACTTCTGTATTTTGTAATAATAATGTGAAGGACCAAACAAAAAATATATTTAAATCGTGGTTTGATGACTGCGTTTCTAGGGAAATAGTTTATGCTGACTTGTATGATGATGACGAAAACCAATATCATTTGCCAAGTTTTATAAATTGTTTTAGACGAATATTGATGAAATTACCACTGTGGTCAAATTTGATGTGTAAATATTTCAAATGTGTTTGTGATATACCTAGTAGTAGTAATGTAGAAAGCTATTTTAAAAATTAAAAAACTACTTTAAGAGTTTACTAAGTTTGATAAATAGCTTTAAAATAAAAAAACGTGTCCATAGTGTACGATGATTTACACAAAAAAAAAATGAAATCCGATTATACTAAGAACTTTAAAATTATTGCGATTAAAATGATTATCATATCATTTCCCTATTCTAGTGCCAAATACAATGATATTTACTTTTCAAAATTTAAGAAGAATTTGTTATTCAATTAAATTTTTGAATTTTGTATATTTGTATTTTAAATGATTATTATCTGTATATATAAATTAGGAAATAAAACTACCTAAAATGAATAGACCCAATATGTAATTTTATTTAGTTTTACCTTCTTAGAAATACAAATTATAAAATAGTAAGTAACCGTGAAAGGAAACGTTATCTCGAGTGGAGACCGCGACTTGGCAACCTTAGTGTAGGATGCTCTCCGGCCAGGTGGGATGACGATCTGCGAAAGACTCCTGTCAGATGCTGGTTGCGGCAAGCCTAAGACAGGGCGCTATGGCGCTCATTAGAGGAGGCATATGTCCAGCCGTGGACTATTATAATGATGATGATGATGTCCCGCACAAAAACCCGCTTTAAAACGAGTAAAATAATGATCAAAATTTTTAAAACTAGCTGGTGCCCGCGATTTTGTCTACGTATTTCGAGTAAACTCGCGGTTTCACCCACGTAATTCGCGTTCCCGTGGGAATTCCTAGTTAAAATATAGCCTATGTGTTATTACGGACTTATATTCTATCTCTGTGCCAAGCTTCATCCAGATCCGTTCAATAGTTTTTGCGTGAAAGAGTAACAAACATCCATCCATACTTACAAACTTTCGCGTTTATAATACTACAGTAGGATATTAATCGGATATGCAGTACAATTGTGTACGACAAATTTTTAACATTTTTCACCTTAAAGTGGCTCAAAATACCTAAAATCTATTTGTGGTCGTGCCAGAAAGGTACTACCTAGCACGACCACGGCCTATATTTTATAATAGCAAAGATATGAGAGTACATTTTTTAGATTATATAGTACAACAAAGTACACTATTTTTCATGAATATGTACCACATTGAAATTAAGGTAATCATCCGTGGTCGTGCTAGGTAGCACATACTATTGTATCCCATTTTATTTCTTGTAATGCTAGTTGTATTTCTCCTAGTTTTTCTGGAGTTCTGAGTGATTGACAATTAATAGTTGCAACACAAATATTTTTATTCTCCTTTCGTGTCTTTTAATATTATTGTCTTTGTCTTTAGAGGGTGTTGGTCTTTTTCCCCCACGAGTACCTGACGGCTGGGGTTGTGTTTATTCTTATTTCTATGTTCTTTATTAGTTCGTTGTATTTTTCGTTTTACGGTTGATGATTGCTATTGTTTATTTCCTGAGGCGCTGGATGACAGGGACTTCGATCTACTCCTCATCATATCGAAAGCGTTCGATCTGTTGGTCCTCATATGGCATAAGAGTTTGTTGTTTTTTAAATGATTATTATTTAATGGTAATTCCGACATTCCTCTTTTCTTAACTTCGTTGCTTGCGTTATTTCCCTGAGTTTGTATTATTTTAGGTAGGCGAAATTTCCCTTCTTTCTTTCTTCTGTTAATTTAATTTGTAGTTGTTTTTTTTAAGACTTCTTTGGTGTTATCTTTTGTAATATAGAAATATTTATTTTTGTTGCTCATAACTTCGTCTTTTCTATTCGCTAACGAACGATAGAAGAATAGGTCACGGCTTAGCATCAGTTTTTTCTCTTCCAATACGGTAAATTTTGTTTATTTCGTACTCTTCTATGTTTATATCCAAGTCATTTTTAAAGATCGCCTTCACATCCTTTAATAATTCTGTGGTAGATTTTGTCCCTCTTTTTTTTTAATATAATTTGGTTCTGCTTTCTTTCTATTTTCAAATATTCAATCTCGTTCTCAAGATTTATTAATTTAATTTTAGTGTCTTTTTTTGTGCGATGATAGGCTAAAGTTTTTCATCCATTTTCTTAATAGTTGAGTTAGTGATTGTGACATTCAATTTCGTTGTTTGTTTCTTCATTTCCATTTGCATTTTGTAACAACCAACAATATTTGAAAATGTTCTTCCATAGTTCCCAAGTGTGGTGGTAAGTATTAGCGTTTTTATTTTTCCCAAGCTGGGAGCCCTCGGAGTGATGTGATCGTCTTTATTGTCCTCGAGTTGGCAACACCAATGGGTGACGTAACTTCTAAAGGTGAAAGGTGTTGACAGAAGGTTTGTTTATGCTACAAAAAAAATGTCACGGATGATGACAAACAAAAATCTATTTTTATTTTATATAATTCCGAAATCTCCGGTCTAGTCTAACGCATATACCGGGTACGTTATGAAAATCCAGATACATTTTGGCCACACGAAAATCCGAGTTTAATTCCTTTGCCTGCCATCTTAGAGAATTTAAAACCCAATTCTCTAAGCCTCCCATCCCCATCTTACTCAAGAGAAAGAAGAAAGAAAGGGGCGAGCCAAGTCACCGACCTTGATCGCTCGCTCTTTGGCCCGAACACCAGAATAGGAGTCAACTTTTTGGAGCCCTAGGCGCTTTAATAGTATTTTTATGACAAGTGTTATTTTTATGTTTATTTATATTTTGTGTTATGTGATTTTTCCTCTTCTAATTTACTAGCGACCCGCCCCGGCTTCGCACGTTTTTATTATACGTACATTCCTCTTGAATCACTATCTATTAAAAAACCGCATCAAAATCCGTTGCGTAGTTTTAAATACTTAAGCATACATAGAGATATAAGGACATGGGGATAGAGAAAGCGACTTTGTTTTATATGTACTATGTAGTGATGAGTTTAGTGTATCAACTAGCTGCCAACAATCCATGGCTTTAGTGAACCTTCCTGTAGATCTGGCCTCCCATATATTAGTACTAACAAGAGTGATGTCGCGTGAAAATTGGGTCCCATGCAACAAATGTCTTCAAAAAAGATATTTCAAGGGGCTTCGGGGACTTAAAAATCATGAAAGTAGAATTTATAAAGATGTCCTTCCTGCATCAATTTCAATCAATAAACTAAATTCAACATCAACCCCCGACACATTGTTTTGGAAAACTTTATCAATAGGTAAACAAAATGTTCAAATTGTCAAACGCATCCCCGGAGGTGCCAGATTGTTTGCTAAAGATTAAAGGCTAAAGATATAAAAAGCGCAATTTCGGTAAATTCAAGGACTCCTTGGGAATATTTGTTGACTTTCCTTTACTACATGCTGAAAGAGACAATAGAAATATGTCTCTCACTCTGAAACTCTGATGTTGCCTATCGAATGGTTGAAAATCGTGCCAGTGATGTTGATATCAGAGGTGCGGTAAGACTATTGTCCTCTAACGACACAAGAGCTTCAAATTCTAGTGAAACCCTTTCGGCGCTCGCATCAAAACATCCTCCTGCTGCGCCTGATCTATGCCTTCCGGCACCACCAGATAGTTCCTGCACTTTCCAGTCAGTGCTTCCCGACGACTTAATCTCTAATATAAACTCTTTTTAGAGTGACTCCGCTAGTGGCCTAGACGGCCTTTCAACACAACACCTCGTTGAATGATTTAACATGTGCATGTGAAACCGGCTAAGGCCTCATCGTACGTGCCACGTGTGTAGATACTCTAGCGCCTTCACATCTGGCAGGGATATCAGCAAAGGCTGGCTCCGCAGCTTCATCAACTGAGTTCCTCAAACGGGAAAATATGCAAATCTTGACCGAGGTCACCTATTTGAGCCATTTGGTCAAACGGCCGGTAATCGTTATCCTTGTCAGACAAATGATGTTACGCGCTAACTCTCGTTCACTCTTCCTAGAATATTTATCATCTTTAACAGCAGGCAACCCTTATTTGCGGCCGGAATAATTAGGCAACCATATATTATGATAGTAAAGAGAAAAAAATGCTTTAATTTGATATAATAATGTATGTTATGAACGTAAAAATCTTTCAAAATTACACCTATTTAAATCTGGCTGCGAAGAGGTGCGGTCATGTGAGCAACGGCAACCGTGATTTTTAGAAACTTTACAAAAATTGCCGTCATGTAAATATTTTTTTTTTATAAACAAGTGAACGAGTTTCTTCCTAAAATCTCTGCAACTTAAATTAATTAAAAACACTTAGCTAATCCTGCAGTCGGATCTTAGACCATAGGTTCTCCATTACAAATTACTATCCGAATCATTTCATATCAGTACCAAGCTCCAAGTTTTTATCAAATCTCATTGATCTAAGGTCAAATTCATGATACTAATTAGCTAAATAAGTTCAACGAACGAGATAACTCATCGATAAACTTCTCCCTACTACACTCTGTCATTGTTCGTTCATCAAGAACCATGTGTGGTTTGTGGCAAGTTAGTTTATTCTGTCTAGCTTTCTTTTGTGCTCCGATAAAATCAAGTGTTGGAAACGACGGTGAAGAATGTTCCTTGGATCCAAAATTAATCGAAGAAATAGCGAATTATAAAAATGTGTCAAAACGGATTATGAGTGAAATCATTCAAACTTATGGAGCAGATATGTATAAAAAGTAAGTTCTGAGCAATAAACACTTTAGTGTGATTTTCAATTAGGATTATAAGCTCAGGGACTTAGGCTGGTATTTACCAAAAGATATTCTAATATAGGCAGCTTCGTTGGTTATCTTTGACGTTTAATGTATGAAACTTAGTCGAAAATGTGTAAAAAACCGTTTAAAGGCCTTCTTGTTGGTGAACTTGGGTGTCAGTATTTTCAATTAGAAGGATGAATTTTTTTTAGTAGAATAGTAGGCATTGGAATCTCCTTCATCAGAGCTACACGGAAAAAACGGAGCACTAGCAAAGTACCATTTTGGCTTGGTTAATTTTTTTTCGGCTTCTTATAAATACGACTTATTTAAAACGTACATTCAAGCACGGTTAATAGTAAACAAGCGAGTTTTGCTGTTTATTCTAGGTTGTACTAACTGAGTACTTGGTTAATTTCAAGTGAGTTCCTCAGTAAAAGTAACCCATTCTCTTTCTGTTTTAAAATAGATAAGTTTGCAATTTATTAACTGACGAGACGACTTATCTACTTTTAGACACAACCGTTTCTGCGGGTTTCAAATAATCAAGTAAATTAGCAATTAATATAGCAATCAACTAACATATTCAGAATAATCAAGAAAACGGGAACGTGTTGTCATGTAAAAACATTCTTAACCAAATTCAATTCATTACATTCATATCTGGCTATTTTCACTTTTTGAATTTAGTTAAGAAGAACGCAATAGGAACTACGATGCAATTGTCTAATTGAAGAGTTTGTCAATAGTTGATTTTAGTGTTGTAAATTCCAATTAAAACTAGAAACAAGTTCGTAGTGCCACATTTCCAAGACGTACATCCCGTGTGGATCTTTAACCTACTTGTATCCCTGTGATAACACATTTACTGCGTATTTTCCCCTCAGATATGAAACATTCATCGACACATTTGGAGCACGGCTTTCCGGCAGCGATGTTTTGGAACGAGCTATTGATCACATGATTAATCTCACCATACAAAATGGAGTCAGTGATGTTTCCACAGAAAACGTGAAGGTACCATATTATTTACACATTGATTTACAAACAAGATGAAACTTAAAATTTTACTAACTAAGAAAATTACAATCAAAGATTAGAAACAAATTAAAACTAGTAGTATATTTACAATTTAGTTAACTGCAGACTGTTGCTAATAGTCTAGAGGTAGCTCAACGGATCCATGTAAAGGTACCATTCTAAAGAGTAAAAAAGTTAGTATTTCGCATAATATTTAAGTAGCGCAAACATGTTCCATTGCGAATTATTTTTTTCAGGCACCTCACTGGGTCCGTGGATACGAATCTGGTAGGTTGTTGGAGCCCTACGACAAAAACATAGCAATTCTCGGATTTGGTACAAGTGTAAGTACTTCTTTAGAGGGTATCACTGCGGAGGCAGTTGTCATAAACAGTTTTGAAGCACTCCGTAAAGAAGATGACAGCAAAATAAAAGGAAAAATCGTAGTTTTCGACGCTCATTACGTGACATACGGAAACACAGTTAAATTTAGATCTCAAGGAGCTACAGAAGCATCTAAAAAAGGAGCAGTTGCTACGCTTGTAAGAAGCATAACACCATTTTCTATCTATTCTCTACATACTGGTGCTCAATTTTATGGCAACGTTACTAAAATCCCCACAGCTGCAATTACACACGAAGACGCAGATTTATTGAGAAGACTTCAGAACGAAGGCAAAAAACTTGTTATAAACATTAAAATGTTCAGTTCCTATGATGAAAAAACATCACGGAACACCCTGATTGATTTGAAAGGAAAAGAACATCCAGAGAAACTCGTCATTGTTTCAGGGCATATCGACAGTTGGGACGTAGGAACTGGTGCCATGGACGATGGAGGCGGCATGTTCATTAGCTGGTTTGTACCAGTTATTCTACAAAAGTTGAAACTGCAGCCCAGACGCACTATTCGGGCGATACTATGGACTGCCGAGGAACCTGGTTTAGTCGGCGCAGCAGCTTATCTTAAGAAGCATATAAATGAGCTGAATAATATCAACTTTATCATGGAGTCAGACGAAGGGACATTTAAGCCATTGGGCCTTGATGTAGCGGGATCTAAAACTGCTCGCTGTATTGTGAAGGAAGTATTAAAACAATTCGCTCCGATCAACAAAACGACGAATAGTGGCGATCCGGGATCAGATATCACGATGTTTATAAGACAAGGAGTTCCAGGTGCTTCTTTGTTGAATGCAAACGAAAGATACTACTGGTTCCATCACAGTGAAGGCGACACAATGAACGTTCAGAATCAAGCGGATGTTGTTGAATGTGCTGCGTTCTGGGCTGCAGTGTCTTACGTGATTGCAGATTTATCGGTCGACATTCCTAGAAACTAAAAAGTTTCTTAGACTAAGCAAACACGATAGGCAATCAAAACATAATTTAAATTGAGGGACGAATTAATTAAAATTAAAATTGTAAAAAATAGCTAATCTTTCCTTTAATTATAACTTATTAATATTCACACATAATGTAAGCTGTATTTTATTTGCGATTTAATGCTGATATTCATGGCAAAAGGACTTTATTTTTTAGACCCTTAACTATTTCGTTAAATTTCGTGAAATTATAAAATAAAACGAACCAGAACTAACTTTGATCTAGTAGTTAAAATTTTCTATGTCTTGATATCTTTGAATATAAAGTTGTACGGCCCTTTTATATAATTCAGCGAAGTCTGATACACTTGAGGCGGATCACCGACCCATCCTATGTGGAAACTTTCTACCATCCTTGCCAAGAACGTCTCCATCTCAATTTCAGCGATTCTTCGACCTGCAATATAGTAAAATTGTATCAACCTATTTACACGTAATCTAGATTTACTTCACGTAGCACGTGCTCAGTGCTCACATGTTATAAGTTTAATTGAATACTCTATACCTACTTAATATTCAACAGTTCAGCTTTTTGAGATGAGAGTGAAACGCCTAATCCAAAGCCTGTGATGATATAGAGATTTAGAGAAAAACCATGAAAATACCAAGTGCTCAATTTATGAGAAAACAAAAACTGCAAAATTAGTTAATTTTTAAATGTTTTACTTTAGCAGGAAATTTTACCGATTAGTTCTTCTGTCACACACACTTCAACTAATTTATTGCTAAAGTTTACATAATGCCTATGTATTATTCCTGCTGTGCGATTACGCTAAAATGGGTGGTTTTAGCGTAATCGCACAGCAGGAATGCGATTACGCTAAGACCACCCTTCCAAATTGACATTCTTGAGCCATTTCAATGGTCATCGTAATTTGAAATTATATGGCAAAAAACGCGCGCGATGGCCATTAAAATGGCTCAAGAATGTCAATTTGGAAGGGTGGTTTTAGCGTAATCGCACAGCTAGTCAAGTCAAATCAACCATTTTATCTTAACATATATAACGAAACAAATATAATGACATCTAGGTATCCTAATTTTTCCATTAAATTATTAGTGTTATGTGCGAACTTATTTATGCATGTCTATCTGTCTAAACTGATACAATGACTAAAAGGATCTTCGTAGAATTTTTTAAGAAAATAAATTGTAATCCGTGAAAGGACGAACCTATTATTATCCTTGAGAAGCGTAAGTAGGTAACCTGCTGGAAATAACTAGTACGATTGATATGTAAGTTTACTTGCATTTCATCGTTTGCTTACCTATACAACTGCGAACACCGAAACCAAATGGATTATAAGCAAATGGATGGGCATTTCTATAGTACAGTGGATCTTCCTTTTCAGCTAGCCATCTTTCTGGAATGTACTCCTTCGCGCGAGGATAGTGTTCTTCCATCAGACCCATAAATTGATGGTTGAATGCAACTTGGGTCTGAAAATTCATATGGTATAATTAGCTTTTATGCAGTGAATGAATGGAATGCTCTGCTTAGCTTGGGGCTAGATGATGCTGTATGGACTGTCCGGAATTATTTATTTATTTATTCAATGATTAAATAGGCAAAACACTTATTTTGCACGACACTCTTCTCACTTACTTCTTCCGTCTTTTTTTACACAGTCCACATTATGTTTTCGTACCTACCTCTTTACCTATGTCCATCCATATTCATAGCTCTTCATGACATACATAGAACTTTACGATTGATCTTTCCATACCAAATAAGTATAATGAAATAACTCTGTTTTAGTGAAATGTCATTCGTTAATAGCTAGGTATTATGACTCAGCATCAATATTTAACCCTCTATCACTCAAGAACTTCGATTTTTCTAATTTTTTGTATTCAGGTTGATAAAAATAAAACAAAAAACACGTATTTTTTGATTTTTCGTTTTTCCGAATATATTTTAAAAAATGGGGAGTGTTAATCGTAGCCAACATTGAGTAATCAGACCATTATCGTCGTATAAACTCAGGGTCCTCCTGGCTATCCTCGTCGAAATCAAAACAATCTTTACTGTCTGTGCCATCCTGAAGCGCGTGGTCAATGTCATTATCTGCCAGAGTCCGCTTAGAGCCCTCCTGGAAAAAGTAAAAACTCAAAAAAATAAAATGAAGGTCTACCACTTTCTACTACCAAATTACCTCCTATCGGTCAATGTAGGCGACGACCAACAAACACAAATTTAAAAAAAAAACTCATATTTACCATGAATTTACTAAAACTCATAATTATATAATAAAGTTGACATACTTACCGGTCCATTTTTTCGAAATTGCAGCTAAACACTCACAAAAACTATTTTTTTCGGATTTTTGAAATCGTGACTTGCATGCACGTTTTCAAATTACTGGCGGTAGACATTCGAATTTCATTTTTTGACAAATAATGCCATCTTTTGCAATTTCTGGGTACTCGGTCGTTACTTTGGTTTGTAGGCTACGACGTACATTGCTTTGTAACGAAATACAATTAATCATACCAATTTTAAGGGAGATCGATTGGTATGTTGTTTACAGTCTACACTATGATACAGAGGGCTAAGATAAGTAGGTAGGCGTATGAGTTATATCTATGAAATGTGTTTTATCAGTTATCTAGTACGACGAGTACCCATAACACACACTCAGTTGAAATGAATGTCTGATCCTGCGAGAATTTACCAGCATTTTTTCTTATTGTCTATTTATATTAGAATATCAATTCACTTACACCTGGTGGTATAGTATATCCGAGTATATTGTACTCTTTGCTTGTTTTTCTTATGTTACCAGCCACAACAGGCATAACTCTAATTGCCTCTCGCATACAGGCTCTCAAGTATGGCCTTTTTTCCTTGTCCGTTAATAGTTCTTTTCTAAGTTTATCTTGTTTTTCTGGATTCTTTGCAAGTAGGTAGAGTGCAGCAGTTACTGAGTTTGCAGCCTACAAAATAAAATATTAAAAAGAAACAGCCAAAACTTAAAAAAGGACGTGTTATTGCTTACCGTATCGACTCCTGCTAAAAGCAAGTCAGTAGCCATTATAAGGGCATATTCTTCATTTATTTCCAGTAATTTCTCCAATATTCCTTTTTCATCATCGGTTTTTTCTTTAGTTTTAAGCTCTTCTTTGGCTTTGTCGATAAATATTTGTGAGATTCTGTTCAATATATAAATATCATTATTTCATTTTTGGTAATTACAGATAGATTAAAAAACCCTATCACTTACGTTTCTTGCTCTTTGTAGAGTGCCATAGCCCTTTTGTAAGCTGGTGTAGAAATCCATCTCCATAAATTTGGTTTAAAATCCAATGCTTCAGCTGCTACGAAAATTTCATTTACACATTTTATTAGTCTTTTGGCCGGAGAATCGTCCGGAAGGTTTGGGTCCAGGCAATTCAGCCTGCAGCCTAGAGCCACCACTCCAATGGACTCTAATGACCATTTATTCATTTCGTCGTCAAACTTATCCTTTATCATATTATTCTCATCCCTGATAGACCTCAACCTGGAGAAGTGGGAAATGTGATGTTTGTTTATTCTACTTCATACTGATTTGGATGGAAGATTAACCGATAACCTTAATGCCTGATACTTTGTTTATTCATTTATTAAAAGGAGGTAACAGTTACGGAAGATACCATGAAGACTTTTGATGGAAACTTTAATACACTTCGTTTCTTAGTGAAAAAGTTGCTATAGTACAGAAATACAGACTTTATGAATTACTCCTAGTAACATATCAATAGAAAAATAATGATGTATAATTTGTACTAATAATTTATAAAAATTCAAGTATACAATTTTAATTAAATTAAAATATAAAATTTAAATTATTTAGTACTTCTGTGATGCTGATGCTTACCTATCAACCATTTCTTTAGCTACATCATCGATGACCGAAGCATAAAGTCGAATCGTTTTCGGCTGAAGCATAACAGGATTTACAGTTGATCTAAAATCTTTCCAGTTATCTCCATGTCTGAAACATTCATTGAAATACTATGAGGCATTAAGATGGTCAATTATTCTATATAATTTTAATAGTCAATTATTTTTCAATTGAATTATTACAATTTTGACTGTTGTTATTTTACATTGTACTCCTAGCTAAATTGTACCACCAATTGTGTTGTGTAATTGTAATCGATAGACAGTCCCAATAGAGATTATCCATGTGCGCAAACTTGTGCACAAACATGATGAAATGTGAAATCTGATCATAGGACCGGAATGGACGGAAAAGAGTTAAAAGTGGCAAGATTTACTCACTCTGTGATCAGCCCGGTGACTTTTCCTGAGTTTTTATTCTTAACAACCTTTCTATAGTGCTCCAAACTCCCGAATCCTGTTCGAACAGGTAATGAATTTTCCCCACGTAGGATCTACAAAATTAAGAAGATAAAAATAAATATTTGACTAGGTGTGGAAAGAGATCTTACTGGTTCCAATGTTCTGATTTACGGAAACAACATTGCTTTGCTAAATATTCCAAAATTCATATGAGAATTATGTGGAAAATGTAATGCTAATTTTGACCCAGAATCTCCATTTTGTGGCACTCAGGACTATCTGCCTTCTGACGGCTGAGATTAGTACTGATTTTTAATGAAGGTACTATTGTGTTTATTTTGGTTATTTCGGTTTGAGTATTAAATAACGTATTATTAAGTAACTTAAAATCTACTGAAAAAAATATAAAAAAAATATAATCAAAATCGGTTTAGCTTGAAAATATATCTAACACGTACAATAAATACAATAAAATCGCCTCACTTTTTTAAATTTGTTAAAAATACTACGCGGACAATAGGCTTTTTCACTTTTCTATCCTTATCCAAGTTTTACCTGTAATGAAGAATTATAATTATGGATTATGTACCATAATACGGAGAATTTACCTTAAAACAATTAATTCAGCTTATTGAAATCTTGCGTTTTTCTTTAAAATAGTAGTATCATCACTACATAGTATAAGATAAAGTCGCTTTCTCTGTCCCTATGTCATTATGTCCCTATGAACGCTTAAATCTTTAAAAACTACGCAATGGATTTTGATGCGGTTTTTTTTAATAGATAGAGAAGTTTTATACGTATAATAAAACCGTGCGAAGCCGGCGCGGGTCGCTAGTAATAAATATTTTGAATATTTACTAAACCTGTGAAGCGCTCTCTGCATCAAATAACGCGACCAGAGGTTGAACTCCTGGTACTCCAGCTAGCCTCATGATTGGTCCGTAGTTTTTGTAAAATGCCTCCATTAACGCTAAACCGTTGAGGTTGTAGAATTTACCTAAAATTTTTCATATTATAAGTGTGAATGTGTATATTTGAATAATGAACTCATGAGTTCCAAGTAAAACATACATAGAACATATTATGTGCACTATTAGTGAATTATACTTATGTGTACTATAGTGCAGATAATATGTACCTACCTCGTGGTAAAAAGTGGTGAATGGTTCCTATCACAGGTAATGCTGATGGTCCGGGAATTTCCTCCCATGACTTCAACTGTTCGGTTTCCTTTCTCACATCTACGCTGGTTGCTGTTATTGTTCTGAAAAAGAAAAGTTTAGATTTGATGGTGGGTATCTGGCGCAGCGCATCAACATTGCCTTACAGTGTGTGTGATACAGACAGCGTCTTAGGGACGCTTCCAATTGGTGTGTGTGTGTGGACTGGTATTGATATGCATCAGTTGAACTAGGAACCTAGAGGTACCTAGAGTCCTTGCAATTGTCTACTGTTAGCTCAATTGCTTCAATTGTACCTATACAGTTACTAGTATTAACATGATTATATTCCATGATTGTAATTTTCTATGTCTAAAAGTTAATTAATTAAAGGTAATTAAATTAATTCAAATGCTGCCGTGTGGCTTAGAATTTGCACTACCCCAACTCTTCCCGCGGGTGTCGTAAGAGGCGACTAAGGGATATCCACCGGGGGGCGGGCAGCAGCGCCTCCTGTAGATCAATTCTACCACCGATCTGCGATCCCCAACCCGTATGCCCATTATGGGCATTACTCCCATATGATGAGTGCCAATGAGGCGCTTATCACGGGAAGGCCTGCGTCCAGCAGTGGACCAGTAAAGGTTGTAGATGAAATTAATTCAAGGCAATTAAATTAATTAAAGGTAATTTAGTTCATCTATTTTAATAATTAAGTAAAGAACGCGTAACAAATTAGTACTCATAACCCAAGCTCTATTCTGGAATTTGGCGCTAGATATGTGAATTGTCTAGCATTATTTTTATTTACCACATACTTTCCTACATATCAGCGCACATGAGTCCACTACTGCACAAGCTTATGCCACATAAGCGATTTAGTCATACATAACTAAACAGTATCTACCATCAGACTTCTACGAGTAACTTTAAACATTTTCATTACTCATACTCGGAAAGAAGGTCTGAACATGCCTGAAGAGCGGGTTGAAAGTGATACTTTTCCGCCTTAGGGAGAATCGTTTTCAACTGACAGCTATAACGTTACTATTGAACCATGATAGTGGCAGAATAGATGCTGAAGCTAAAAAAATCATCGCCTTAGCGACAATTCACTGAATTAAAAAAATACGAAAGACAAGGCAGTATGGCTTTATGGCTTTCGCCTGTCCTAGATGTATACTAGTATATTATAAAAAAATAGCGGCAATTTGATTAATTTGTTTTCTCATGTTTTTATTTATATTTCCTTGTATTCGTAATGAAAAGCACAGTGTTTACCTCGGGTGAAAGTAACTTATGTATTCCCTCGAACTATTGACGCCCTCGTTACACTCGGGCGCCAAACCCCGTCTCGGGACTAAATAAGTTACTTTCAACCCTTGGGTAACAATGTACTATTATTTATTTATATCATAATACGATACTTAACATAATACTATCATTATACAGGGTGTTAGTGTGAACAGCGTTATCCTTGAAACCAGAGGTTCAGCATCATGAGTAGAGTCCAAAACCGATGCCACATAAGGTACATAGGTTAATGCCTATTTTAGTTTCGCAGTATTTTGTTATTTTATGTCTTCGATATTGTACGCGATGTCATGGTCACCCTAGAAAACCCCCACCACCCAACCCTCCCCCCCCCAACCCCCACCAATCAACCCCCCCCCCAATAAACAACCCCTTCCCACCCTCCCACCCCCTGCGCGCCCCGCTCGAATCCTAACTTCATAACATTCCCTTCATACGTTCCTGGCTCAGGACATACAAAAATAGCTGCCTACTCTAACACATTTTCCAGGCAAGATAAACTGTTTTAAAACAAGTCTGAATTAACAGAATAATCAAAAAATTCAATATACTAAAGTACCTTGGTAGGCAGGTATTTTTGGCGTACTTAACCCTAGGTCAGTTCTTATTCTATTTATAAATATTCGTCCCTCAGACGAATAAAACTCTGTATCTGCTCAATGAAACGTTATTGCGAGTAAAATACACTTGCGATGTATTTGGTTGTATGGCTTATGAAGGTGCTTAAAAGGTGAATCTCATTCGCTTTACAAATTTGAATCATTTTTACGTTTTGCGCGGTCTGTGAGACGAATGTCAATGAATCTAGGGTTAAAGTTTATCATCAATAAATTTTATCTAGGTAGGTACTTTTCAATTTAAGTTTCAGTTCTTTGTACAGTGAATGAAATTCACTTACCAAAATAACACTTCAAATGTTTGCAAACTGGGCTCCATTTACTATCTCGCAACCTCCGCCCGCACGTCTTCGTAAATTGTTACTCTCATATTCGAGAGTCGAGATACACAACACAAATGTTATTTCTTACAATTTTCACATCCATAAAGCCTTACGAATACGATTGCTTGATTGTTTAGTAATGTGAAACCGAGTGAGTGACTCTGCTCTTACTCCACACAACTAAAAACCCAAGGGCGTGAGTTCACTAACTGCGCAGTTGCGCATGAGGCGCTCGCGGCGAGCGCGGTGGTGGGGCGGGGCGGCAGCGGGTGCGACTGACCGCAGTCAGCTGTGCACAAGATAGATATAGCTATAAGTAGTATGCGTGTCTCGTGTATGTGCGTGATTTTACGCCTACGAAGATTTTGGTTTTAAAAATCTGTAAAAAATAGATGTTTGTTTTTTCACCTATTATGTACTCTACTCATGATACTGAACCTCTGGTTTCAAGGATAACGCTGTTCACACTAACACCCTGTATATAGCCGGCTTTAGAACCTAGATGTATTTTTAATTTTACTCTTGTAGATGTTTTACTTATATAACAGATTTTATCAAAAGAGAATCAGAATATAACTAATAGTATGAACAATTTTGCTAACTGCAGATTATTGCAAATTAAAGGGTACTATAAAATTAAATTATATAAGAAAAATCTGTACGTAAACAAATTAGTAAAAACTTACCTCAACAAGTGCCCCTTGAAAACGAAACCACTACAAATCGGACGTACAGATGAAGATAACATTTTAATTGCAAATGCGTATTATAGAAACATTTGTAAGAATTTTAATAGTCACTGGCAACTCATGGCACCTGCAACGCGATACTAAATTAGACAACAACACGCATAGATCAAATACCAATGAGGCAAATAAAATTCTACGATATCAAATGGATATCAGCTGCAAATGCGTATGAACGTCGCGTCAACACGTCGCGAAATAAACAAACGCGACTCAAACAAATTTGAAATAACATTGACCTTGTTGTTTTATTAGGAACTACTGAAAACTCACTGATACTAATCCTTATCGCGTTGAGATACAGTTTGTTTCATAGAAAAATAAACGAAACATTCGCACTACGAACGTGGTTTGTCTATAATCTAGTAGCGTGTTTTTAGTCTCTACCATTCTAAACTTTGTTGAACATACTAGATAATCTGTGGTGCTAGGAGCAATTTTCCTATTGCGTATGACTAGATAGTCAGCTTAGCTTCTTTTAGTGCTTCTTAGGTAGGCGAACGAAATAAGTACCTACGTAACTAGTTATTAAATAATTATTTAATGACTAGTACTACTCTATCTATTGTAATAGATAGAGGCGGGAGACGGGTCTAGGCTAAAACCAAAGCAATAAGAATCCACCTTTGAGCATACCAAAATAAAGTGCAATTTACCTTTCTTAATACCAGAACCTATTGCTCTTATAGTGTCGTAGCTTAAACCTTTAATTATTTAAACAAAAAATACAATAGATATCACTGAACTCATCGCTCGCGTATCGCTGTATCAAATGGAGAATAATATAAATTAATTGCACACATTAAGGAAAGTTATGTAAAAATTTAAAATACTTAAGTACGTATTTAATTTTTTTACTTTGCTGATTATTTTACCGAGTTTGGAGTAAATCGAACCAAAGTAGAATTATTTTCAGATGATAAAATAAACTAAAATAAAGATAGGTACTTATAAATGCTTTTTTTATTTTTAAATTATTAAGCCTTTGCCATATTCAAGATCCTGAACATATCAAGTTAAATAGTTGAAGTTTCAACATCATCATCATCATCATCATCAGCCTATATTAGTCCACAGCTGGACATAGGCCATAGTTGAAGTTTACGTGGTAACAAACAATCAATCAGACGTTTACATTAGTAAGATTTTATTTGTGTACTATCTTTAGGATGAATACCACTCTTGATATGAATATGGGTCCATCTTTAATAATAGTTCACTGTAGAAACCTACAGTGAACTATTATTAAAGACAAATGCCTACTTACTTTTCTTGTCTATAATGATTATTCATTATCTATTTATCTTATCTCTACATTTATCTTAGTGATAAAATAAAAGGAAGCTTATTGTGATAAAATAAAGACAATAAAATTGTTTTGCTTAACACTAGATGCGCCCCGCGGCTTCGCCCGCCTACCAGATATTTTTTCATACTAATGTCAGAAATTTATTGCACAACCCCTAGGGGTTATTTTGTAATAATAAAAAATACATGTTTAATTATTCATTTCATACTCTATTCATACCGAGTTTTGAGTAAATCGAACCAAGAAAAATAATTTTCCACCCTATGTAACCCCATCAGAGGTTAATTTTTGAAAATTTTAGTAGCCTATGTCTTATTCTAGGTCCTAAACTATCTACGTACCAAATTTCATCTAAATAACGGAGATTACTTATAACAAACATTCACACAGACTTTCCCTTTTATTATAATTAGTAAGATTCGCCAAGGGCTCAAATTGAGTGTCGATAACACCCGGGTACAATCAGCAACGTGAGAGGCTTTATATCTCTATAAGTACCACTCTAAAACGACGCTGGTTTTATCAAACAAGTGGTTCAGGACTTTGGAAATAATATACTAAAAAAATAGTATCAAGACCTTTGTGCTAGAAACAATAGCGAAGCACATTTGCGATAATTCTTTACATATTTAAATTAAATTTATATAAATCCTTTTAATGATTAATTCTAAATAATTTTGTAATTAGACGTCGTAACGACGTGCGGCTTCCTGCATTGCTTGATTCATTGAGTGATTTTGGTCCTTTCTTTTGATATACTTCCCTTATCACTACCCTTAACCCTTCTTTCCTTTATATAAATAAATAATAATAAAATTTATTTCAAATCAAGCCTTTCAAATAATAAATAGGTACATAATATATCCATCTAAAATATAATACACATTAATTATAGGTATTTTGGCTTGGCTTCTGGTTTAGGGTTACAGCACCTACACTAAGTGGTTAGACTTGTGTCGTAGGGGCTGCATTCCTTCCAAGGTACAATGTAAGCCACAAATTAATGCTTAGATAAAAATACATTACATAACAAAAAAAGTGTATTAATAACATTAATCAATTGAAATTATTATCAAATACAATCATGCAAAATTATTAATATAGGTTGAAACATAGTACCCTGTGAATAAAATTGACTACATCAACTAAGAAAGTTTTATCAAAGACTTAAATGAGCCAGTAGGATGTTTGTAAAACATTTTAGAATTATGAGGACTCCTTACCAAAATTATATTGGCCGTGGATTTTCGTAGCGCATTATACGATGCTACGCCACGCTGGTTCGGCGTAGCGTACAAAATACTGCTACACATATACTCGTACCAACTTCTAAATAACAAACTAAATTCCTTCTACTTCTGAAATAAGTAGACCTATGAAGATAATATTTTCACAATAGTAAATCAAATCAAAAATTATCTTTACTTACTTTTAATTCTTTATTGCAAAATAAAAACATAGACAAGGGAATCATAAAATTAGATAAGTTATGGCAAAGGCGAGCTTAACCATAAAAAAGTTCTCTTCCAACAAACCTTATAATATGAGGGAGTCAAGTTTAAAAAAAATACTTTCAATTTACTTACTTATTTTCCTACATCCGGACCTAAGCCGGACCAACAATAATTTACGCAAGCATTTTATTTCATTCATGCTCATTTAATATTATCTGTATATCGTTCGTCCATGATATTATTAATAGGAACATACCTTGATTTTTTTTCAGCAGTAATAAAATGTATTCGTGTTTAGTGAATTATGTAACCGACTGTACCTATGAAAGATGTGAACAAGGTCCGTAATGGACGATTGTTGAAAGTTAAAAGCTAAGTAAAGTTACTCGAGTTCCAGACTATTGGCTTTTGGAAATTGAAAGGAGCTTGGAAGAGGAAGTGAAAAGTAAATAATTAAATAACAAAATATTTATTTAAAACTAGTATTAAATTCAAAATTATACGTTGCATACGCTCTTTGAATAACTTTATTATATTGCATTGCAAATTGCTATATTATATTGCAAAGGTAACTTCTACTACATAATATAAAACAAAGTCGCTTTCTCTGTCCATATGTCCTTTTGTCCCTTTGAATGCTTAAATCTTTAAAACTACGCATCAGATTTTGATGCGATTTTTTAATAGATTGAGTGATTCAAGAGGAAGATTTAATAAAACGTGTAGAACGTATAATAAAACCGTGCGAAGCCGGGATGGGTCGCTAGTTAGAAATAAATCCTTTATTTACAAAGAATATGGGTAGGATAAATAAAAACCTATAATTTAGATTAGATCCACACATAAGATCCAGAAGATAATGTTCTATCAGTTTCATCTTTTTGCAATATACGTAATTATTCGACAACATCTCAACTATAAATCACCTAACCATCAAATTAGCTAAAAAATGGCTGTGGTGCTATTTATTAATAATATTTTTTTATAATAATTTATTTATTTCCTTTCACAATAGGTTTTCTTAAGATAAGGTAATTAAATTTATAGGGAGTAACATTTAAAACCTGTATTGTGAGAGGCTGGAGCTCGTTATAGGTTTTTAGAAAAAACCTGAAACTGCAAGTCTCCAGGGCTCCCACTCCACGGATACTATACACTATACTACGTACTATATAATGTTTTATTTTTTTGACCTGTCTTAATAAGTTAACATCATGGTAGGAAAAGTAACAAACAATTTAAAAGAGTAAAAGAAAACGTGGAAAAATAAAAGTAAACTAACATTAGGCACAGACAGACCAAAATGAGTGATGGTGAAGTGTGTGAGTGTGTGTGAATGCTACAAGTGTAATGTAAGTGTGTGTTGTATGAGTGCATGTTTGGTTGGGTACTCCTGAAGATTTATTGTAGCCATGTTTCACCTAATAATTTTCAACGCCTGTATTGAGCCGGGCAATCATGCGTTTTTCTAATTCATTGATTTTAAAGCGTTTATGTTTGCGTGGAAATGCTTTGCTCTATGTTACTTTGAACTGGAAAATATTGGTATAAACTACAGCGTCGGCTTTGGGTGTAAGTATCTAAAGCATGTTAGCGTAGGTCATAAGAATCTACTGCCTTTGCTTAAAACGTGCCTACCTAGTTCAGCAACAGCAGTTATAGTATGAAATCCGACTACAGATTTAGCCCGCTCATCGTTTTTTGTTTAATACCTTATTTTTATGTTTATTTGTAAGAAGGAGAATATATTATATATATTTACCAGGTTGCCTATCAAAATTTGGCCGCGGATCTTAGAAAAACAAACATAGACAAATAGTAAAACAAACAAACATACTTAAAGAAAAAGAAACAGACAAAAAGTATGGATGGAGTGGCACAATACTCCTTGTTATTTTTAAAAGCAAATTGCTAGAAGTAAATTAAGTTCCAAGATATCTAGGAGCCAAATAGTATCGCATACCCACTTTATTGCTAGGAGCTATCTTTAATTTGATTTGCTAGGCGAAAATGTATAAGCTCACAGACATAACACCAGCATCATCAAGCGTAAAAAAACAATAGATAGATAGATTATTTCTTTATTGCACCTTCAAATTATGTAACAGAGCAGCTTAATAATAATTACATCTAAAGTGGCACATCGGCGGCCTTATCACTAACAGAGATCTATTCTAGGCAACCTTTGGATGGACAGGATCGGTTGATTCAATAGTAGACATACATTCCATAATGTACTATTATTAAAAATTCGAAGGTCGTCTGTCTTTTCACACTAATAGATGAAATAATCTTAACTAACCAAATCTATGTAAGGTACTTATCGTGTCATCTATCAGAGAAAGGACATTACTTTTCTCAAACGCGTGCAAGCGACGCAAAGCTACGGGCATTTTTATAAAAACATCGAAAAGAAAAAGAACTTCAGGTTCAAAATGAAAACAAATTAGAACAGTGCATGAAAAATTAGAGCTGACTGTTCCAAACACTATTTTGGATGTTTCTTGGCGGGAATCGAATCCAACTATATCTGAGTTGAGCCGTCTTACGCCCACTGTGCCATAGACATTAATCTTGTTGACTAACATAGCCAGCCATAAAACTTTTCTGGTTAAAGTACCGAGCATAAATTGCGTCTAATAACTTTGCTCCACGTTAACTTGAAAAACAATTTTACAAAGTAACAAGAAAGTACCTATGTGTTTAGATTTATGGCACTCTTTCCGTGGCAAATGTTCTGGATTAGCGTTACAAATTATTCGGGACCCCGGATCAATTTACTCTAAGTGAATTCTCAATGGACTCTCGAAGCAAATTTTATGGAAAGAAAATGTTTTGGTTGGATATACCTTTAAAGCGTCGTTTAGACTAAAGTGCTAAGCGAACAGTTCGTTTAGAGCAACCGTTCGCCTCTTTTACGGCGCGCCTTTACTGATACATGATCATTGGTACGTACGACTTACGTATACTACGTTACGTATTTGGTCTCTGTGGAATTCTGGGTACGCAACGTACTTTTAGTGATCTAGCTTAAGGTTTTTGGTATTATGCGTAAGCTCTCGCACTCATGATAATTTGAAAGATCTTAAATTTGAGCAAGGTTACAGTTCTCGTCACGTGAACTAAATGTAGACGCTACATTGACGAACGCGGCGGACGAAGGTCTACCTGCGAGGCAGTTACATGGGGAGGGACAATTTTTTGTATGATCTGCAAATATTTGTTCCGGCGTTCTGAGTGTTATCTATACTTAATAAAAATTTCCATGTACCTAATGTATTGTATTATATTCAGTACTAGCTGGTGCCCGCGACTTCGTCTGCGCATGATTAGTATTTGGAGTACTCCCGATTTTACTTGCGTAATTCCTTTTTCCGTGGGATATTCGGGATAAAATAAAAAAAAGCCTATTTCTTATTCCAGCTTATAATCTATCTCTGTGCCAAATTTCATCCAGATCCGTACAGCAGTTTTTGCGCGAAAGAGGAACAAACATCCATCCATCTATCCATTCATACTTACAAACTTACGCGTTTATCAGTTCAATTCAGTTTGGTTCCCCTGGGCTATACGGGTTTTCAAAAATTTCTCACAGCATCACTAAACGACGCGTGTGTACGCGTCGTTCAGATGCTGTGAGAAATTTTTGAAAACCCGTATAGCCCAGGGGAACCAAACTGAATTCCGGGATAAAATGTTTCCCATGTCCAATCGTCCCGAGTTCCATTCGAATTCATTCAATTCCGTCGTGATGCGTGGTTAAAGAATTTTTCTTTCACCCTCTCTCCCAGGGGAACCTTACCGAATTCCGGGATAAAAAGTATCCCATGTCCTTCCTTGTACTATGAACTCAAATCGTCCCGAGTTTCATTCCAACTCATTCAGCAGTTTCGGCGTGATGCGCGGTAAAGGAATTTTACTTTCATACCCTCTCCCATGCGAACCTTACTGAATTCCGGGATAAAAAGTATCCTATGTCCTTCCTCGTAGTATGACCTATAATCATGCCGAGTTTCATTTCAATCCATCAAGTAGTTTCGGCGTGATGCGCGTTTACGATACAGACAGACAGACAGACAGACAGACAGACAGACATGAATGAAAAAAATTACAGTTTTGGCTTGAGTATCAATAATAGAGTGCCCTCCAAAAAAAATTTTCAAAATATCTTCAATGTACAGAATTGGACCTGTTACAGTTTTATTATAAGTATATACTAGCTGGTGCCCGCAACTTCGTCTGCGCATGATTAGTATTTGGAGTACTCGCGATTTTACTTGCATAATTCCCTTTCCCGTGGGATTTTTGGGATAAAATAAAGCCTATTTCTTATTCCAGCTTATAATCTATCTCTGTGCCAAATTTCATCTAGATCCGTTCAGCAGTTTTTGCGTGAAAGAGTAACAAACATCCATCCATCTATCAATCTATCCATCCATCTATCCATTCATACTTACAAACTTTCGCGTTTATCAGTTCAATTCAGTTTGGTTCCCCTGGGCTATAAGGGTTTTCAAAAATTTCTCACAGCATCTGAACGACGCGTACTGTACGCGTCGTTCAGATGCTGTGAGAAATTTTTGAAAACCCCTATAGCCCAGAGGAACCAAACTGAATTCCGGGATAAAATGTATCCCATGTCCAATCGTCCCGAGTTCCATTCGAATTCATTCACTTCCCTCGTGATGCGTGGTTAAAGAAATTTTCTTTCATCCTCTCTCCCAGGGGAACCTTACCGAATTCCGGGATAAAAAGTATCCTATGTCCTTCCTTGTAGTATGAACTCAAATCGTCCCAAGTTTCATTCCAAGTCATTCAGCAGTTTCGGCGTGATGCGCGGTAAAGGATTTTTACTTTCATACCCTCTCCCATGGGAACCTTACTGAATTCCGGGATAAAAGTATCCTATGTCCTTCCTCGTAGTATGACCTATAATCATGCCGAGTTTCATTTAAATCCATCAAGTAGTTTCGGCGTGATGCGCGTTTACGATACAGACAGACAGACAGACAGACAGACAGACAGACAGACAGACAGACAGACAGACAGACATGAATGAAAAAAATTACAGTTTTGGCTTGAGTATCGATATTAGAGTGCCCTCCAAAAAAAATTTTCAAAATATCTTCAATGTACAGAATTGGACCGGTTACAGTTTTATTATAAGTACTAGCTGGTGCCCGCGACTTCGTCTGCGCATGATTAGTATTTCGAGTACTCGCTATTTTACTTGCGTAATTCCTTTCTCGTGGGATTTTCGGTATAAAATAAAGCCTATGTGTTATTCCAGTTTAAAATCTATCTCTGTGCCAAATTTCATCCAGATCCGTTCAGCAGTTTTTGCGTGAAACAGTAACAAACGTCCATCCATCTATCAATCTATTCATCCATCTATCCATTCATACTTACAAACTTACGCGTTTATCAGTTCAATTCAGTTTGGTTCCCCTGGGCTATACGGGTTTTCAAAAATTTCTCACAGCGTCGTTCAGATGCTGTGAGAAATTTTTGAAAACCCGTATAGCCCTGGGGAACCAAACTGAATTCCGGGATAAAATGTATCCCATGTCCAATCGTCCCGAGTTCCATTCGAATTCATTCACTTCCCTCGTGATGCGTGGTTAAAGAAATTTTCTTTCATCCTCTCTCCCAGGGGAACCTTACCGAATTCCGGGATAAAAAGTATCCTATGTCCTTCCTTGTAGTATGAACTCAAATCGTCCCAAGTTTCATTCCAAGTCATTCAGCAGTTTCGGCGTGATGCGCGGTAAAGGATTTTTACTTTCATACCCTCTCCCATGGGAACCTTACTGAATTCCGGGATAAAAGTATCCTATGTCCTTCCTCGTAGTATGACCTATAATCATGCCGAGTTTCATTTAAATCCATCAAGTAGTTTCGGCGTGATGCGCGTTTACGATACAGACAGACAGACAGACAGACAGACAGACAGACAGACAGACATGAATGAAAAAAATTACAGATTTGGCTTGAGTATCGATATTAGAGTGCCCTCCAAAAAAAATTTTCAAAATATCTTCAATGTACAGAATTGGACCGGTTACAGTTTTATTATAAGTATAGATAGATAGATGGCAGTCATCTAGTCCCATAACACAAGCTCTGTTCTCTCAGCTCTTAGCTTGAGGCTAGATGATGATGTGTGAATGGTCCAGCGTTATTTACTTAAATTATTTAGTTCAATAGGAATAGATAAATTTCAATACAGTAGCTCTACCTACAGGGGAACCCCCGTAGGTAGAGCTGCTATCGGTGCAAGAGTCCGTAGGAAGTCCGTGGGATTTTCGACTCGTCGGTTAGTTGTTCATGTAGTGCAATTATTGCTAGTACTTTCCCGTGCTAGCGAAGGTTGCTTTTCTAGTTCGAAAAAAACTAAGTAAGGCTTTAAGATATTTTTTCTCTTATGTTGGGGCCATACTAGCGTTTAACGTCAATGCTCATTATCGTGTTAATTATTGCAACAATTTTTACCGCATTAAAGTGGGTGGCTACACTTCAACGGTCAACGTGAATGCCCATTATTGGCGATAAAAACGGCGTTGAATTTACTTCAATTCAAGCAAGATGGACGTCGACAGAGCTCTATATTTCATGAGTGTAAATTTATATTATTTGACTTTATTGAATCATTATCGAATAAAGAGAAAACGGAAACAAAGAAAAAGAAGATGGTGGATGATACAAATGCACAGGAATCGTACACTGTAAGTCTTTCTGTTTGTTTAAATTTAATTTATAATTATAACTATTAATAAGTAAATTTAGCTTAAATTTAGTTTTCAAATATAACAATGACCGGTATTACTTAGTTAAACTTTTTATTCTGCTTTGTTGTCAGTTTTTTTCTCCTGTCTGTTTAGCTGACATTCATACCATGCATCAAAGTGTAGGTACTTTTGAAGTACCTAATACATATACCTACCTAATGAACTTTTTTTTAATTGCAGGAACTCTATGGAGGAAATATTTTCCGAACTACTAGCTGAACAAAGCAACCAGTTCGAGGGGTTCGTTCGAATGTCAGTATCTGATTTCGAATTGATTTTAAGCAGAGTTGGGCCTTTGATAGAAAAACAAAAAACAAAATTTCGTGTAACTATACCTGCCAAAGTTCGACTAGCAGTTACTTTACGATATTTAGCTACAGGAGATAGCTACAGAAGCTTACATTATTTGTTCAAGATGTCTCACCAAGTGATTTCCAGTATTGTAAGGGAATGTTGTGCTGCTCTCATATCTGTATTGAAAGACATGATTAAGTTACCTGGGAATGAAAACGAATGGCTACAAAAGGAATCTGATTTTAAAGATACATTTCCTCATTGCTTGGGAGCAATCGATGGTAAATATGTTGTCATGGTGTCACCGATTCACAGTGGGTCTGAATATTTTAATTATAAGCATTCGTTTAGTATTGTGTTGATGACCTTAGTGGATCGCAATTTTTGTTTTATGTTTTGCGACGTAGGCAACAAGGGTAGGATCAGTGACGGTGGTGTATTCAGAGATTGTGTTTTATTCGAAAAACTTCAGACAAATTCCTTACATTTACCACAACCTAAACCACTTTCTGATGGCGATGTAAATGTGCCGTACGTTTTTGTTGCTGACAATGCATTTCCATTGCACCCCAACATAATGAAACCTTTTCCCGGAGACCACCCCGAAGGAAGTACGCAACGAAACTTCAATCGTAAACTTTCTTCTGCTCGTATTGTTGTGGAAAATACATTTGGTGTTATGTCAGCACGGTTTCGAGTACTTAGAAAACCTATAGCTCTACAACCAAACGAAGCTTCAAGAGTCGTAATAGCGTGTGCTTTATTACATAACTTTTTAAGAAAAAGTTCTAACTCGCGGTCCATTTACACCCCATCAGGCTACACTGACACAATTGTCAACGGAGAAATAATAAATCCTGGAACATGGAGAGAAGACATTGGAAATGGGGAGAGCGCTTTCAGGTTAATGAAGACTATTGCACGACGTTCAGCTTTAACAGCAATCCAGGTTAGGAATAAATTCGCAGAACATTTCAGGACCATGAATAATTTGTAAGACTTTCTCTTGCTCCTTATGCTCCCTCTAGGCTCATAAATGATTATTTTAATTTGATTATTTGGAAAATAAAACAACGTACTCTATATTTATATCTTTCATTTATTTGTTTCTTAAAATAATTAACATAGGTTTTACATAAATTTTTAATGTTTAATTATATTCCGTCGTAAAAAAACAAATACGTCCGCTCCCCTTGCGCTCTCGACGCACACTGACAATACGTAGTGTGGCCACTTCAACGCATCAATTCTCGTGTTAATCTCTTTGATGTACCGCCACTTGAGCTATCGCCTAACGCCAAACGGCATTGTTAATGCCATTGTCAAATTATCCCGTTAAATTGTGGCTACACCTATGGTAAACGTCCATTATCGCGTTAATTAATGGCATTTCCCGTTAGTGTGGCCCGAACATGCCACTTCGGACCGTAAAAAATCGGATGTTCGGACAGTAAAATTCCTTGTGGTGCACAATCGCCCTAACTGTGACGATTACATTTATAACTACCAATTTGACATTCCAATTATGAAAGTCTCTTCAAGCGCAAAAAATAGTAGAATACCAAATGCACTAACGTCATTTTAATCATCTTGATTGAATGGCACTATTGAGACCTTTGTTTTGACATTAGTGGAATTTGGCCCCTGATAATATGATGGTCTCTAATCTCACAATTAAAGTACAACTTGCCAGTGACAACTGTCTGAGAAGTTTCTCGTAACAAATATACGTCGGCAACTTAGCAACAAGCGTGACAGAAACTTTTGTGACAGAAACTTTTAACGACCTACCGCGTAGTAGCGGGTATTCTACAAGTAATGGGGATTTTAGCCTTAAGTCTAAGCATATCTTTACGCTAGAATGTTCAATCGCATAATAATAATGCTGGAAAATTCACACACCGTCATCTAGCCCCAAGCTAAGAAGAGCTTTTATTATGGGTAGGTATTAGATGAATGATATCCTTATTACAAAACATTCTACAATGTGATTTTTCGAACCTTGATCAAGCGAAATGTACGGATACATGACACATATTTATCGATAAAAATCGGGATAAAAAAAATTACATCATTATGTCAAGTACAAAGATCAACAGGAATCTCAAGTGATTTAATCTAAATGGCAGAAAGTACCTAATTTAGATGGTGAATAACATAACAACAAAAAAAGATAGACCCCCAGGTTTTGGAGGATTTGTAGAACAAATTATGAAGTTTAATACAACATGCAAAAAGTACACCTCAATAACGCAGTTTTAAAGTTACAGAGAAAAAAATAAAATAAAAATCGTTTTATTGTCTAATTTCTAAAAAAAAAATTTTTTCTTCGCTTATGTACCGAATTTTTATTTTTTATTTATTTTATTAGCTAGGTAAACTATCTAGCTTTCAAATGAGACTACTTTGAATAAAAAACACCATTTACTCAAAAAGAAACGAAGAAAAAACCAGATGAAGTAGTCTTCATTTAAAAAAATATTAAAACTGCTTTGTTTTTGAGATAATTAACATATAATTTTGCTATCCCGATTTTTATCGATAAATATGTGTCGTGTATCCGCACATTTCGTTTGATCAAGGTTCGAAAAATCACATTGTATACACAGACTTCTTTACAAGAAAACACTCAGAGCCCCGGAAAAACATTTTGAACATCGTACAAACATTTGTCCCAAGTCGGGAATCTAACCCGCAACCTCCTGCGTCACAGGTGGCCTTTCGCCTGCCACGCAACATCAGTCGACAAACTTCGTCTCACTGCAAAAGCCTTCCCTAAATCGTTCCACTTGATATGAAGCAGACTACAGCAATGTTACTATATGTAAGTTTTTGTAGGTACCTTACCTATTAATATGTGACATCTATGCACATTGTGTTGCAATACAATGCATTACCTATATTATGTAATTAAGTATTCTTACATGTAGCGACATCTAGCATGATGTGAGCTGAACTAAAAATGAAAAATGAAATAACAAAAATTCTGAGTGCAAAAAGTGGATCACGTGACCATTATTCCTAGATCGCGCAAGCGTTGGTTTCTGCAACATCTAGCCTATATAGAACTTTCCGACATCAACTGTCGGTCGAAAGACCCCGGGTAAGTGGGCCAGATGGGCCGACCCGGTACAGGGAAGATCTTCTCCTGTAACTCTTTGGGGGAATTCCACCTTTAACCCCCAAATTACACCAACATTAGAATCACACTAAAGGAATGGACTGAAATTTGGATTAGACGAAATTCTAGCCCTGGAATAACACATAGGCTGCTTTTCCCATGAATCAGTTCCCAAGGGAAAGAAATAGCTTTGAGTCGTTCCGTAGAAACGACGCGTGCGAAGCTGCGGGCAGATGCTTATTTATTTATCTATAAGGCGTTTTTGTTCCCACAACTATAGTATTCAATTCAACGTGTTTAAATAAAGTTCCGTTTATTTTTCGCTTTACCTACCTGAGCATTACCTAAATCTTTTTAAGTATTTGGCCAGATGCCAGGTTATTCTTCTCCAAGTTCCCACGTAAGTTCCCACTAAACCGTCTTTAAACTTAAAACTATTGCAATGCAAAATAATGATGTTACGAACAAAATATATCATACTAGATACATAAGAATAAACAAAAAACTTATTCTATATATTTTAAATTACTTATTCTTATGCTAGATATAAGCGTGTAGTCCAAAAGCCGATAAAATACTGTTATTATGGAAAACTCACTAATTACTGGACAGATCTTGTTCTTATTTATATGGGACCAAACGAAAAGTAACAATCAGCTTTCAAAATAAAAAAATACACGAAAATCGTTCACCTACTTTTTTATAGATACAAATTAAGAGCCTCCCCCCATTTTAGACACGGTTGAAAACATGTACAGTAGCGTTCACTATTGGCTATACCCCTAATTGCCAAAATATACGACAAAAATAATGTAGAAGAACTTCGTTTTTACGTTTAAACGTTTTTAACGTTTTTAAGCATTAAAACAATATGAGTTACAGTGGAGTTAGAACACAAACGCTACATAAAACTTAACGAATTTAAAGACTTAACCTGCAACCTAGCCTTAACGATGCAATTTATTTATTGGAAAAAGCCTAGAAAACCCTCCGTATACACATAAATAGTAATATGATCATCATACCAGAGTCCTGCGGCTAGATTCCACTAATTTCAAAACAAAGGTCTCAATAGTGCCATATAGATGGCTAAAATGACGTTTTGGTATTCCACTATTTTTTGCGATTAAAGAGACTTTCATTTTTAAAATACGAACACTGTCAAATTGGTTTTCTTAAACGTAATCGTCACACTACTACTACTAGCTATGAATGAACCTCAAATAGTTTGTGATACAAAAAGAGTTTAACACTGTCCTTTTGACACGATTCAATTGTAATGGTGAATCGATTTATTTAGTGGAATTTGGGTCCTGTAGTAGCTACAATGTATTACAGGAGAAACGCTTCTTCCTATAAGGTAAAGTAAGAACTAAAGTAAAGTAGGTATTTATGAGAATGGATGAGCAAAAGGAACTTCACGGATTGGTTTTATGATGTTATTTACGAGTGTATGCTCAAACTTTGGCATTATAATTTGAGTTGCTACTACACCGTAATTTAATTCAATATAAAGCATAAAGTTAGCCAAGTTGAATTTTCTGATAAACATTCAGCAACCTAAAATGTTAACACAATAATTTCTCTTCAATAATTTTATATTAGAAAGTTTACAATAATATATAGGTACTTAATTTTCTTATCAGTATTCACACATTTATCCAAGGCGGGAATCGAACCCGCAACCTACTGCGTCGCAGGCGGATCTTCAACCGCCGCGCCCCATCGGTCGTCAAGCTATATTTTATTATTGTAATTTTCGAATTCATCATAAAAATAAGCGGGTCAACAACGAACCAATTTTGTGTTTAAGTACATAATAATATCGAATCCGTGCTGATAAATAATTCAATTTGGATGTATTCTGTGTGCTACTGTGTGATGTACTATCGAGTTATGAAATTGCACGTAAGGCCCTTGATACATTTAAAAGTGTAACAAGTGATAATAAGTAATTGTGACTATTTTTTATTTACCCCAATATGTATTTCCTACATTGAAAGGCCCTGGTGAACTGTACCAAGCTGAAGACAGGCGCTATGACGCTCATTAGGGGAATTATGTCCAGCTGTGGACTAATAATGATGTGTACTAGTAATGTAGTTTGATGATTATAATGATCTTTTGCAAGATGAAATAAATGAACTTAATATTCAATTCAATAGCCTAAACCTGTAAATAAACTTCGAAGAAGCCAATGAAATAGCCTTGTTTTTCCCTCCAACATTACATTCCTAACCCTTGAAGTACGAAGTCGCATAACGAAGGACAGCGCGAATATTGGACAACTTTGAAATGCTTTTGTTGAAATACGATATGTTTACCCTACTCTTACAGCCGGTGGAAATAACAGTACGGTAAAATAAAGAGAAATGTTACGTAAACGTGTTTAAAAATATTAAAATATCGCTAGAATTTACTGGGAATTACCTACTGGTCTTGGATTTCGATTTCGCGCTCGAACTATTTTGCTTATTATTAATATAATATTAACCAAGTACATTTTGTTTGCCGATGCTTGATTTTTTTTATTACTGACCTGTAGCAGTCTTAAAGGATAGCAGAGGTAGGCTAGCTTGTTCCACAAAAAAATACAAAATAATTTATTTAAAGTACTTACAGCAATCAGCATTGCCTTAAAGCCGGGCAATGCAAACAGCATCTTGGTAATTCCTTTTGGTAATAACATGGATCAGTTGAACTAACTGTAGATTGTTTGCAACAGTCTGCGGTTAACTCAATTGTTTCGATTGTAAATACTTTTTTTTAATTAGTTTCTGTTATTTGGTTGTTATTTTCTTTTTAAATATAGTTTTACCTACGTGTAGAATTGAGGCACGTAGGTATTGTGAAAGCTTAGTTTGACATCGATATACGCTTATTATGATGATGATGATACGCTTAGGTAACGTTTTCCAATGGCAAAAACTCTAGCATTAATCTATATATAATCATTTATTTCTTTATGACCTGAACATAGGCACAGTAGGTAAGTTTTAATAAAGTGCATGCAAATTATACAAAATTAAGTAGGTACCTAATACAAAATTAACTAAAAAAAATATTAATACATGATTGAGTGTGCTTTTCTAATACGGTCCTTAGAAATACTTTCTTATAAAAGTATATTTTTAAGGTGCTTGATAAAAATACATTAAAAAATATATTTGAAAGAAAATTGAATTAATTGCTGCGGCTTAATACATTCACTCAGTTAAAACTTTAATTTGTTCCTCACATGTCTTTGTAGGACTTATCTCATAAACGTTGAAAGTTCCCCTCGTTATTTCTCTAATATGTGGGTTCCACGGCCTCGTTGATATTCACAGCGTCTCACATTCGAAGTATGTTCAATATTGTTGGAGGCGCGCGTGCTTGCGCCTTCCTTACGGGAATTAAAAGATCCATTCCACATCCTACCATTAGGCGTCAGGTTGGCTGAGTAGAAGCTGCATTCACTTGACATATAGATGGATATTTTGAGTCTTGACAGCAATATGATAAATAGCTGAGAAAATACCTTTTTAACATTGTTTTTCGAGAAAGAGTTCCTGCCGAGGAAAGGTAGGAACCGTTTTTGAATATTGTGACTTGATGTCTATGTAGCACCATATTTCTTTGAGTAGCTGCCATGCCACTTTCACATTTTTAAGGACAATATTTTTCTATAATTATAACTTTCATCAATTCATTAGACCCGTCGTCGAAACAAATACCACATGGAATATACACTAATAAAACGTTGGAAAGTTTCCTTAGACACAAAAGTTTACTTACTACCCCGACTACGACTGCTTCCCTTTTCGTTGAGATTTATCCGCGAGAGCAAAGCAGCGAGCAAAAGGTAGTTCTAAATAAAAGATCTAAGTAAAGAGAAAGAAAATAGGCAGTACTTAGGTGGCTTAAGGGGGCGCTAAGTGTGGATTAAGCGTGAAACACAATCCCGTTTCCGAGACATTTGTTTGCGCTTTTGCCGAGGGAGGGTCCAAACCAGCTAAACTGGTATTAGACGAGGAATAAATAATCGCTTCCACGAACGTGGCCTAGGTACTGAGAAATCTTAATATATAAAAGAATAAGCGATTTTTGGAAGACAAAGCCCAGTAAAAACCTCTGAAACTAGGAAGATGAAATTTGGAAGGTGGGTACCTCTTACTACAAAGGCGCCCAATAAATAAAAACGGATTTTTGGAAATTCCACTCCGAAGACGGTGAAAAAGGGAAGTAAAGTTTTTTTCATTACTCATACTCGGAAAGTAGGTCTAAACATGCCTGAAGAGCGGGTTGAAAGTGATACTTTTCCGCCCTAGGGAGAATCGTTTTCAACTGACAGCTATGACGTTACTATTGAACCATGATAGTGGCAGAATAAATGGTGAAGCTAAAAAAATTCGCCTTAGCGGCTTTCGCCTGTCCTATATGGACTAATGAATAAAAAAAGAAATTAGCGGCCATTTGATTAACTTGTTTTCTCATGTTTTTTATTTATATTTCCTTGTATTCGTAATGAAAAGCACAGTGTTTACCTCGGATGAAAGTAACTTATGTAGTCCCTCGACTTTTGGCGCCCTCGTTACACTCGGGCGCCAAACCCCGTCTCGGGGCTAAATAAGTTACTTTCAACCCTTGGGTAACAATGTACTATTTTGTGTTTTTTGTAACTCTTTAACCAGTAGCCCGATTTGATTGAAATTTACATAAATAAGTACTTCAATGTAGGATGCTTGTGTGCTGAAATGTTCAGCATGTAAGTACTGATATGTATTACTACATAGACTAAAACCGCTGTTTCAGGAATTAAAAAAACACCTTACTATATAGTAAATGGGTAGATTGAAGAGTAGAAGAAATTGTATAGACCACGCTGGCGAAGCGTATGAGATACGCGAGATGATGAGATGATGATGAGATGCGAGATGCGAGATGATGAGATGAGATACTATAGCTTTCCGCGAGCGGAAAGCTATAGTATCTCATATGTTAAAAGGTTGTTTTAAACATATTAAACTTGGGGAAATGAAACCAACCAGCAGTGTCAGTTCTTGCCACCAAACGTCTTTTCTTAAGGCGCAAACAGGAGTTAAACTGGCGCCACCGCTTATTTTGTCATATTATTACACTAAACCACACAACAAACGGAACGAATTATGGCGACAACATAAAGAAAACCCAGGGAACATACAAATGGAACAAAAGTTTAAAACAAAAAGAAATAGAACCTGTGAATATATACAAAACACTAAAAGCGAATACTATAAAAACCCATTTAAAGTTGTAAAGATACCTAAGCCTAAAAAAATGTGGGAACTTATTAATAATTTGTCAAGCAATAAGATCAAAGAAAATGAAAAATGCTCCTTCAAAAATTCTAACAACCAATGGAATTATTACAGATCCACTAGAAATTTGTAATCACTTCAACAATTACTTTGCTAACATTGGAACTACTCTTAGTCAACAAATACCGTCACAATACCACACATATCCCTCAAAAAACTAATTAATAAACTCAAAATTAATACTACCTCTGGTACTGGTATTGATGGAATAAGTGCTAAAGCCATTAAATGTATTATAGATCCTATATCAGAATGCCTTACAAAATGTATAAACAGTTGTCTAAAGGTAGGCGTTTTTCCGGATACTCTCAAGCGTGCTAAGGTCACTCCAATCTTCAAAGCTGGTTTGAAACAAGACCCTGGGAACTACAGAGTTCTCTATGTCACTTGTATGCTTAAATCTTTAAAACTACGCAACGAATTTTGATGCGGTTTTTTTAATAGATAGAGTGATTCAAGGGGAAGGTTATATGTATAATAAAACCGTGCGAAGTCGGGGCGGGTCGCTAGTAAGCTATATAATATAGAAGATAAATATCATTTTGTTTTTTTTTCCTAAATCCACACTATTGTTAAATTGGAATAACGTTTAGAGTACCCACTACACAACACACCACACCACTCGCCAAGCGGCGAGAAAACACACGTATGACTTATTTTTTGTTTTTTCTGGCCATAATCTGAATGCAGATAGAGCTGCACTCCTAGCTAAGACAAACAAGCTTAGTGACCTGGATCCAGCTCATTTATATTGCATTTGACATGAATAAACATTTCCTTTTGCATTCAAGTTTTTTCATTCTTTGATTTGAGTTCAACATTTTTCTATCGTGGCTATTTTATTTGATGAGCTGGTTTATTCTTGTGAATAAAGATTTTTAAAATACTCTTTGCATGGTAATTCATTTTCTTTTGTCCTTTGTTCTTTTTTAAAATGAGTAGGTAAATGAGAGGGGAAAAGAGTAATTGTGATTCAAAAAATATGACCTAGTCTAGCAAATCTTACAGCTAAAACAAAGGCGAAAGTTTGTGCCCTAATGCCGTTTTTGGACCTGTACTGCACCAAAGACCAAAACTACTCGGGACTACTAATCGGGGTTAATTTGCGCACATTAAAATCTTGAACGGGAATTACATAATATTCTAATTCTTATCACACATTTTTCTTTTTATATTAATGTTTCTTTTTCTGGTGTGCAATAAAGCATTTTAGTATTTTATTGTAATCTTTACGCCAAGCGTTAGAGCAATAAATCCTTTCTAACAAATAGTGTTCAACATCGCTAACAAATGGAGGAAATGATAGGTGAAACGAAAACGTAATTAAAAAGCTACAATAATTACTCATTGGTAAGTAACATAAGGTTTCTTTACCTGGACGAGATTGTTTTATTTTTAATTTGTGTCGAAATCAATTTTATCCTGTCCTAAGGAAAAGAAAATCAGTAATTCTTAGCTAGTGTACGACGGACGGTCGTTTCTCTTTGTCAATCACTTAGGCTACCTATACTAAAAGTAGCTCTACCATTTTTTACTTTGCGGTGCTTCTTACGTTGAGCATTGCGTAAAACTAACCATAAATCATGAGCTCGCTTTTTCGGGTTCCGTACCTTTCTCAAGATTAAGCAAAAACATCCATTAATTTCTCAACAGTTTTTTACGTTTCATTCAATACTTTTTAGTAGGTATGGTTTATTTCAACAGAAATACACAAGACACACGGATTGAAACAAATAATAGGTTTGGTTATTTAAGACTTTGAAGATATTAAGACAAAATAAGTTGAAATGTAAAAAACAATCAAACTTGACTAATGTTGTGCCTTTATATAAATGTAACTGTTTTATTGATAATTAAATAGTTGCAATTGATAGATCTGTTATTTGGCTAGGTACTTCACGATATCAATGTTGCTAAGCTTGAGGAAGTTTATTTTCTTATAAAGTAAAAACTAAAAATCTATAAAATATTGCTCACACTTTTATTGCCATACCCACATAGTTTTCTGTGCGTCCTACAAGCTTCTGCCCTCCCGCCGCCGCGGCGCCGCTCGGCCATTGCAGTAAATTACGCCGAAGAGACTGGGCAGTGAACGTGTTAATGTGTACCAATTATACGCGAAATATTCCCCGCCAAATTTTTTTTATTTATTTGCATAGGTACAGTTTGAAGTTTTTGATAAATATAAGTTGTTTTTTGGAAAACGACTCAAAAATTTACTTAAATTTACCTTATCATTTAAATATTATTATTAACAACGAAAATTACAATCAAAGAATTAAAAAAATACGACAAGTATATATAATAGAAACCATTTGATTGAGCTTATTAATCTTAAGGAAATAAAGCACTTTGACTATTGACTAATTACAGACGGTTGCAAAATAATATTATTTAAATAAGAATTCCTCAAGATGGACATCTGCGGACAGCACATTCGCCTGAAGAGTAAACGGACCATCTGAAAAAGTAAACATTTAAAATAAATTAATTCATAAATACCTTCCTATGATGGAACCTATGCACATGCTGTAGATACATTACTCGGAGGGGCGTAATAGTCTTAGATAATAGGTACCAAAGGAAGTTAATGAAGCACAAATCATTGCACGTAGATTATATACAATTGAAGTAGATAATAAGCTGCGAAACTGTTTATAAAACAGCAAGGCCAGTCGATCTGACCGTCTTCTCTTTTTTATAACTACCTATACATAATTCAATAACATTACCGTTTTAGCTATTCTGATGCTCAAATAGATAGAGAATCAGACCTACACGAAATAATGTGGCTGATTCTCAACAAAACTGATGCTACCTACCATCTTTCGTTGATGTTAACAGGCCAATGATGATGAGCTACCTTATGTTTTCACTATCACTACATAGTATAAAGCAAAGTCGCTTTCTCTGTCTCTATGTCCCTTTGTGTGCTTAAATCTTTAAAACTACGGAACGGATTTTGATGCAGTTTCTTTTAATAGATAGAGTGATTCAAGAGGAAGATTTTACGTGTAATAAAACCGTGAAAAGCCGGGGCGGGTCGCTAGTTATGGATAGTAAACAAATATTTATAAAGCGAATAGCAAATTATTGAACACTCAAATGTCACGCGTATCTCAGTCGCCAGCAAATAGTCTTATGATTCAGTAATTAATTGTATGTGTAGTCTCAATATAATGTTTATGAACTGTAAAATGCGACTTATTCAAAGATGCAAGGTTCATAATATTACTTGTATTATTATGTGATACAAAAAAAAACTACACTGTCGTAGATACTCTTAACTTACCAACACTGAACCATTTATTTGCAGGGTATCCTGAGTCTTCCCTCGAAGATACTATCGCTGCTCTCAGAGCAAACGCAATGACTATGGACAGACATATTGGAGCCTCCGCAACAGCTGAAATAATAAAGGTTCCAAGAAATTTAGCAGAATGACATTCTAATTTAAAAGTTTATTCTTTTGGTACTCTCTATTCTGCTTTATGAGCTTACCCTTAGCTCCCAAGGTTCCTACTGGATTGTAAGAGTTCCTCCTCAGTTGGACCCTAAAATCAATTGGTATATCCTTAGCAAGTGGCACCTTGTAATACCAGGTGCGATCGGTCAGTAGTTCTCCAGTCTTTTTGTCATAGATAAGCTCTTCGTGAGTCCAATAACCAACGCCCATAATAAAAGCTCCTTCAATCTTTAACAAATAAATACAACTCATAATACAATCTACAAAAGTTTAGGCTTCAATGTGTAGATAATACTACAGAAACAATTTACCTGTCCTATATCTAATTCGGGATTGATACTAGTACCCGTGTCTTCTATAATATCAACTCGCAATATCTCATGTTCTCCGGTCAATATATCTAATTCAACTTCAGCTATACAAGCTCCAGCCGATCTGTAAACTGTTTGATCGTTTGAATTGACTTTGTAGGAGGCTTGCAAATTAATTCCTCTTGTGAACGCAGATTCGACCAAGACCTCCCAAGTGGGATTGTTCAAGACCTCCCTTACGGTTGCAAGACGATCTAAAATAATCTGGCAGCATTTGATTGCTCCATAGCACACTGCTTCCGTGGTTCTACTGGCGCCAGATGAAAAGCTATTTGGACACGAAGTCACGTCTGGGGGGCTACACCGAACATTGCTTAGTGGAATATTCAGCGTGTAGGCAACAGCTTGAGCGACTTGAGTGTTGATTCCTTGTCCTATCTCGCAAGTAGCATGTGTTATCACAACAGTTCCATCGCCGTGGTAAACGGTCATCAAGACATTGTAATCTACAAGAAGGATTACGGGCCAGCTCATCATTGTCACTCTTAGTCCGCGTTTCTTCCATCTATTTAATTTATTGAACATTTCTACTTCCTTTTTTCTTTTTTCATATTCTCCGTCTTTAAGAATTGTTTGGATGATTTCAGTAACTTCGGGCATCTCAGGAGCTAGATTAGCAAGCCGCACTTGCACAGGGTCGCGACCAAGTTCGTAAGAGATCTGTTCCATAATTTGTTCTGTCATTGCGATCGCTTCCAAAGACCCTGACAAAAAAAAATACCGAGATAATTTTTGACTTCAATAATTCTTCTTCACTTTACTTATTACAATAATAATATTGCCATATACGCTTTTTGAATGATAATATTATATGACCAACATTACGTAACTAGACAAGTGTCGTACTAATTTATACGGAAACTGCTATGATAATTATATAATTGCTAAAATAATGTTTCTAAGATAAGAAAATAAAAGTTACAAGTAATAATTATAAAAGTTTGTTTGATTTTCACAAAATTTATAATTATTTAATTCTTATTTGTCACATATTTATACAGTAGTCGCATTTGTTCGTGTGAAGAGGTAACAAACAGCCATTCAATATCCAAATATCCAAGACTTCGCATTTGTTATTTATTAATGTGATAATACGAGTACCTGAATGCTAAATAAAAAACAGGGTTTTCATTCAATACTTTCAATAGTCGTGAAAATAGTTCTAAAGTTTAACAAGTTTAAGTATCTCTGGTTTAGATTCGAAGAATAACCCTATTGGGTCTTACAGGCGAATATTCGTGGAGACTGGCCACAGTGGCCAAAAAATTGCTAGGAGGCTTAGTATCTCCAATATTTTATTAGTATGGTTTAAAGTATAAGAATGGTTCTCACCAGGAGCTCTGGCATAAGTATTGGAAGGTGTATCGGTGGTGACATCATACGTTTTGAAAGCCCATCTTCTAGCGTCGTAACAATTTTTAACAGCACCCCCAACCGCAATTGAGACCGGGTCACTGACTATCCATCCATTGTCTACATACATATGTGTTTCCAAGTACTGGATCTCCCCCGAGTCACTGACACCTGCCTTCAGAGAATATCAAAGATAAAGAATTATCCTTCTATGCCTTCCTACGATCAAACTTCAGGTCATTAGTGTTCACTTACTTCGAAGTCTCTTGTACATGGAAGTCTTTTACCAATGCATCTTAAGCTGGCTTGTATACTCAGCACGAACCGGCAGGGGCGTTGCATGAGATACGTGACGAGTGCGCCAGCGCAAGCCACATAATTCGCCCTCGTGATCTTTATCCCATAGGCACCTCCACAACGGGGAGCGGATAACTTGATTCTAGAAGGTTGAATGTTAATAAGATATACAAGGTGGCTTTTTAAAGACGGGAAAGGCAAAAACCGATACAAAGAAAAAAATTTCATAGAAATGTGGTAAAAGATGAACTCAATTTCTAAAAAAGTATTTTTTATTTGATTTTTTTTTAAACAATTGCTTTGAAGCGTTCGAGCTGAAATTTATGAAAAAACATCTACTTAAAATGATAGTTCCATAGATTGATCCTAATCCACAACATAACCCGTTGGTGCAAACATAGAGGTGACATTTAAAAATCAATTTGTTCTTATGATAAAATAAATTATGTATATTGCATTTTATTTACTTTTATGTCGAGTTTATGACTTCTTAGACCTCTTTCCCCTATTTCTTATAGTTTCTGATTTGGACTTACTTTCTTCTTTGAAAAATACACTTCATTTTGTTGAAAAGTACTGCAATTACTATTTCTCTTACCTATTCTGTTCCATTTTTAATTCGTCAGAGAGAGCTAGATGGGTTGAGTCTAAATACTGAGTTGCAGTTATCACATCCATTCCTGCCTCACTTGGCTTTGACACACTTGTCAGAGTTTCCATTGTAAAATGATACTG
Source organism: Eupithecia centaureata (assembly GCA_944547425.1). Classification (NCBI taxonomy): domain Eukaryota; kingdom Metazoa; phylum Arthropoda; class Insecta; order Lepidoptera; family Geometridae; genus Eupithecia; species Eupithecia centaureata. The sequence continues at coordinate 3,955,464 of OX155676.1, read as the reverse complement.
CGCAAATATATTGTCACTGCCTTTAATCACTTTCTGGACATTTAATCCTCTATCAGTAGCTGGTCTCACAAAAAATAAATGAACTCGACTAGGGTCTTTTTCTCTCACATCATTGATCGTTAGTAAGGGCTTTTTTGCATCTTTTTTGTATTTGACTTCGACGAGAAGAGAGGCTCTATGTGCCAAAGCGTCAGTTTCAGCTACAATCAAACCGATTGGTTGATCATAATAGCTAATAGTTTTTGAAACGAATATTTCTTCTTGCACTTTTAGTAGTGGATCCTTCATCGATAAAAAGCTATTGATCCCTGGAATATCCTTAGCAGAGAAAAAAGCTAAAACTCCTGGAATTTTCTGAAATGATATGAACACCAATAGCGCACTGATGAAATATGGAGACGAATAGGTACAAACTATGAAAAAAAGATTGTGGATTTTAGAACCACCGACACAGATTATTGGGCCTATTTAATTTTATTCTTCAAAGCAGTTTAATTCCTTCACTATCCCTCTATATACATATATACATACATACGTGTCATTAAATTTATAATAAAATAGTAATAATTGTTGTATAAATTGTTATAAATAATACTTTTTGACTTGCTTTTTAATATGAAAGTTATGACTTTTAAAGTTTAAATGAAATAAATATTTATTACCAAGGCAGCAGACGCATCTATATCAACCAGCTCTCCTGTCGCAATATCGGAGGTAACAAAAGCACAAAACACCTCTTTAGGTTCTGTGGGGTGATCATTTACATACATGGCTTCCCCTGCACATTGCACAAGGGCATCTAGCTTGGGCATGGGTTCATCCACAGGCCATACTACGGGATTTGTATCGTATACTTCTACACCCTTAGACAAGGGTCTAGTTTTGCGGAAGTCTCTAGCTCCGGAGCTATAACGATGGTTTAAATGTGACTCCGGGATCAAAACAAGAAGACCCTGCAATATAGTTTGGTTGTTACAGATTAAAATTGGATTAGTTAAAAAACAATACGTTCGTGAGACACCAATAATTATAAATCAAAATACTTGCTTTGTAAAATAACCCCAAGGCACATTTTCTCCTATACTGTGGCTTCATTTCACCTGGAATTTCATCGACTAACAGTTCTCCTTTTAAAATCTTCAACGCTTGTTGCAGCACTTGATTAGTGAATATCTTTTTGTTCGCCACGAACTGCTCTGTTTTTTTAGCATGTACAAAGTGGGCTGAGAGCCCCCCAAAAACTATTCTTGCTGACAAAACTACGTCTTTCTCATTCTCGCTAAATGTGTACAAAAATCCTGCGTTGACTTGAGCATGTGCGTTTTGAGATCTTGACATTATTTTGAAGGATACGAATTCGCAGTTTTTAGCAAGTGGTGGAAGTTTGAACTGGATTATCACTTTGCCAGCCATGTCTGTGTAGATAAAATCTTCTGGAGACATTTCAACATTACCGTCTTTTCCAGCTAAAACAAAGTATTTGGTCATGACACCTAATATCTTAATGCTTGTGCAAGTGAATGTCCCAAAGCAGAATCTTAGAAATTACCCTGAATGTAACCTGAAGGTACCCTGGCTTTTGCATTTAAATAAGTGATAAATAAATAATTTAATATCTATAGTTATTGATTCTGATAAATGATGATGCACGGATACAAACCAATCACTAAGACAGCGCCAACCGTCTCTAATAATAAGAAAATATCAGAGGAAAACGTTGGCAGTGTGTGTTTGGTCATCAAGTTTCCTGCTACTGTGCCAACCTGAAAAAATAAAGAACCAGTTCTTTAATCTCCAATTTTAATGAAAGTTCATTAAATTGGTAAACTTACATTTCTGACAGGAATGTGAGCGACGAGGTCTAAGTGATCGTACAACTTTTGCAGATAAGCAAATTCTTCTTTTTCTCTAGCCGTAGCCTTCAATAAATTCATGAAATCAGTCAAAGTAATGCCTGCTCCAACCACCAAGTTTTGATCGAAAATATAGCTTTTCAATTCAGCTATTGGACGAATGTCAATTAGAACCCTTGGATATTTAAGTGTTGGAGCCGCTCCTGTAATTAAAACACAATGTTAAATATACTACTAATTCCTCTATTGTTTTTTGAAAACGTCGGTATGAGCTGTAAAACCATACCTCTTCCTGTATTGCCATTCACCAGCATGTAAGAATCTGTTCCTTCCTTATCAAAAACTTCAAAGATATCTTTCACCTCATGTACCCTGTACCACACACTGCCATCTTTCAGATTTATTTTCTTCATGGTTTCGGGTTCTCCATCGTTATGGCCAACAAAGCACCAGTTTTCACATTTTCTCTTGCAGGAATCTTTGTGTTCACAGATAGTTAAATTGCTTAGGTCCTCGATATCATGAAGATTTGCAGTCTTGGGTTTCGGGGCGTCTTTGGCAAAGCTTTTGAACGCGTCAAGAATTGGTCTAAAGCCAGTGCAACGGCAGATGTTGCTTCCGAAAGAGTTTTCTACTTCATATTCAGTGACGTCATAGTGATTGGCTTCAAGTAAACTGCAAAATATTGAACACTGATTGCAGCTGTAGATTATGATGTAGTTGCACTAATAGATTATGATTTGTGGGTAGAGCATTATCTTACCTGTACATGCTCATGACCCATCCTGGAGAACAATACCCACATTGAGTGCCATTATATTCCGCCAGAGTCTTCTGCAGTGGATGGTAGCCCTTGCCTCGGTTACCGATGCCTTCGATCGTGGTTATTTCCCAGTCTTGGACCGAAAATATGCTCACCAAACACTGGTAAAGATCATAAATTAATCACATATACTTCAGAGCAAATGAAATCAGGGTGCTATAGCACTCATAAGGGGAGGTCTATGCAGCGGACTATTATATTGATGACTAGCGGCCCATCCCGGCTTCGAACGGTTTTATTATACGTATAAACCTTCCTCTTGAATCACTCTATCTATTTAAAAAAACCGCATCAAAAAAAGATATAGGGATATAGTGACGAGAAAGCGACTTTGTTTTATACTATGTAGTGATATAGGAGTAGATTGGTAGTGATGTCTTAAACGGATGTGTGGCAAAGAGCATAATATGTTTTTTAATTATGGATATAATAATGCGGTTAACGTGCAATACAGTGCATACCGCTAGCTAGAAGTAACTGCACATGTTGTAACTGTGCATGGTGCTGTCTTAGAATTTGGCAACTCTTTCCACGGGTTGTAGGAGCGGACTATCCAGCGGGCAGCATCGCCACCTACAGAACAATTCTATCACCAAACTGCGACCGCGACCCAATCACCAGCGTGGTGATCATGGGCGTTAGTGCCCATGATCCCCACGCTGGTGATTATGATAAAAGCCAACATCTCTTAGAGGCCTGCGTCGTATGCTATAACGTTACCATCTCGAGAGTGTTGGGAATGCCGAGGCTCAGGTTTCCAACTCAGGAGTATTGTCGAGGCCCAGTCTGAAGAATTTTCTTCAGAAGTCTTCATAACAACGCTTAAAGTAAACTTACTGAATTGACTGAGAAGGTTCTCTTTTTTCCGTTTTCAGTGACGGTGACGGCGACGATGCACGCCCCACAGCCGCCTTCTTTACACATGAACTTGGTGCCGCGGAGGTTTAGCACATCTCTGAGGTAGTCGTTCAGACAAGTGTCTGCATCTCGCTCCGAGCCCACTGTCAAGTAATAAAAGTACATGCCATCTCCTTAATACCATTCAAAGAAAGAACTCGTCCATGGAAATACCCACCACTTCTACCCGACTCCAAAAGTATTCTAAATTTTTATCAGAGTTGTCGATTAAAATTTCATCACACATGCAAACTGCGCAGAAGTAAGGTTACATTGATTTGATTAAATTGCAATCCCGCTCTTTTCAAAAAGAGTGGTAAAATGTCGGGTGGTCGTGTGATTCTAGAAAATCTATTATAGGCACTTAGCCTTTATTATTATTTTCATTGACGAGTTTGACATAATCATTTTGTGTAAGCTTTATGTATTTTGCCCACACTGCACTTACCAGAACATTTTTCTCCATTGACCGTGAAATATATTCGATCCATAATTCACACACGAAACTAAACGTCTATGCTGTGATTAGAGAACGATAGATTTAGTTTAATGCCGCTTGCTTCAAGTATATTTAGGATTTAGGTTTCAAATTACATAACATCCTTAGCGATTAAGCGATTAACACTAGTTTAATATTTATAATATGAGTTGCTTCGGTGTATACAGCGTGTTTAGCGATATAAAGGTTTCTTGTTCGTTTCTTTACTTTACTTTAGTACTGACGACCGCAGTGGCGCAGCGGGCGAGAGTCCGCCTGCGACGCAAGAGGTTGCGGGTCCGACTCCCGCTTCGGAACAAATTTGTGTATGATCTGCAGAAATTTGTTCCTTTGGTCTGGGTGTTTTCTATGTAAATACAATTTATCTATCTATATGTATTATAATGTATGAAATACATAGTTATCTAATAAATACCCATAACACAAGCTTTGAGTAGCTTACTTTGGGGCTAGATGGTGCTGCGTGGATTGGCCAGCATTATTTATTTACCTTTATAAAAATAATAATGTGATGAAAAATCTAAGTTCATTTTCTTTACATAAATTTAGTTTTAGTTAGTAATTAACATACATTTTTATGACGTGTCCAAGAGTCCAAGTCCAAGAGTAAGGTCTAAGAAATAAAGTACTTTGAATTTGAAAAAAGAAAAAATATCTTTAAGAGTGTTTTCCCCGTTTGTACCATCTCTGGTAATGGGTATCTAAATAGTTTTGCTCTCCGTTGTCCCTTCTATACATATTATTTTAAGACATCAGCTCTTTTGTCCTTTTAAAATGACAAGCGTGAGTAGCGTCCAAAAAAATAACTATAGAAAAATATGAAAATCATGTTTAAATATGATTATGTTATAAAAAGACGATAAAAACCTGAAAAGGTTAATTTTCCAAGTAAAAATAATACCCAATTAAAATAATCCACGTTCATAACATAAAATATTAATGCTATTGATATTTGAACAAATCGCTTTCTGAAAATTTTGCTCTGCTGAGTTCAGGGAACGTAAAATCCGAAAGTAATGTAAAATACGTGGAAGTCATTAACACGCATCATTAAAGCAGATTACCAGTTAATGATTTGAACAAACCATTTTAATAATAGTTACAGAACTCCATTTTGTCACAATAAATCACGTGACATGTTATTTTTTGGAATAGATTTGCATAGTTCCTGAACTCGCACGGTTGTGGCACTGCTGCATGTAGGTACCAACCAAATAACATTGAAAAACAAACATACTAATAGTCAACTACTATTTTTTTTATAAGTTAAAAACGTTACTAATGTGTAGTTTACTATTGTTTCAAAGAAAGCTGATAAAAATTTCTGTAAAACATTTTTCATGTCAAATCTCTTCCATAGTTTAAAAAAAAATAGATGACGAAGTCTGGATTGTCCAGAATTATTTAGTACTTAATGTAGAATGTTCAGTAAGGTTAACGTATTTCTTAATAAAATTCCTTTCCAATATTAAAATAGCGGAAGGTTAATTAAGATTTCTTAAGAAGTTCTTTGAGAAGTTGAGCTTAACCCTTCCAAGTTCCTTCTTAGAATTCCAAGAACTTATGCATGCTAGCGATTGAGATCAAGTAGGTACACCGCAGGACGGTATACTTGACTAACTTTCAGAACAAACTTTAAGTTCTCGTAGGTAATTTTCAATACCAAGTCACAGAATAGAATTTAGTATTATGTACTATAGCTAGCTAGCTGCACCCCGCAGTTTCACCCGCTTGAAAATTGGTGAAAATATCGTATAATTTATTTCAATCCAAGAGTAGAGATCTAAGTACTGATCTGATCTAATCTACTGATCCGTTCAGTAGTTTTGGCGTGAATCCTTCTATCCAAACTTTCGCATTTATTTTATACTAGCGACCCGCCTCGGCTTCGTACGGTTTTATTATACGTATAAACCTTCCTCTTGAATCACAATATCTATTAAAAAAACCGCATCAAAATTCGTTGCGTCATCACTACTATGTAGTGATGAAGTGTGATATTCGCTCCTAAACCATTTTAAAGCGTTCACTGCCCATCATTTGTTAAGTTTAAGCGTACAAAGGGACATAGGGACAGAGAAAGCGACTTTGTCTTCATCACTACTATGTAGTGATGAAGTGTGATATTCGCTCCTAAACCATTTTAAAGCGTTCACTGCCCATCATTTGTTAAGTTTAAGCGTACAAAGGGACATAGGGACAGAGAAAGCGACTTTGTCTTCATCACTACTATGTAGTGATGAAGTGTGATATTCGCTCCTAAACCATTTTAAAGCGTTCACTGCCCATCATTTGTTAAGTTTAAGCGTACAAAGGGACATAGGGACAGAGAAAGCGACTTTGTCTTCATCACTACTATGTAGTGATGAAGTGTGATATTCGCTCCTAAACAGTTTTACAGCGTTCACTGCCCAATACTGCCCATCATTTGTTTCTATGGAAACGTTTCAAGGCTACGTCTATCCCATGGGAACTGATTTACGGGATGAAAAGTACCCTATGTTTATTACGTAGTTCTAGCCTTGGAGATTAGAACTACATCTATTCGAAATTTCAGCCGATTCAATAAGTAGTTTTCGCATGAAAGAGTAACAACATCATGAATAAGGATATAAATAAAGTGATATAACGTTATCATTTCCCCGCCTAAACAAAAAAATACAGGACTACTGACGCCCACAAACCCTAAAACTTCGATAAAAGATGAATATCAACGCGACGACATTAATTATTTTGTAATCACAAAACTAGGAGTATCACGCAAGTTTCAGAAACCCCCCCTGAATGATATGATGGTACCATGATGGCGCGGCGACAGCTGAGGGTGTGCAAACTTAGATTGAGGCGAAAGTGAGGCCCCGATTCCGATGAAGACTTTTTTATGAATAAAAATTGAACTCTATCTACAATAATCTACATACTCATAAATAGGCGTACTTTGAAATATGCATGATATGATTGAATCAGTGTCTAAGTGCATCTTTGAGTATAAAATAAAATGATTGAGTAATTTCACTATTTTTAGTTGCTAAGTATAAGATTAATTTGTAAGCAAAAACAATAAATGTGATTTTGATTGTCTATTGTTGCCACAATCATGGAATCAATCTGATTGCCAAATATCTGAAAATCGGAAACTTTGAAATATTTTTAACATTTAGTTTATATTTAGTCCAAGGCTGCATAACGACGACCGACCAAAAGCGAATGTTTCAATACTAGGTATATAACGAACTTTTCAAATCAGAGCTGGAGCAAAGATTTATCGCCGCAATAAATCGTGGTGATTGACCATTTGACCACATCCAATGAATAGGTTCAATACCACCCTTCAATAAGAGGGAACTGATTGAAGAGTAGGTTCTTATTGGGGAGTATCCTGAACATTATATAATACAGGTATCGCTATTTTCTATTATTATGTTTAAAAAGGTAAAATAGAGCTAAAATCAGGATAATGATGAATCAAATACGTACAAATCTAGTTCAATAAAAGATTGCAGGAGTCAGGGCCTAAAGTAGTACCTAAGTAGGGATAGTTTACTTCGCTTCGGAGCACAGATCCAACTAATTTCGCAAACTATCGGTGGGACTGTCCGCTTTTTGTTTTTGATTTTTACTTGGAGGTCTATCTAGGTATCGCTCGCTTACTAAAATATTCATGCGACTAGCCGAAAGTGGGAAGTTGTCTCTATTTATTCAGGTGAGTATTGACAACCACCGGTCTAATCAACTGTTTCTTTGGAGGGCAAAGGTCATTTTCCCCAAATATTTATAGAGGAAGATCTCCTCTGTACCGGACCGGCCCATCTTGCCACAAGCCCCGTAGTGCATAGTAATTGTCTTAACGCCATTTAACAGAGGATTTATGAAGCACCTAGTTAAGTGGCAAGCTTCAAATGTCATTTATTGATCGTCGCTATTGACGCAAGCGGTGTAGTTCACTTCACCTCACGTCAGGCTAGAAGTCTCTGCATTGTAGGTATTTTGTTCGTTTCGTTTTACGCATGTATTAAATTGTATGTATTGTTTATGATTGCATAGCGTATTTTACTAGGAACTATTCAGTCATTCATCCGTGAAGGCCATGTATTAGCTTCTTTGTTTCTAGAGTTGTTCTACCGATTTTGTATCACTACTCACTACATAGTAAGAAACAAAGTTGCTTTCTCTGTCCCTATGTCCCTATGTATGTTTAAATCTTTAAAAGTACGCAACAGATTTTGATGCGGTTTTTTAATAGATAGAGTGATTCAAGAGGAAGGTTTATACGTATAATAAAACCTTGCGAAGCCGGGGCGGGTCGCTAGTATAATATAAGTTGTAGGTAGGCCTTCCATAAATAAATAATTAAATAACGATAATGATTACTTCTACTCAACAAATATAGTCCACAGCTGAACCCACCTCCTCGAAATAAAGTTTTGACTTATGACCCTTCTTCTTTAGTGTTTCACTAGTCATTTATTTGAATTCAAACAATAGAAATTAGGAATAAGTAGGTGTGGGTAGAACGGGTAACTTGAATCTAATGTTTTGGGTTGAACGGAGCAAAATACCTATTGGGTAGAAAAATCTTGGGTGAAATGGGTAAGCACTCGATTACACGATTGCGTTTTTCAGAATTTAGTCATTTGGCGATACGGCGACTGAAAATATTAGTTAAGACTTAGGTGCGTGGAAGGTGCGTTGATTAAAATTTTGATCAATATTGTTAAAAGACACAGAAGAAGGTTGTTGCTCTTTTTCTGGAAGTTTCTCTTACTGTCTGTAATATTAGATTATCTAGAGTTAGAGGATAAAAAAGCTTGGGACGAGTTTAGCTCCAACTTTAAAACTAACAACCTAACAAGGTTTCTTGCTCGCTTCTTTACTTTACTTTAAAAAGATTGAAGTAAACAAAAATCAAGTGATTCCTAGTTTTAATATAAATACCTATTTAAATTTTATGACTTCTCCAAATTTGAATCTAAACGGCTTTGAAAACCCTAGTTATCTGATAACTAATTATGTTAATACTAGATGGTATTGCAATTAATCACAAACGTACATACATATTAATGTATAGTGTATTTGAACAATGCTCGCATTTGTAATTTGTAATACACATAATTAACTCTATCGGACGTCGTAATCTACATAGTGATTTCCGAATGGAATTAGATAAGTTATTCATATAATATGTTACCTAAACAAAGAACTAAGTGAAATGAATAGGATATCAAAATATAGAGGATAAACGATCTACCCAGAACAAATAGTTTGGCCAATGAAGAAGTTTGACTCTCGTACCGAAATGTACTTATGGAAAAAGTTTTTCACGTTCGGACATTTCTATTAGGTACTCAAACCTCAGTCTAGTAGAGGCTTCTGCTCCTTATCAAAAATAGGATCGGTTAACATTAAAAAAAGATGTTATGTAATACTAGCGACCCGCCCCGGCTTCGCAGGGTTTTATTATACTTATAAACCTTCCTCTTGAACCACTATCTATTAAAAAAACCGCATCTAAATCCGTTGTATAGTTTTAAAAATTAAGGCGTTCAAAGGGAAATAGGGAATCAGAAAGTGTCTTTGTTTTATACTATGTGGTGAGTAGTGATTACCGTTTTCTTGCTGACTGTACATTTTTACCAACATCTGTGAATGCAGTTTAGAATATTTCATAAAATTATGGTCTCCCTCGAATGTTTTCCTGAATAACGGTTATGGTACTTGCACTTACTGACCCGTCTCAAAATCCGCCCTGTTTATAAATAAACAGATAGGTATAATTTTTATACCATAAAATAATGTTTAACATAAACTTCTATTTCAATAAATCGGCCAAGGACTTCAATTCTAATAATTTACGAAACTTAACATAAACCAACGAATATAAATCTCATTATATTAAATTATACGAAATGGCATCGTAAAACTCGGTATTTATTCCCATTTAAATTTAAAGATGTAGACGCTTTGTTAAAAGTCGCCGAAGGAGTTCCACCTGTTAGAAATGTTCAGGACTGTAAAACTCAGCTCCCTGGGGTAGCTCGAGAATCAGATTTAAATTCTAATTTACAAACTCGATTTACATAATGCACCGGACGGCTTGAGATAACTTTTAACTTTGGCGGAGAACGATTTAAAATTGCGTTTCTAGTCAAGTCAACATGGCTTTCTTCAAGACAAGAGTGACTTCTACATTATCATGATACAACGTCGGCCACATCTTTTAAACATTACTTACGACAACAAGTGCGATTTATTGTGAATCGAGATAATTTTATGATAAAATTAAAACTTATTTTACTTACTAGTTAAGCATAATCTGTAGGTACATATTTTAGCTTCAATTTTGCCATGGAATGTCGCCAATACAAATTTGGAATTAGATTAATAATTTATGAGACTCTATATTTAAATCAACCATAAGTACCAAAGTTTCACTGTGCATAATATCCTGCATTCTGAATTTCTGGCCTGGGAAGTCTATGTCCAAACTGAACAGTACAATTATTTAAATTCTGTATAAAAACGGTATAATAATATTAATTTGTATTTCCGATTCCTTATTCTCCGATTGTAATTTCCTGTGATAAAAATCAGACTTTCGTATTAAAATTGACGACGCTTTTAAGGTAGATAAAGCCTAAATAACGACAACGGAAACGATCAATTTTATTATAGAAGCGAAATTGACACGAAGGATTTTTCAAGACGCTGATTTTTCTTCGTTACTGTGATTTCTTGACGGAGATTGATAACGTATTCAGTCGAGAAATTAGACGGTTTTATAAAAATATTGCCTTTATACGCCCACAATACCTGGCCCTTCATTATTAATTCTTATTAAAATGAGACAGTATAGTTGTAGGTACGACGAAGTTCTAATCTTTTCTTTACGTACACCTACGTACAAAACTAGTTTAATTATAATTTGTTTGTATTTGTTAATAAAGTTCCTATCTAAGTAAATAGTTGTTGTTAACTCCGATACAAAATCAAAAACGATTGACGTATGTAGAAGTGAAAAATAATGATTAAAATTATCTAATAATCATTGTTTTTTCAGGAAAAAAGTGCCTCCATAGTATTACCTTGTTTGAAAAAATGCTAAAACACGTCAACATTCAATGAAATTATCAATTATATAGGACTGGAACAACGTCTATTTGAAATTTCAGTAGTTTTGCGTGAAAGAGGAATAAATATCTATACATTCACACATCCATACATACAAACTTTCACATTTATCATGGTAAGTTTAACCTTTAAACGTTTGGAAAATTATGAAGGGAAACTACCTGCTCTAACACAGAAAGACATTATGGATTTTCCCTTTTATATTATTCACGTGATAGCTGTATCACACGAAAATTATGTGGTGGATGAAGTATTATATGCATTGTTAATTAATATCGTTGTTGACACAATGATATTTGGTCTGGACAGCCATTGGTTTATGTTAATTATGTGAATGTATCTTATCTACGGAATTAATTATAGCACAACTAAATATAAGCTACACTATTACTTTGCCTTTTCACAATTTTTAGGTAAGTACTCTACCCCATTAAAGAATCATTACCTATAGTTAGTTTGGTAAAAAAATTATTGAAGGAAAGCTAGAAAGTTTTCAAATTAATAAGAACTGTATATTTTGCATTAAATCATCAACAATAATGTGAAATTTGTCTTAGTAGGGGCATTGAGTGAGGGGCGCTTAGTTTACAATTTTTTTTTCAACTTAAAGTCTGTGCAATTATTTTTTACCGTCGCTGAGTGGTCGTATAAATAAATCGAATGTTTATTCGTTTCGACCGTTACAAATTTAATTTAATTTGTCCCGACGACGCTGAAGCAAAATATTTGCATACTTAATTGAAGCAACAGATGTGCTATACGTCGTTATTATCATAATAGATAGATAGAAAAGTTACGGACGTTATGGAAACGTTTGACAACAATTATCTATTTCATAGGAACTGATTTATGGTTTGAAAAATAGCCTATACATGTATATGTTATTCCAGGGCTAGAATAATGTCTATTCAAAATACAAAGCATCCTCTCAAGCCAATTTCCCCTTCCCAACTGACTGCTTCAAGATATTTTACATAAGTGGGCGCTACATGTGTACTTCACTACTTAACTTCTTGTGCCTTAAGTTAACTTCCTGTGCCTTAAGTTAACTTCCTGTGCCTTAAGTTAACTTCCTGTGCATTAAGTTACCTTTCTGACAAATAAGTACTGATTTAATTGGAAATAATAAAAAAAATAAAGCACCGCCTGAAGACTGCCTGAGAAGCTTTTAATATGTATTTTTACATCAACATAAATATACTTAGGAGATGTGTTTTCTGTGAAAATATCAACTGTCTAACAATCACGGTTCATGAGAGCCTGGTGACAGACGAACAGACGGACAGCAGAGTCTTAGGGTGACAAATCTAAATCGAGCTGTGCTGCGCTGTACTGCGCTGTGCTGTGTTTGGTCAACTCGCTCGTCTAATATTTTAATGAGTATACAAACAAACCATGCTGTGCTGCGCTGTGCTGTGCTGCGTCAATATTAGACGAACGAGTTGACCAAACATAGCACAGCGCAGTACAGTGCAGCACAGCTCGATTTAGTTTTGTCACCCTTAGGCTGTGTCCCCAGTAGGCAAACAGTGAGCACCCGACTGAGTTTGCGGCGTATCAGTTCAGTACGCCCTTCCCTACATTTTAAATTAAGTGTCTACAGTTAGCTAGTTTGCGCTCACTGTACGCAGTTTGCAGCGATACGTGCGCCGACTGTCTCAGTTAGCGGCCGACTCGCAGGTTCCAATGCTTGCGATACGCACGCAAACTGAACTGAGTTTGTAGCTGTTCGCCACAAATTAGCGGCTCACTCAGTCGGCCGCTCACAGTTTGCCTACTGGGGACACAGCCTTAGTCAGTCATAGGGTCCTATTTTACCCTAAGCTTTGGTTACGGAACCCTAAAAACCAAGACGTGGTAGATAAAAATATGATGCTCTTCTTTGTAAGTATACAATCTTCAGTGATCCAAAAGTCGTTTTAGCTTATCGGCTGTAAGATAGAGTCTCGTAGAGCTCGCTCGGGACCCATCAGATTACTGACTGAATTATCGAATACTAGCAGCGCTTCGCGGTTTCACCTGCGGTAATTCTCGTTCCCGTGGGAATTTAAGGATAAAATATAGCCTATGTGTTATTCCAGACTGTAATCAATCTCTGTGCCAAATTTCATCATTATCCGATCAGAAGTTTTTGCGTGAAAGTGTTACAAACATTCATCCATCCATCCATACTTACAAACTTTCATGTTTATAATATTAGTAGGAGAAGGATAGGATACTCTACATTGATAGCTCTTTTTATCCGACAAGGCGGGTTTATTTTTTGAGTGTTTAAATGTGGTTTAAAGACAATCTTTATTCCTAAAGTCATTGAAAACGGGATATTTATCATGTTTTTTTTCAAATCATGGTAAATCCTGTAAAATCCTGTAATATATGTTTATCAAGTATGTGGAGTAAATATCAATAAAACTGAACAAGTTCGTGATTTAGGCATATTACTAGATGTAAAACTAACATTTTCAGAACATATTGAATCAATCGTTAGTAAAGCTTATAAGAGCTTAGGATTTGTCTTACGTGTGAGTAAACCTTTTTCAGATATTTCTTGCTTAAAACTACTCTACTTTTCGTTCGTCAGAAGTATCCTTGAATACTGCAGTGTTATCTGGAACCCGCACTATAAAACGTATATTGGTGATATAGAAAAAATAAGTCAAAGTTTTTAAACATTTAAATTATAGAAAATCTCATACACCCCAAGACTACGAAGACTCTTGTTCTTATCATAGTCTTGCAAGTCTTGAAAATCGTTTTACACTTCTGGACATGGCTTTCCTTCACGGCATTTGTAATGGATGCGTTGATTGCCCTGAACTCGCTAGTAAGATATTATGTTTTAATACCCCGACTATCCGCACTAGACACACCAAATTATTTTCCGTTTCACGTTCTTCTACAAATTATGCACAAAACTCCTTAGCTAACAGACTTCATAGAATATATAATAAGAGATTTGACTCAACTGATCTATTTTGTACAAGCAAGGAAGGTTTTAAAAAGTATGTTAAAAGAATATTAGAGGACACAGCGTAGGAAGTAGGCACACTTCCTTTATTTATTTCTGTTATCTATTTTGTATTTTCTGTAATTTTTTAATCATATTTTATTTCCTTTTATTAGTGTATTATATACAGTTACTTAATTATATTTAATTTTTATGATATTTCTACCTATATCTCTCTATTTGTAAAATAGTACTTGTTTTGATCTCCAACTTTAAATTTGAACTTGCTACGTGACTGCATGTTTACAATTAACTATCTATAAAATGTTAATCCGTTATTGGTCGTAAGAAAAACCTGTATGTATGTTTAAGTAGAATAAGGACTGTGGATTTTGTTAAATAAATAAATATACCATTTTCAATGACTTTAGTGTTAAAAACCATGATATTTTTAAAAGTTAAATCTTTATTCCACAAAACTCCTCGAAGCATCCAAACGTCTGAAGCATTTTTGATAAATGAGGTGCCAAAATATATTTTCACTCCCCTCGGAGTCGAGACCCTAGGTCCGTGGAGTACCTAGGATCTCCGGGTTCTTAAAAAAATATCTGAGCATCTAGTCGATGCGGTGCGTGACCTGAGAGCTAGTGAGTTCTGGCGCAGCGCATCAGCATTGCCATACAGCGTGGTAATGCAGCCAGTGACGGGACGCGACGACTGGTATTGACAGGATCAGTTGAGCTACCTTTAGACTTTTTGCGACCATCTGCAGTAAGCTCAATTGTTTGAATTGTATTTACTAGTTTTAATTGTTTCTATACCTTGATTGCATTTTTCGTTTTTAGTATAGACTAGTAGATGTAGAATAACGCTTACATGCTGTCGAGTACGTTAAGTAACAGTGTTTATTTATTTATTTATCTATAAGTATCATATGCTATAAGTAGTAATCTACTATCATTAAAATTG
This sequence comes from Eupithecia centaureata, assembly GCA_944547425.1. Classification (NCBI taxonomy): domain Eukaryota; kingdom Metazoa; phylum Arthropoda; class Insecta; order Lepidoptera; family Geometridae; genus Eupithecia; species Eupithecia centaureata. The sequence continues at coordinate 3,940,348 of OX155676.1, read as the reverse complement.
TAACGAGAAGTTTCTTTTATAAAAGATTTTACAGAACTAACTGCTTAGAAACAAACAGCAGATTATTTAACATTTCAAGATTTTGTAACCATAACTTTTTTATATAGTATTTACTTTTGTGAGGGAAACAATGATTTATGTATTTAAACCATTTAGGAAACATAATTTAAAAATAATTGGAACTTATTTACCTAATTTTATAGTTATTGCATGATGATGGATTTCCTGTAAGAACCTATAAAAAATATGAGAGGCCATCCGATTTATTGATTAACATTCGATTTTACAGGGTGATTTATTTATAAGTGTATTAGGTTTTTTTAGTTAGTCGAAGTTTGTATCAGTTTTATTTTATTTTACGCACCTGCAACGCCATCCTATGATCTATTCTTTTAACTTTGGTTGCCTGGAAGAAATGGTTTTAAGCAAGATGGCCGCCAATTCATTTACGTTTCTCTAGGATTTAAAAAAGTGATCCACGAAATGATTTCAGGTTTTTGAATGAATCATATTCTTTTTTATGGTTATTATAAATAAATAAATAGTTTATTTCAGAAAAGGTTACAGATGTACCTACATAATTAGTGTAATTTCCTTAAATTAATACATTTTATTTACCTAACTTTTATCATATGACATCTTGATTTAAGTAACAGTGTATTGAGTGTGTATTGAAGGTTTAAAAAACCTTACGCGAAGTCTGTCCATTATAATACCAGTCGCTAATTATTTTATTTTTATGTATCGCAATTTCACGCAAGTAAAGAGGTTAGAATGTAGGGTGGGAGAGATTTAAAATCTGTATGCAACGACTCTTCGCCCACACCAGCGCTGCCACATAGTAATTAGTGTATTTACAAACGATTTACAAAAATATTCGCAAAAAACAATTGGATTATAAGCTTTTTTTAAACCCTCTTGAATGGTTTTATTTTGTATATCTTATACAGCCTTATTCCTCTAAGTTATACAGGATACAAAAACAGAGAATGGTGTCTACGAAGAGCAACTCCGCATTTCTGCATAGCCGTTTATAAAATCTGTTTCAAACACCATGTAGGTGTTACATCTGTTTCGTATATGCATACTAATCTAGTGGTAATCGCTTAATAACGAAGGATGTAATTTAATTTGGTTCCTAATACATTTTTGCAAGTGGTTTACAATTATAGCCACTGTTTTGTACACAAAGCAGACGTTTAGTTTCATGTGTGAATTATGGATCGAATATATTTCACGGTTAATGGAGAAAAGTGTTCGGGTAAGAGCAACTTTCTTTAAAACAAACAACAAGAAAGAATCATTTCGAAAGCGAAAGAACCTAAACTATAAATACTTAATTAATTATATTAAGACATGAAATAATGACAAATACAGTCTTGGAATATCTTTTAGAACAAGACCACCCAATATTTTGCCTCTCATGTGAAAGGAGCGAGATTAGTTCCAAATTAATCAAATCAAATTGTACATTACTTCTGTGCAGTTTGCGGTCTGATAGTGTGTGATGAAAACTTACTCAATAAAGCTGATAAAAATTAAAAAAAAAGATTGATTGTAAAAAAAAAATAAAAATGGACTTCGATTTATTAATACATTGCTTATACAATTTCATGTGTTATGGGACTTATGATTTATGTATCTTGGGATCTTGTGTTCTATATAATACAAGCAATAGAATCAATAAAATAGGTAATCGGCGAACAAACATAACTAAATTTTGCATACTGCCGAACGTACACCCTTTTTTTTTGGAGTCGGAAAAAAACGGTGCGTATTTCCATTGACGAGTTCTTTCTTTGAATGGTATTGGAGAGATGTCACTCTTTTACTTGACAGTGGGCTCGGAGCGAGATGCTGACACTTGTCTGAACGACTACCTCAGAGATGTGCTAAACCTCCGCGGCACCAAGTTCATGTGTAAAGAAGGCGGCTGTGGGGCGTGCATCGTCGCCGTCACCGTCACTGAAAACGGAAAAAAGAGAACCTTCTCAGTCAATTCAGTAAGTCGACTGTTAATCTTTGATTTATAAATTTATTTAGCCGTGTTTTCAGAACAACAAAGGGTTTTTCAAACTTAGTGAACACACATGATCAAGATCCAAAGCTAAATCTAGCGCTTAGGTTCACTTATGATCACTGCTAGATGTAGGCTTTTATCCCGATAAGCACCCTATTGGTGTTTGATTAAGCTGGGGGAAATGCATATTATTATATGTACTTAAATTTTTTTATAAATCCTATGTTCATAAAGAGTTTTGGCTGGTAGATTCAAAGGCTATGTAATTGTAATAAATGATTATGTAATTCATGATTATGCTGACCGATTAGCATTTATACCCGTTGTCTAATTAGGTACCCTTCATTTCCCTGTTGGAGTCGGGTATTTAACAAAATATTGTACTATTTATTTCAAATATATAATTACATATATATATTGATCAGCATAATCATAATTTACATAATCATTTATTACAATTACATAGCCTATGAATCAACCAAACAAGACTATTGATTAATTTACAATGTAAACCATAGTGTTTGGTGAGCATATTTTCGGTCCAAGACTGGGAAATTACCACGATCGAGGGCATCGGTAACCGAGGCAAGGGCTACCATCCACTGCAGAAGACTCTGGCGGAATATAATGGCACTCAATGTGGGTATTGCTCTCCAGGATGGGTCATGAGCATGTACAGGTAAGATAAAGCTTTACCCACAAATCATAATCTAGTAGTGCAACAACATCATAATCTACAGCTGTAACTTGTGTGCATTATTTTGCAGTTTACTGGAAGCCAATCACTATGACGTCACCGAATACGAAGTTGAAAATTCTTTCGGGAGCAACATCTGCCGTTGCACTGGCTTTAGACCAATTCTTGATGCGTTCAAAAGCTTCGCCAAAGATGCCCCGAAACCCAAGACTGCAAACCTTCATGACATCGAGGACCTAAGCAATTTAAGTATCTGCGAACACAAAGATTCTTGCAAGAAAAAATGTGAAAGTTGGTGCTTTGTTAGCCCTAACGATGGAGAACCTGAAATAATGAAGAAAATTATTCTAAAAGATGGCAGTGTGTGGTATAGGGTACATGAGGTGAAAGATATCTTTGAAATTTTTGATAAGGAAGGTACAGATTCTTACATGTTGGTGAATGGCAATACAGGAAGAGGTATGGTTTTACAGCCCATACCGACATTTTCTAAACACCATAGAAGAATAAGTATTACATTGAACATTGTGTTTTAATTACAGGAGCGGCTCCAACACTTAAATATCCAAGGGTTCTAATTGACATTCGTCCAATAGCTGAACTGAAAAGTTATTTTTTTGATCAAAATTTGGTGGTTGGAGCAGGCATTACTTTGACTGATTTCATGACATTATTGAAGGCTACTGCTAGAGAAAAAGAAGAATTTGCTTATCTGCAAAAGTTGTACGATCACTTAGACCTCGTCGCTCACATTCCTGTCAGAAATGTAAGTTTAAGTACCAATTTTATGAACTTATCATTAAAAATGGAGATTGGAGAACTGGTTATTTACTTTTTCAGGTTGGCACGGTAGCAGGAAACCTGATGACCAAACACACACTGCCAACATTTTCCTCCGATATCTTCTTATTATTAGAGACGGTTGGCGCTGTCTTAGTGATTGGTAAGTATCCATGTATCATTATTTATGACAGTCAATAAATATAATTTTAAAATAAATTGTTGATCACTTATTTAAATGCATTATCCCTTACACTCAGGGTAATTTCTAAGATTCTCCTTTGGGATATGCACTTACAAGCTTTAAGGTGCCATGACCAAATACTTTGTTTTAGCTGGAAAAGACGGTAATGTTGAAATGTCTCCAGAAGACTTTATCTATACAGACATGGCTGGCAAAGTGATAATCCAGTTCAAACTTCCACCGCTTGCCAAAAATTGCGAATTCGTATCCTTCAAAATAATGTCAAGATCTCAAAATGCACATGCTCAAGTCAACGCAGGATTTTTGTACACATTTAGCGAGAATGAGAAAGACGTAGTTTTGTCAGCGAGAATAGTTTTCGGGGGGCTCTCAGCCCACTTTGTACATGCTAAAAAAACAGAGCAGTTCGTGGCCAACAAGAAGATATTCACTAATCAAGTGCTACAACAAGCGTTGAAGATTTTAAAAGGAGAACTGTTAGTCGAAGAAATACCAGGCGAAATGAAGCCGCAGTATAGGAGAAAATGTGCCTTGGGGTTGTTTTACAAAGCAAGTATTTTGGTTTAGAATTTTTGGTGACAATGACAACTAATCCAATTTGAATCTTGTTTCAACGTTGTAAATTGAAGCAAATGGAATACTAGTTATAGTTTGGTTATATACTTTAGTTGTTATTTTCTTTATTAACTAAGAACCCGTTTTAAATTATGTTTCAGGGCCTTCTTGTTCTGATCCCGGAGTCACATTTAAACCATCGTTATAGCTCCGGAGCTAGAGATTTCCGCAAAACTAGACCACTGTCTAAGGGTATCGAAGTATACGATACAAATCCCGTAGTATGGCCTGTAGATGAACCCATGCCCAAGCTAGATGCCCTTGTGCAATGTGCAGGGGAAGCCATGTATGTGAATGATCACCCCACAGAACCTAGAGAGGTGTTTTGTGCTTTTGTTACTTCCGATATTGCGACAGGGGAGCTGCTTGATATAGATGCGTCTGCTGCCTTGGTAAGAAATAAGTAATCTAGTTTATTTCAAACCTTAATAGTAAAAGTCATTACTTTTACGTTAGATTATAGTAAATTACTTAACAATAACAACAATAAATTATGATCAATTATTAGTATGAATATAATATTGTGGTTAATATTTACAATATGTGAAAAATTAACATGAATGAATGAATACATAAAAGTGCCAAATATTTGGAATTGGTGGTAAGTTAAAAATTTAACTCACTAGTCACTTGGACTTTTTATGTTACAGAAAATTCCAGGAGTTCTAGCTTTTTTCTCTGCTAAGGATATTCCAGGGATAAACAGCTTTTTATCGTTAAAGGATCCACTACTAAAAGTGGAAGAAGAAATATTCGTTTCAAAAAGAATTCGCTATTATGATCAACCAATTGGTTTAATCGTTGCTGAAACTGATGCTTTGGCACATAGAGCCTCTCTACTCGTCGAAGTCAAATACAAAAAGGATGTAAAAGAGCCCTTGCTAACGATCAATGATGTGAGAAAAAAAGACCCCAGTAGAGTCAATTTATTTTTTGTGAGACCAGCTACTAATAGGGGATTTAATGTCCAGAAAGTAATTAAGGGGTGTGACAATATATTCGCACAGTATCATTTTTCAATGGAAACTCTGACAAGTGTGTCAAAGCCTAGCGAGGCAGGAATGGATGTGATAACTTCAACTCAGTATTTAGACTCAACCCATCTAGCTCTCTCTGACGAATTAAAAATGGAACAGAACCGGTGAGATTAGTGAATTGATTACAATAGTACCTAACCTGTTACAGAAAGACTGGCTGTTTGAGCTAAATGTAGGTATGGTCAAATCTAAAACTATGAGGAAAAGGAGAAAGAGGTCATGACATTCGATTTTTTTATAAATTGTATTCTGAACAAATAGTAACTGCATATGTACTTTTTTGGGTTTTTTATAACATTCCTTTTACAGTCCTATTATTACTTTTTTCTCTTTTTATTTGGCCATAAATTATTTTCTATAAAATCCTTCATGTGACCTACACCTCAGATTTATAAACATACCTAGTTCTGGATAACTGTGTACGTCGACAATAAACATTCAACCTTCTAGAATCAAGTTATCCGCTCCTCGTTGTGGAGGTGCCTATGGGATAAAGATCACAAGAGCGAATTACGTGGCTTGCGCTGGCGCACTCGTCACGTATCTCATGCAACGCCCCTGCCGGTTCGTGCTGAGTATACAAGCCAGCTTAAGATGCATTGGTAAAAGACTTCCATGTACAAGAGACTTCGAAGTAAGTGAACAACACTTATGTCCTGAAATTTAAACGTAGGAAGACATAATTTTGTAACTTTGTTATTCTCTGAAGGCAGGTGTCAGTGACTCGGGGGAGATCCAGTACTTGGAAACACATGTGTATGTAGACAATGGATGGATAGTCAGTGACCCGGTTGCTAATATAGTTGGAGGTGCTGTTAAAAATTGTTATGATGCCAGAAGATGGGCCTTCAAGACATATGATGTCACCACTGACACACCTTCTAATACTTATGCCAGAGCTCCTGGTGAGAACCTTCTTTGAAATATTAAATTATAGTACCTAATTATACTACCATTGATGATCTAATAATCTCATTGCCAAAAGTTGGGCCACAGCAGCTAGTCTTAAAAAAAATGCCTACCTACATTAACAAAAGTGAAAGTCTTCTATTTGATACTTAGGTACGAACAATAATAAACTACAAATAGTAAAGTTTGAATGTTTGTAAACTCTTCACGTGCAAGTACCTACTCACATTATAGTAAACGACATTCTTAGGTAGGATAGATCAATCACATCCTTGCCATCACTCAAATGGTAAATCAATTTTGTTTGCTAGGGTCCTTTGAGGCGATCTCAATGACAGAACAAGTTATGGAACAGATCTCTTATGAAATTGGCCGCGACCCTGTGCAAGTGCGGCTTGCTAATCTAGCCCCTGAGGAGCCCGAAGTAGCTGAAATGGTCCAGACACTCTTAAAAGACGGAGAATATGAAAAAAGAAAAACAGAAGTGGAAATGTTCAATAAATTAAACAGATGGAAGAAACGTGGACTTAGAGTGACTATGATGAGCTGGCCCGTCATTATTCTCATAGATTACAATGTCTTGATGACCGTTTACCACGGCGATGGAACTGTTGTGATCACACATTCCAATTGCGAAATAGGACAAGGAATCAACACTCAAGTTGCTCAAACTGTTGCCTACACGCTGAATATTCCACTTAGCAAAGTTCGGTGTAGCCCCCCGGACGTGACTACGTGTCCAAATAGCTTTTCAACTGCTTCCAGTAGAACCACGGAAGCAGTTTGCTATGGAGCAATCAAATGCTGTCAGATTATTTTAGATCGTCTAGCTACTGTAAGAGAGGTCTTGAATAATCCCACTTGGGAGGTCTTGGTCGAATCTGCGTTTACTAGAGGAATCAATTTGCAAGCCTCCTACAAAGTCAATTCAAACGATCAATCGGTATACAGATCGGCTGGAGTGTGTTTAGCTGAAGTTGAATTAGATATATTGACCGGAGAACATGAGATTTTGCGAGTTGATATTATAGAAGACACGGGTACTAGTATCAATCCTGAATTAGATATAGGACAGGTAAATTGTTTCTGTAGTATTATCTACACATTGAAGCCTAAACTTTTGTAGTTTGTATTATGAGTTGTTATTTTTTGTTGTAGATTGAAGGAGCTTTTATCATGGGTGTTGGTTATTGGACTCACGAAGAGCTAATCTATGACAAGAAGACTGGGGAACTACTGACCGATCGCACCTGGTACTACAAGGTGCCACTCGCTAAAGATATACCCATTGATTTTAGGATCCAACTTAGGAGGAACTCTTACAATCCAGTAGGAACCTTGGGAGCTAAAGGTAAGTTCAGAAAAGACCTATCCTTTCTAATTTTTCGTTGAATTTGTATGACTTGAACGTGGACGCATTACGTTATTTGATGAATTTTGAGTGTGGATAGTGAACAAACTGTATTATTTCAGCCGTTGCTGAGACTCCAATCTGTCTTTCCATAGTTATTGCGTTTGCTTTGAGAGCAGCCATAGTATCTTCGCGGGAAGAGTCAGGATACCCTGCAAATAAATGGTTCAGTGTTGGTAAGATATAAATACTTAATAACCAAGGAAGTTAATTATATCACATAATACATGTAATACTTAATAATATTGCATGGATGCTAGGATAATTCCCAGCTGCCGTAATCTTTGCCGATGTATTATTTTAGGTACTTAATTACTTAAGTTATTTAAATGAAATTTGGTATGTAGATAGTTTAGGACCTAGAATAGGACATATGCTATTAAAATTTGGAAATTTTACCTTTGAGAGGGTTAAATAGGGTGGTAAAGTTTGTATGGAAAATATTTTTTCCATCGTTCGATTCACTCAAAACTCGGTATAAATAAACTATTGAGTGAATAATTCAACACGTATTTTTAATTTTTACTAAATAACCCTTTGTTGGGATGTGTAATAAATTTCTGATATTTGTTTGAAAAAAAACTCTGATTCGCGGTCAAAGCCGCGGGGCGCGTCTAGTTTACAATAAAGAGAAAACGGCTAAATTGACTGGCCTTGTTGTTTTTTACCGTTTCGCAGGTTAGTGCTACCACGAGTATTACATCCTAACTACTTTAATTGTGTTTAAAGTACGTGCAATTTAAATAAGTTAGGCCACGTGAGTAGGTGAATATGAGTTACTTACTTGGATCAATTAAGCTACCTTTAGACTGTTTGCAACCGTCTGCAGTAAGCTCAATGGTTTTAATTGTAAATACTAGTTGTAATTTTTCTATTCCTTGCTTGTAACTTTCGTTGTTAATAAAGTTTTAGTTAATTACTTGGCACTCAATAGAGTGGTCTTTGGTCATTTTTTCCAAAAATTAAAGTTAATGTTGAAATTTAAACACTAGGTAGTAGGTATAGGTACCTTATTTCAATTTGTTCACTTTCTAAAAGATAATTATGCTAGGTTGTAAATGTTTATAATGATGATAAGAATATGCCAATGAAACATTCAATAAATGAAGGGAAACTGAAAAATATCTACCTATCACAGCCTCTCGACATTTTCACACACTAGTTTAACATTTTCTTTGTACATGACGTTTTCCATCTCGTAAAGCTGAGGATAGAACGGACGGGCAGTGAATGCGTTAAGTTAATTCATTAATCAACCTCTAATTTAGAAAAGGTCTATTATCTATAAATAGAGGTCTATTAGAAAAGGTCTATTTGAATATCTTTTTACAAGGATAGGTTTATAAGACGTATGTTCTATACATGTCTGCATATTTATTTTTTCAGATGGTCCATTTACTCTACAGGCAAATGTGCTGTCTGCTGATGTACATCTCGAGGAATTCTTATTTAAGTGAATTAACCCTGTACTTACTTAGTTACAGAATCCAAGAAAATTTTAAGTCAACAAAGACTTGTATTAAAACAACCAAAACTGATAAAAATAACAGAAAACAACAAGTTTGTATCTTAAAACATAAACTTAAACTTCGAAAACCCGCCTCTCATTGTTGCATTGGAGAGGCGAAGAGAAAAGGAAAAAACATCTCGTTCTTTCGCTATTTCCTTATGATAAAATTTGGTATGTTGTAAATAAACATTGGGAGTAAATTTATTGGTAGTTATTTTAAATATTGGGGTAAGCGGTAAAAATCAGCTAAATAAATATTTGGGCAGCTTAATAAATTTTGGTCGGATGTAAAATAAAAACGACCTGCAATACTTGGCCGACAAATATAAAATTTTTGGTAAGTGAATAAATAGCGGTATGGTCTATGAAATTAATACTTTTGGGCAACTGAATAAAAAAATCATGGGCAGTAATAAACCGTTATTATGTTACAGCAAGTAATTAAATTTTTGAGGTGCATAATAAATGTTATGGGCAAAAGAATTGTAAAAAAGTAAAGCAGAAAAAAGCGAAAATACGCCGTAATCACTGGTACTGCGTTTGAAATCTTACTATTTTAGGAAGATACTATTATTGAAAGTCTGTGTAAATGTTTGTTATAAATAATCTCAGTAGATACTTAAGTTATTGAGAACAAATTTGGTGGTGGTAGGTATGTAGATACTTAGTATTTTAGATGGAATTTGGTATGTAAGTAGATACTTTAAGACCGATAATAACTTAGTAAATACTAAGCAAAGTTTAAAATCTTTGGGGCTTTCCTACAGATGATCTCTATCTGTCAATCTTGGGAATAAAAAAATTAAGTTATATCCCAAAATGTGCTGCACAGAGTGCGAGGACTTACACACTTACTGTCATAAATTTTAATGTTAAAATTCATATTTTTTCATTGTTTTATTTATTTTCCCAATTAAAATAGTAGGTAGGTACTGTTTCACCCGCGAAATTACCGGAATTTTCCGTGGGAATTCTGGATAAAATATAGCGTATGTGTTATTCCAGACTATATTTAATCTATCTATATTCATCCAGATCCGTTCAGTAGTTTTTGTGTGAAAGAGTAATAAACATCCATCCATCCATACTTACAAATTTTCGCGTTTACAATATTAGTAGAGGTGGCGACAAGCGTTTCGGAGGCAGGTACCTAATTACCTATGTAATCAATCAGAGAAATAACTTTTCTAGTGCTAGGATTTCTGTGGTTAGGAACCTTATTTACAAGCAAGCACACAAAAAGTAAGGCTCAAAGTTGATTGGTGAAATCAACTTTGAGCCTAACTACATCCCTGCCGCCGCGCGCCCCGCCGCGTCACGCCGCCCTGCCACAGCTCTAAATGTAAAACCCGAATTTGGTTTCGCGATCCAAAACGCTAATAAAATTTTCAAAAATTAACTTCTGATGGGGTTAAAGTTTGTTATTACATAGGTTTATTTTTCCTTGATTCAATTTACTCAAAACTCAGTAAGTATAAATAAACTATAAAATAAATAATTTGACATGTATTTTTTATTTTAACAAAATAACGCCTAGGGATTGTGTTATAAATTTCTGAAAGTTGTATAAAAAAACTCTGGTTCGCGGGCGAAGCCGCGGGGCGCATAATGTAATAAAAAAAAGTTAAAAAAAAATAAAAGTTACCTATGTGATGTAGGGCGTCACTGGGGTACTGTGGGGAGTCAGAGTCAATGCTTGAAATCGTCTGCGTGAGTGTGTATACTAGGTAGGTACATGTTAAAATTTATAATATACCTATATAAAATTTTCGTTAAATACCTACCTGTGCCCTGTGCGACGACGCCGGGACGGGCTGCTTAGGTATATATTTATATTACTAGCAGTGCCTCGCGGTTTCACCCGCGCTAATTCCCGTTCTCGTTGATAAAATATAGCCTATGTGCTATTCCAGACTATAATCTATCTCTGTGCCAAATTTCATCCATATCCATTCAGTAGTTTTTGCGTAAAAGAGTAACAAACATCCATCCAGTTACAAATATCCATCCATCCATCCATAATAATAATAGTAATGCCTCGCACGCCGCCACATCGATCGTCAAATTAGCAAACCAAAATTAATTGGTGAGCTTCCAAACACTGAATTAAATCAGATCCACGGTCTGCTGATCATTTTTCAAAGTTGATTGGTGAAATCAAGTAGCGCGCGTCCGCTCCCTGCCGCCGCGCCGCGCCGCCCCGCCACAGCTCTAAATGCAAAAACCCGAATTTGCTTTCGCGATCCAAAACGTGGCCTCCCATCTCATCACAAAATCAAACGTGTTATTCTCAGTCTTCGATATCCCTAATGTTTTCCATATTAAAAGAGTAACAAACATCCATCCATCCATATCATACCATATCCATCCATAATAAAAATAATAATGCCTCGCACGCCGCCACATCTATCGTCAAATTAGCAAATCAAAATTAATTAGTGAGCTTCCAAACACTGAATTAAATCCGATCCACGGTCTGCTGATCATTTTTGATAGTTGGTTGCTCCATTTTTAGTTTTACAGCAGGCCAAAATTTCAATAAATGCTAATCATGATTTGCCGCTGCATGAAAAATAATTTATAGCACAAATATTTTTTAAATAGCCCGTTGTTATATTTCTTGTTGCCCAATTTTTATTTTTTAACAGGCCATTTGTCGCAGCCCATTTTTATTTATTCAGCTTACCGAATTAATTTTTTTGTTCACCAAAATCTGTTTAATTCACTGACCGATTAAATGATACCCATAAACATTTTTAAACATTTTTTGCGTATGTTGTAATACTTTTGTTTACATAAAAATATCTACGCATAGGAACCTCGTTTAGCTGTGTGTTTAGTTGCTCTTTATTTTAAGGATTTCACCTCAACTGTATTAACATTTTATTATAACCACAGATGCTTGTAAATTTAAAACAAACTAAATGCTCTTTGTCTTTTATATAGTACCTTTTAATTATTAAAGACCTGTTTATATTCTTCGGGTTTAAGAGTTGTAAAGTAAAATACTTATATTAAAATACATTTTTTTAGTTAATTTCGTTGTTTTGTCCTTAAAAAATACTAAAAAACCTTTAAAAAGTACTCGTATATTGGCTCATTAGTGGAGGCCTATGCCCAGCAGTGGATTAATAGAGGCCCATTGTGTGGGACGCTACATGCGTCGACACACTTGCACCTTCCCATCTTTCAAGGACATCCACTAGGGCTGGTGCGGCGGCAGATCTGGCCGAGGATCTCAAGAGGCGCAAATATGCAGGTCTCGACAGAACCTACGCATTTACTCCCCTTGGATTCGAGACCCTAGGTCCGTGGGGTACCGAGGCTCTCCGGGTTTTTAAAAAATTATCTGAGCGTCTGGTCGATGCGATGCGTGACCCGAGAGCTGGTGAATATCTGGCTCAGCGCATCAGCATTGCCATACAGCGTGGTAATGCAGCCAGTGTCTTGGGGACGCTTCCGACTGGTATTAACATGGATCAATTGAGCTACCTTTAGACTGTTTGCAACCGTCTGCAGTTAGCTCAATGGTTTCAATTGTAAATACTAGTTGTAATTTTTCTATTTCTTTGCTTGTAATTTTCGTTGTTAATAAAGTATTGTAAATACAAAAAAAAAAAAATAGAGGTTGATGATGATCATGAATAGTATATTGTGTTTAAGAAAGATAAACCAAGCAGCAGATCAATTCAAATGTATACGTGTAATGCTCAGTCTGTTTTCACTGGTGAATGGGTGTATTTGATTAGTTACAAAAACTTACATTTAAATTCTAATTTCACGCATTAAAGGTCTACTACTTGTAATACGGGACAACACGAAAAGCACCAGTTTTCAAATAACAATAGTAAAAAATAAAGAAACATTAAAATCGAATGACTAGAAAAAAGTAAGAAAAAAGCCGTCGAACTTATTGTTCCTTTTTTGAAATATGTTGAAAAAGAAAATAACGAAAAATAAATGAGTTAATCACGTCTGAATAGACCAGCTGAAATAAAAGAGACGTGAAAGAACAAACTTAAAACTTAACTTAACTAGCTCCTTAAATCCAAAAGGACATGTTTATTCATGTCAAATGCAATATAAATGAGCTAGATTCAGGTCACTAAGCTTGTTTGTCTTAGCTAGGAGTGCAGCTCTATCTACAATTCAGATCTCAGCTTTGCCGGACTAAAGGAAAAACTATTTTCATACTAGTTTCTGACCAGGGCTTGGCTTGCGTTATCTGGGGTCAGACATTTATGAGGTTCGAAAGGCGCTTTCGGAAAAAAATACACAAAATATACGAGTGTAATATAGTGAGATGTTACATGTATTTTATTGATTAATTGTTGAATGCTTGTTCTCTAAACTGGACAGTGAATAAATTTCTTACCACCATATTTCATTATTTTAAAATAGGCATTATTATAATAATAATATAATAATATTATATATTTTAAAATACCTATTATAACGGGTTATATTTAGAGAAAATAATATTTTCTTGATACATTAGATCTACAAAAAAATACATAACCACGCATTATCTACCTTGAGGAGAACCTAAACTAAGAATTCACATTTTGTTTTTATGTAAAGTTTTTTTAAACTTAGGCGATCAGAACACATAATTATATATATTTATGTTCGGGTATCTGTTATTATGTGACTTAAATAGAAAAAAAAACACAAAATAGTAAACAAAAATTAACTAGACTTTGGTACAATGGTAGGTCCTTTTTAGAATTTAAAAAGGACCTTTTAATCTAATAAAATACTTAGTTTTTTATTTAATAAATACCGCAAGCTGCTGACAAACCGGGTTAGGGTACATGTCGTCCAAATGACACCGAGTCTCGAGACTAAGGTGTCTGAGTGGATAAGTCAGATTACGGGGCTGGTATATCTAATGTACTTTCCTTTTATGTAGCATGGAACCGAATTCCTGTTCCTTTTTTAAAATAGATATAAGGCGAATAAAATGAAAGAACGCGCGTATATAGTACTACCTACTCGATATTGCAGGATATACTAGTAAAAGGCTACAGGAAATACAATATAAAATAACATAATAGCACGAACCACGCCTGTGGCCATTTTGCTCTACATATTCAATCGCCAACAGCATTTTCCTGATCCATTCAATACTTACATATCGAGTTATTGAGTCACGTTTGCCAATTTTGATCCCTATTCATACGAAATCCGCATTGTGATGTTTTTTTTTTCATGTCATCGCTCATTTATTGAAAGGAAAGGACATCCTTCTCGGAATCTAATAAAATAAAAAAGGTCACCTTGGGTTGGTGGTTATTTACGCTAGTATCAAAATTCCCAATTAATGCCTTTAGTACGCTAAATTAAAATAAAACATGACGTTAATATGTAATCCTTTGTGGTTTCGGTATGACGGTTCGTAGTAATGCAACTCGGCAGTAAGAAATCAGAAATCGCTAATTTTATTTTTATATGGCTTACAAAAAAACTTAGACAAGTCAAAAGTAAGTTTAGACTACTACCGAATGGCGATGAGGTACCGTGGAATAAGTTTTTGCTTGATCATCTTCCTTATTTGAATAATAAAACTTTGAATGGGTTTTTAAAAAAAGTCATAAAACTTCGATGCCTTGAAACTGAAAGTAGGCCCAGTATCTATACTTATAATAAAACTGTAACAGGTCCAAATCTGTACATTGAAGATATTTTGAAAATTTTTTTGGACTCTAATATCGATACTCAAGCCAAAACTGTAATTTTTTTCATTCATGTCTGTCTGTCTGTCTGTCTGTCTGTCTGTCTGTCTGTCTGTATCGTAAACGCGCATCACGCCGAAACTACTTAATGGATTTAAATGAAACTCGGCATGATTATAGGTCATACTACGAGGAAGGACATAGGATACTTTTTATCCCGGAATTCAGTAAGGTTCCCATGGGAGAGGGTATGAAAGTAAAAATCCTTTACCGCGCATCACGCCGAAACTGCTGAATGACTTGGAATGAAACTTGGGACGATTTGAGTTCATACTACAAGGAAGGACATGGGATACTTTTTATCCCGGAATTCGGTAAGTTTCCCCTGGTGAGAGGGTGAAAGAAAAATTCTTTAACCACGCATCACGAGGAAGTGAATGAATTCGAATGGAACTCGGGACGATTGGACATGGGATACATTTTATCCCGAATTCGGTAAGGTTCCCCTGGGAGAGAGGGTGAAAGAAAAATTCTTTAACCACGCATCACGAGGGAAGTGAATGAATTCGAATGGAACTCGGGACGATTGGACATGGGATACATTTTATCCTGGAATTCAGACTGGTTCCCCTGGGCTATACGGGTTTTCAAAATTTCTCACAGCATTTGAACGACGCGCGCGCGTCGTTCAGATGCTGTGAGAAATTTTTGAAAACCCGTATAGCCCAGGGGAACCAAACTGAATTGAACTGATAAACGCGTAAGTTTGTAAGGATGAATGGATAGATGGATGGATAGATTGATAGATGGATGGACGTTTGTTACTCTTTCACGCAAAAACTGCTGAACGGATCTGGATGAAATTTGGCACAGAGATAGATTATAAGCTGGAATAACATATAGGCTTCATTTTATCCCGAAAATCCCACGAGAAAGGAATTACGCAAGTAAAATAGCGAGTACTCGAAATACTAATCATGCGCAGACGAAGTCGCGGGCACCAGCTAGTACTTATAATAAAACTGTAACAGGTCCAATTCTGTACATTGAAGATATTTTGAAAATTTTTTTTGGAGGGCACTCTATTATCGATACTCAAGCCAAAACTGTAATTTTTTTTATTCATGTCTGTCTGTCTGTCTGTCTGTCTGTCTGTCTGTATCGTAAACGCGCATCACGCCGAAACTACTTGATGGATTGAAATGAAACTCGGCATGATTATAGGTCATACTACGAGGAAGGACATAGGATACTTTTTATCCCGGAATTCAGTAAGGTTCTCATGGGAGAGGGTATGAAAGTAAAATTCCTTTACCGTGCATCACGCCGAAACTGCTGAATGAATTGGAATGACACTCAGGACGATTTGAGTTCATAGTACAAGGAAGGACATGGGATACTTTTTATCCCGAAATTCAGTAAGGTTCCCCTGGGAGAGAGGGTGGAACAAAAATTCTTTAACCACGCATCACGACGGAATTGAATGAATTCGAATGGAACTCGGGACGATTGGACATGGGATACATTTTATCCCGGAATTCAGTTTGGTTCCCCTGGGCTATACGGGTTTTCAAAAATTTCTCACAACATCTGAACGACGCGTGTGTACGCGTCGTTCAGATGCAGTGAGAAATTTTTGAAAACCCGTATAGCCCAGGGGAAACAAACTGAATTGAACTGATAAACGCGAAAGTTTGTAAGTATGAATGGATAGATGGATGGATGTTTGTTACTCTTTCACGCAAAAACTGCTGAACGGATCTGGATGAAATGGCACAGAGATAGATTATAAGCTGGAATAAGAAATAGGCTTTATTTTATATCGAAAATCCCACGGGAAAGGGAATTACGCAAGTAAAATCGCGAGTACTCCAAATACTAATCATGCGCAGACGAAGTCGCGGGTACCAGCTAGTACTTTGATAAAGATAAATTAGACGAAATGATCTGAAGTGAAAAACGAAGTTTTGTTTTTGTTTGTTTGAAGGTTTACCTTTGATAACTTTATAATATTCATTAGGTAAGTATCTACTCTTATAATATTTTTGAGTTGTGTTATGTAGGCATGTATGGTATTTAATGTAAGTATTTGTTTTCATTTATTTATCGAAATAGAGCAACTATTACCTACTTATCTATTCTATACTGTTCTTTCATGTCCGATCCATCCCATGTCAGCCTGAAAGAGATCGCTTTAGCGATAGTAGTGCCGCAGTTTGAGTATAAAAAACTATATTATGCAGTATTGTATTGTATGTTCTATTTTCTTTCTTTGTGTGTAATAAATAAATCAAAAAATCATCCGTTCCAACTTCAGAACTAAAATATTAATAGTCTATACCCAACAAAATTGGTTATATATTTCTCGGCCTTCATCCAAATTCACAATAGATTTTCTGAAGGTAATATTTTACCGCGTGGGCTCGGGTTTTATGATATATTTTCTGATATCGCTCGTTATGAAAAAGTCTATGATAGAGAAAAAATAAATAACATTATGATAGCCATGTTAAAAGTTTGCAAAGGCAAGACCGACCTAAAATTTTCAATTGTAACGTGTCGGAAATCTGAACATTGTAAATGCGAAAGTTTGGTTGGATGGATGTTCCTCTTTGCCAACTACTGAAAAATGTAAATTTTTAATTACTCGAAGTTTTAAGACTGGAACAAAGCCGACTTCTTATTTCTTTTACGCTGATGAAGAGTAGCCTGTTTCAGGCACGAACGGATTGTTTGTGAACGGATTGTTCAGTATTTTTAGCGTGAAGAGTTATTAAACTTCATCCTAACTTACGTAGGTATTCATATATCATAGTGATAGTTTATGCAAAAACACGAAGTTGCTTTTGGTGGCCACCAAACTGTTTTTTCGAATTTCTGCCTAAACTAATTATAATACAAAATAAAACAGAGGCGTTAAAAAAGCTTATGATACAAAACTGCTCGATCGATATTGGATATGATATTTTATACGGATACCTTACATTACATTTGAAAAATTCCTCTTTTTAGAATATTATTACAATAAATAGATTCCGGTGTTAGTGTGAGTACCTACGCCTTAAGAAGAAAGGGTCGACCCCACACCTGTTATCCAATTTGTCAAGTTGTCTTAGTCGCACTATCTATGCCACCCGAAACATCCGATGGCTTTTTGCTTCGGCTCGTGGCTTACTTATCGGGTAATTCAGCGGTAAAAGGTGTTTCTACCCGAAGGAATTGTTTTTCCTTGTAAATATATTCAAATAATTTATAACTTTGCGAAGTGTTCTTTCCTCATTCCTGTGCCAAATAGGTACTCTTTTTAGCGAATTTTTAACAGCAAGTAAAAATATTTTTTTACAGACTTCAAGAAAGGGGGAGGTTCTCTATTTGATTATACTTTTGAATGTTTTGAATGAAACGAAGATGATGATTATTTTTATTTGACAGCTGGTGCTTCGCATGTGGTCCCATATTTTTGAGTTATCCTTCACAAGGCGTGTTTTATGAACATCGACGATATTATCGATTTTCTTGAATATTAAGTCGTTCTAATGTATTTTTAAATCACGAAAAGTTATTACAAATAAACTTTACGTTAACTTTTATTGACAACTAGGAGAAAAAATTTCTTAAGTAGATAAATCTTTAAAAATTTACGTCACCTAGGTACTTAATTTTAGTCTTTGTAACTTGAAATAAAACTTTTAAGACCTGGTAATTTTAGTTTAATTTTTGAACAATGAGCTATGAATACAAAGTAAAGTAAGGGACAAAACCTAAGGAAGCAGCTGGAAAAGTAAACCTTGGGTTCTCTAAAAATGGTATTAAATTTACGTGTAAACACGCACACAAATACAACTGTGTCACCATCCCGTTTTCGTATAGCTGTAGGTATGACACGGTAGGTATACCATTCACAAACGTAAACACGATTTATCTAACGTTTTGATCAGGCTCTGAATATTACGAAAAGTTTTACGCCGAAAAAAGTTAAAAACCGGGAACTTTGGTGAGCGCGTTGGCAGCTGCCGCGTCGAACGTGAGCAAAACAGCGCTTCAAAACACGAAGTAACAAAAACGGCCGACCAAAACGACATTTTTTTCACAACAAGTGCCTGATTCTGCTAACCAATAGCTTTTTTTCGAAAGGACAATCATGCTGTGGACCGCAGATGGCTATGACAGCGTTACCGAACTTTTGACGGGAGCAATGGGCGCCTTGCTGCTTAAAAGGATAGTTTCCTGCGTAAGAAAATAATATTCTATTTAGTCTGTGAGTTAAATTTTCGAAAAATATTGGACACTTATACTTTCTCATGTCAATCACACAGAAAATGACAAAGATAAAGCGCATTACAGTTAAGGAGGGGGCGCGTGGAGTCATGAAGTCACTAGCCGCTAAAAGACACCCATTAAAGTTTCACGTGACGTCACGATTAAAGTTTCACGTAACGTCACGTGAAACTTTAATGGGCGATATCATAATAATAAATAAATAATGTGTAATTGATGAAAGAAAAAATACGTTTCCAATAATTTTCAAACTAAACGTACTAACTAGATTTTTTAGGAAACTAGCCTTTTTACGATGCGGCAATACGCGCAAGGTGCGATCCCGGCTTGGGCTATTGCCAGATGCTACCAAAAGAGAATGGAGGTTTCGCCTTAGTGCACTAATTCACATGTGGGCGGAAGCGGGGAGGTAGCTAGTCGCTTAACTATGGTTTCGGTATCGTCTCATAATAGTCACGTAAAATCCTAAGATCAAAGACGCGTGCAGTGCTATTTGCACGAAGAGATTCAAAGAATTCTCTCAACCATGATACTTTTTACATACGTCCTTTTATCTTTTACATTCATCTAAGTTAGAAAACCAATGCGTCATTCTGTGACGATACTATTTTCACAGTGAAGCGATTATTTTAGCAGAATAGGCCGCCGGCTTAAAAAAAAACTTGCAATCTGCTAAATATTTTCCTCGAGCTCCCAACATGCACACCCTGCATAGATGTGTTTTATGTTCCCTACGTTTTTAATTAGTTCATTCATTAATTCTAACGTTCAAATATAATGAATCGATCATTCTTTCTTCACCCAATCCCTTATCACTTATGCAGATTCCAATTTATTTGATAGCCAGCACTGACATGGCATGAGTCCAGATTTCCAATGTTGTGATGAGAATCAATTAAACGGGACGAGGCCCTTAAAATTAATTGCAGCTTCAGATATAATTCAAGTATCTAGCTATGAGTGGTATTTATGTTTTTATTTTAGTAGTGTATAACCACATCACAATACACACTAATATTTTAAATGTTATATTTGTTACTTCTAGTCGCCAAAACTACTGAACGGTTCGAACAAAATATAAATAGAAGGACGTCTTATTTCCATGTGATAGAAATCATCTTAAATATTACCATAGAAACCATGCCAGTGAAGCGCGGTCAGAAAAAAGTAATTAAATAATATTAATTGAAATTAAGATAGTAATTAGCAAATTGCAAAGAAAAAATCTATATGTATGAATCTGTTGCGATCGAAGTCACGAAAATCGTGAAATATAAATATTTAATGACCCTATTAGTGAAGTATGGAAGTGATAAACAAGTGCATTTTTACCCTCGGTTTTCATTCATTTATTTTCTCGCAATCGAAATTAAAAGTAGTGTTTCTCTCGGTAAAACCAGCAATTCTAGCCATAGCTTTTATGACGATTACAAAAGAACTTAGCCTCGTATAAAATGGGGTTCTTCAGTCCATTGTAAAGTCTGTTATTATTATTGGTTTAACATATACCTAAAGACATATAGCAACTATACATTTAATTATGAAATGAAATTAGTTTTGTTTTTATGGAATTGATCATTTTTTAAAAGGTCTATGAAACTGATCTGCCCTGCTAACCCGGGATTGTTAATATGTTTTTCTAAAATTCAATCATTTTCTGGAAAAGTTAATAAAATGAAACAGGGTTTATCAAAACATATTTTATTTAATATTTTGTACTACTGTACTACACTTAGGTAAACGACCTAGATAAATTATTTACAAAATTATCATGATTTACAGAGAGTGAAAAAAATGATTCCTTTGTGTCTCAATAAATTAAATATGAAAATATAAAATCAATAATATTTACAACGTAAAGCAATCCCTGTTTTAGATTTAAGATTTGGCAACAAGGAATATCTAATTTTATATGATATTTTTCTCTTAAATTAAGATACAAAATTTTCTTTGACTTACGTATTAACTAGGTAGTAGTTATTCTGTGCTAATAGGTCACTTGTATGTAAAATAATAGGTACCCTACTTTTTACAACACATACATAGAATAGAAAACTGTAGTATACTTAACGCACACTGCCCACTCTGCCCAGACATTGGGCGGGCGTAAACCGCCCTGGCTAGTATTATCATAACCTGAAAGTATTAGAGCTTATCGTTAAATAAACTATCTATTAATAACTCTTTAATTGGATCCTGAAATACAGCCTAAGCTTATTCAAGACCCAAAACATACAAAATGTATTCAATACAGTGTAACTGTTTCAAATACAATTAAATGAGTTTACAATTCAGTTTATGAATTACATTGTATGTTGACATTTACGCTTTAACTAATACTGTTTCTGAATTTTATGCAAGCTTTATAATTTCAAACTACACCAACGAACAACACTCTGACTAACATATTCATTAAATAGCAGAAGGATTAGGAACCCTAAAAAATACCTATGGAATGCAATCTATCAACAAAATCGCTAGACACTTTTTATGAGTAGGTAAACTGTATACATGCGCTGGGGGGAGAAAGCGAACACTGGCAGATTATTCAATGGGTAAACGGTTATTTTTGATCTGTCTGTTTTTGTACGCTGCTCCTCTTGGCGTCCGCGACAGGACTTTAACAAGGAATGTAGCAACTTCTTGTAATAGTAACAACTGCGATCTGTGTGGAGATGTTTACAGCATGTATTCTGTAAGGAACTTTTCCAACGCGTGGTAAAGATGAGGTCTCACGCCAACGAAGCCGTGGTCTTCATCTGTGTAACTCTGAAAGTGAAAAAAAGCAATAATCAGTACCAGCCTACTTATAAGTACTTTTAATGCAAAAACTGGACAGACTGATTATTTGTTTCGGAGTTTGGGTGTTTACATAATATATAAAACGTTTTGTATTGAAGTAATGTATCTGTCATAACACGAGTTCGGCTTAGTTCTGGTTATATTTTTTTATTTTTGGCCTTGTCATTTGTCTAGCATCACTTATTTTTTAATTAGGTACATGCCGTAGATCAGTGTTGTGTTAACATCCATGAAATCAAATTATGTTATTTAATTAATTAGTTAGGTACGATTAATTAGGCAGCCACAATACAGTGTAGCTTAGCTAGAGGCTAACTATATGATTCTTTGTGAATTGGCCGGCATCAATTCTTATTTACAAAATTCTGCGAACGCAAAAGCTAAAAAGGTCCCTATTATTATGACGTAGGTACGAGTACATTATGAAAGTGCGGATTCACTACGAACCTATTTTGCATTGGAAGAACGCCAACATTGAATGAATTCGTAAGGAACGTTAACTAGGAAAGGTTTTATGATAGGTGCTAATAAATTTTGCTTGTTTGGTTGGTGCAAAAATAGCTTTTAACTTCATGCATTTAATATTTTCTTGTTTTTTTGCACGTGCCTTCATTTTTTTTTTACTACATCATCATAACCTACAAATTATTGAATTCTGGGTACTTCTGAATAACGTCAAAATAGAACTATGGCCACAAAATATCAAAGAAGCTGCTTTAGCTGAGTGGCTTCGAATTTATATAAACTGCTTGTCGTTTCAGGCCGGACATACCCGCCCTGTGTCAAGAGAATGGATGGGCAACCTTTCTCCGATTGCGTCAGTGGTTGCTGAATCTCACAATAAGTTACTTGGATGATATTGGACAAACTAATTTTGTTTATTTTTAGACCTTTTGTCTGCGTTTGTGTTCGCGCGTGTGTTCTGCGTTGTACATTACATAGATATATATTTTTTAATACATACTTACATATAGGAACACCCAGAACCCTACAAAAATACTACAATTGCAGATCGTACAAATATTTGTAACAAAACGGGAATCGAACCCGCAACCTCCTGCGTCGCAGGCAGACCTTCGCCCGCTGCGCCATTGTGAATATTCTCAGTTTGGTGAAATGTAGTTGTTCATGGGAATTCTTACCATCTGCGTGAAGTAGACATCGCTCCTCTGTAGCAGCCTCGAGAAGAGCATGGCGTGCTGGTAATGCACGTTGTCGTCTGCTGTCCCGTGGATCAGGAAGTAGCTCTTGTTCCGGTAAGCTGACACCTAGCAACACACAACGGTTTGTTTTGTTATAGAATAGAATGGCATTTATGTATAATGACGCTTATTAGGGAGGCCTATTTCCAGCAGTGGACTAGTATAGGATTATGCCTCTGCATAGTTTCGATTCGCGTCGCGATCGTGATGTCGCCTTTTTGTATAGGATTTCCGTAGTTCCCTGTCCGCACGATAGTAACGCCGCCGCCACAACACGATCACTTCTCGGGACTCATGGTTATTACTTCGATTTACTAAATTATGTTATTAAATAATATTTTGTTGTTACCCTACTAATGGAAAAGGCTTGCCGATGTGAGTGAGGTTTTGGCGAATTACTGAATGAGGTAGGCTGATATATTTTCATAGGTGTAGTTCTCTCACTGTATTAATATCTTATCTAGCCCGATAAATCGTGTTCAAAGTCGAGAGAAATTTCATAAAAATTTAGGAGTATATATTCTACCACGGAATTTCTAGTCTACAGTAGAGTTTACGTAGGTACTTGTGTAAAAATATTACCCTCCCGTTTGACTTTACCGTAGTCGGGTAAAAGTTTACTAAGCAATCAAAAGTTTCAACCTCGACGGGATTAAGCAATCTTGATCGTAGAACGAGGATCTATTACTGCGACCGGTCCCTATTGCAATATCATTACCTACCTCGTTTCTTTTTTGTCAGCATTCATTTGAAAAAAATTCAGACCATTTTGAAACCTGATGCAAATATCTTTTTTAAGTCGCTCTCTCATCTCAAAAATTACATTTAACTAAGTAAAAATTTAAAGTGAATTTATCTCTGGTAAATGAGAAATGCTTGTTTTTACTATTTTGTGTCTTTAGCAAGTGTATTTTGTTTCCATTAGAGGGAACTTATTTATAGTCACATCTCTAATATTTTGCTGAAATTTCTTCTTAAATAATAAAAAAAAACCTAGTCCCTACCTATGTCCGCGTGCCAATATATAAAGCGTAATTTTGAGCGAGTAAAATACAGATAAGTGCTTTGTTTTTTATAACTATGTACAAATGTATAGTAAATGTTTCACTTACAACATCGGATGTGAGAAGCGATGACTGTGCGTATCCTTGAACATTGTTTGTCGGTACGTCCATGTAACGTTCAGTGTAGATAGAGTCTGAAACAAAAACAATAATTTTCAGCTTTACCTACACGCGTATTACTTTCTCAAAAATCTACTTACTACATATATGCCGTGCCGCTATGTAGGACACTCTTGAGGCCCAATGCCCATAGGGAAATTGCTCCGTAGCTTACGCAACAAAACGTTAGTAAAAATAACAAAACAGAAGCGGCCGGTTATTATCCACCTTAATACCAGCCCCCGTTGCAACTGTAATGACGTCACTAGTCACATACCATACATACATAATCACATACCACCGCCAGTCGACGACGGGTGCGACGGCGGCGGCGCAGCGGAACACGTCTCCGCCTCGAGCCAGAGCCAGCGACGCTGCATAGTCACCGTAAGATCAGCCCCAGTTACAACAGAGATAATGTCGCTAGTCACGTACCATAGAACCTCCAGTCAACGACGGGCGCGACGGCGGCGGCGCAGCGGAACACGTCTCCGCCTCGAGCCAGAGCCAGCGACGCTGCGTAGCCGCCGTATGACCAGCCCCAGATGCAAGTACGGTTCGCGTCTATCCATGGGTAGGTGTCTTGGAGGTACCTGGTTCGAAGACACGTATAAGATTTATATGTTGATTCGTTGTTATATTTGCTATATTAAGTTGGAATTAGGGTTTGGCCAAAGTTTTTGTAAGACTAGTAGATACGTACGAACAAGTTTCATTCAGACAAATATCCATCCATCATCCATCCAGCCAAACTTTCTCATTTATAATATTAGTGAGACTCAAGCCAAAACGCGACTTTTGGATTATTGTGTTGTGGTTAACAAGCACTGTCTTGAAAATGGCTCCAACCTTGAGATGTTTTACCCCGCAATTGTCATTAGAAAAATCATATTTTTTATATTTGCCCAATTGGACATTATTGTCATCATCATAAACAGCTAGGTTCACCCGCTACTGGGTTACTACTAGTGCTTAATAATACCACCTATCTTTTAGAATGAATCAATAAAATCTTTGATCTCACTTGGTAACAGTGATCTGGTCCTCTATCTCCACACTGCCCAACGCCCTGTTGACCGCGAACATGTCATCGACGCCGTTCAAGCCGGAGCCTCACAATTGCGTCGTTAGAAAAGTCATATTTATCATCCTAATAAGCTAGCTTCCCTGTTGTCTTGTTCAGGTTTGTCACGCGACGCTTACGAATTCTGAACGCCAGACATTCCTGTACCTACCCAGTCTCGATATGTTTAATAACCACCCATCTTTTAGAACGAATCAATGAAGCCTTTGATCTTACTTGGTAACAGTGATCTGGTCCTCTATTTCCACAGTGCCCAGCGCCCTGTTGACCGCGAACATGTTGTCGACGCCGCGCAGGCCGGAGCCGCGGCCGTCGATCAGCGCGACGGCGATGCCCCACCGGCTCACCAGCGAGCTCTCCCAGCCGACACTCCATTGCTTGGTGACCACCGCTGTGTCGGGGCCGCCGTAGCTGAAAGTCATAAAGTCATTTATTTCATCTATAAACTTATACAACATGAAAATGAAATGACTGAAATGACAGGGTAAATGAACATGTTTTTCGGAACGATGTGGCGTAGCAGGCGAAGGTCTACCTGCGAGCTAGGAGATTGAAGCTTCAATTCGTTGGAATAAATGTTTGTATGATCTGGAAATACCTATTTGTTCCAGGGTTCTTCTTTCTAGGTATAATCACTACATAGTATAAAATAAAGTCGCTTTCTCTGTCCCTATGTCATTATGTCCCTTTGAACGCTTAAATCTTTAAAACTACGCATCGGATTTTGATGCGGTTTTTTAAATAGATAGAGTGATTCAAGAGGAAGGTTTTTACGTATAATAAACCCGTGCGAAGCCGGGGCGGGTCGCTAGTAATAGTATAATGTTTTAGGTATATCCATCATCTGGTACCCATAACACCTATCATAATTTTAATCAATGTCCACCAAGCATCATCTAGCCCCAAGCTAAGCAGAGATTTTCATTCACTATTCTACCTATACATAGATAGATATTTCTTTAGAACTCTCCTAACATGGAATACATTTCAAATTCTCTAAGCATTTCAAAGAATACAGAAAGAAAATACATACACATAAACTAGCAGAGGCATGTTGGTCCTGTTCAAGTAGTCAGCTGGTACTGACAGCTGGACATCTGCATTCTGTATTCCAGGTCCAAGAGGCACTGATAGAGGGACGATCGTGGGCAGAACTCGAGTTGCTGCTATTTGGGAGACATCGGCGCTCTGATCCCATACTCTGATGAGTGTACCGTTCTGAAAGAAGGAATAGTTTCGGCATCAGTTGTAGTTAAAAGTGTTTTAAATTTTGGGCTGTATTCTGTCGGAGGAAGGCTCTGAAGCTGTTGCTAGTACACACTCGATTTGATGAACTGAGGTGATGGGTTAGGGTACATCTCGTCCCAGTGAAAACTCGACGTTGGACGAGTTGTCCTGTTCTCTTTTAAATTAGGGTACAACTCGTTCAAGTCCCAAATCTTCTGATTTAAGATTCGGACCAGTTGTACCCTAACTAAACCAACAAATGTCTGTTGCACGTATGTTGTATGGGAGCGTCCTTAAATCTGTATTTAATTCTGTTTTTAGTATTTATTGTTATAGCGACAGTAGAAATATATCATCTATAATATCTTCAACTGTCTACTCTGTCAGACGGACATTCAGCCAGACGTACAGCGGAGTCGGGGAGCGGAGAGCGAAGTAAAAGTGTCCCACTTTACCCTTTGGATACAGAAGCCTCAAAACAGTTATGTACTTACAGTAGAATAAATGAACACTTGTGGAACACCAGGTCCGGCGCAGTTGATAGCCAGAGCGGAGGCCTCAGCGTTGATTTCAGCCTCGTTGTACAAGCACTCGTCTCCGTCTGGTCGCCTGATACTGCACGTGAAGCATTCCACTGTACCGGATGCATCCACTGTGTAGATGTGCTGCTCGGATGGCGCTCCCACGCGAGTAGCTTTGTACCAGCTGGAAGAATATTTTAAAGTGGTTCTAAGATGTCAGAGATGATGTATTAAGATTATGTAGTTAAAGTACGCCAGCCTTCTAACTCTGGGTAATATTTAAGATCTCTATAAGTTTGTTTGGATGTATGAATGTATGGATATTTGTTCCTCTTTCACGCAAAAACTACTGAAGGGTTCGAGCTAAAATTTTGAATAAACGTAGTTCTAGCCCTGGAAAATCAAATGCTCATAAATCAGTTCCCATATGCACAGATTTTAATTTTAAGGAACTTCTGTTCTACTGTTCCTTGATTTGGAAAAGTAAATATTTTGCTGTATGGGCATTTTTTTTTTTGTTGTCTGACTATTTTTTTAGCGATAATAAAAATAAAGTGATCATTTTATTATTATAATACCCTTAGTCAGAAGATAAATGTCTAACTCACCTAATTAATATAGAAGTTCTTAGAACAATACATAAAATCTATAAATATTTAGCTTTTACTAGCTCGAGTCAGAAAAAATTGTTCCATTGAGAAACAAAAGAGATTGTAGGGTGAATGCTACAGTTATTGGCCACTTAAGGAAAAAAATATTTTTAAAGCTCAGTAAAAAAATATTCAATAGAGATACAGGTTCGTATGATATACCAATCGAATGACAATATATCTGACTAACAGAAAATTAAACCAATTATATTAAAAACAGATATTTATTATTAAAAAATATTATTTATATCAAAATAGGCAAGGAATTCAGTAATTGACCATAAAAACGCAGTAATTGTCATACTGAGATTCAGTTATTGACCATGCATTATATAAACATTAAAAATTATCATAACTCCAAAACGGCTGAACCGATTTTCATTAAACATAGATTAAAGTACGTAAAAAAACATTCCACTAACATTAAAATGCAACTTCAATAAAATAGGTTCATTTGTTTTGGAGATACGATGACACGGGACTAGATAAAAGAGTTAATTTTTTATCATCCTCGTCTGACATAATTTGAAGATAACATAATAACAAAATTATGGAGTTTTTAAATATTATTTAAATTAAAGACACACCTAATTCTCCCTTTCTTGCTTTTATTATAATTTAAAAAAATCTTCATTTTCGTCACTGCCTTCACCGTCTTCGTTGTCATAATCATCGTCATCATTTTCAATTCCAATTGTAGGCAATACAATTTATCCATAAACTTTTCCGGAAGATGGACAGGTCTGAAAACCACTTTCGTCAGCGTTTAAGATCCTGGCAGGATTATCTAATATTTGATTGATCACAGCTCAATTATTACCAACGATTGACTCAGTCATTACCAACCAATTTCATATATCTGAATCTGATACATAAGCACTGGCCTGTGGAACTGCCTCACCAATCCTTCAGCTATCCTAGGATGTCGTTTCAGAAAGCCTTTTAACTGTCCTTTTCCTGGTCTGGTTTTGTGGAATGAAGTGTTCGTTGAGAAAAGTTTGTACAGAATCTAATATATCTTCTGCATTTATTGGAAATGCTCTCCTACCCTTATCAAATATCTATGCTTCTAAGAGTTTTTCTTCTTCTTTAGCCACGTAGCCAGGAAGGGTAATAGACCTAAATTGCTCTTTGTGTTGAGGTTTATTATCTTAAAATGTAATGTCGCTCTAGGTAGGCTATATTTTTTTGCTCATGCCCGAACAGATGCACCTCGGCTTACGTCTTCTAGAGCCTTTTCCAATAGTTCTTTGGTATATGGCGATACTTTGGGCATGTCTGAAAGAAAAATAATAGAGCGATGTAGTAATTGACCACCTGAGATTTAGTTATTAGCCACCCCCGGACAATAACTGATCCGATGCAGTTAGGAAGCTGAGATTTTGAGAAGACCTTAATAATACCATAATGAAGCAGAAAATGAATTAAAAATACCTATTTCGGAAATTCAGTAATTAGCCGGGGGTGGTCAATAGCTAAATTTCATACAAATAAGATTTAGTAATTAGCCGCAGTTTTTTTTAAAGGTTATAATTAATTTACGAACTTTAAAATCACACTAAATTAAGTACTATTCAATTATCAACATATATTTAATAAGTTAATAGCAATAAACCAACAAATTACATAAAAAAAATATGGATTTATAAAACACTTACCTTAATTTTTTCGTAACGAACACCCGCACTTATCACCACTTTTTAGAACTGACCTCACGAAGAAAAAATTACGCCGTCTAGGTCAAATATTATGAACTAATACGAACGAAGATGAATTAAGGGATTGTTTTTGAATCTATCATTCACGTGCGATCTATCATTTTCTTATTTCGATCGATTTTTGTCTCAAGTGGTCAATAACTGTAGGGTGGTCAATAACTGTAGCAATCACCCTATATAAAACATTAAAATAAAACGCCAATATGGTAAACAATGGAAAGGTTTAGGTGTAAACGGCGACCTCTAGAGATATCTAAGGAAACCAAGTCCTCAGGAGGTTAACCAATTTCGTAGAACCTTTCTGTTATTCATAGTTTAAGAGATTTCTACGAGATGGCGCTACTGTGAAGGGTTTTCCGAATCCATCCAGTGTTCTTGCAAGGGCCAAAATAATGTTTAATTTTAAGCTCCGTGAGTAAATAAAAGGTTGCATGAATCTGATTTAAAATAATTTGAATAATAATTATTAGTGACCAATGTATGTTGGTATGTGTAATTTAATCAAGAGAAAGTGTCTTAAAACCACTGACATCATAGTATATGTATATAGTATGTATATATGTATGACTGGGGTAAAAATTTAGTTAGCCTAGTGTATAAAGTATAATATTTTCATTGCTATCGACGTCTAAAATACATGTGATCAAATAGATCATTTATCGTGGAAAGTAAGCGAAAAATAACCTTGACGTCCGTAACTATAGCCATAGTAACAATAAAGATTGAAGAACAACTTCGATAATATACCTATCATTTGATAAAACTGATAAAAATCGAGGACCTTGACCGAAGCAGTGACAATGATAATAAAGCCTCATTTACATGATACCATTTTCTTGCCTGTTGCATATAATTAAATTGAAGCAATAAATGACTTGCATGGTGTAAACAATTAATTGTATAATAATATAAACAAAATTATTGCTTTCAATTAATTGCATTCAATTATTGCTCTTGAATATACAAGAAAATGGTATCATGTAAATGAGCCTTAAGACCTATTCTTATTATTGTGAGTGAGTGTAGGTATCTATCACTCGACCGAATAAGAACCAATAGTTACCTATTGTTCTTCAAACGAAGAAAAACATATTCCATAGCCCAAAAGGTAACATCGGCGCTTGAAAGCTTGGAATGTTCCATGGCCCATTTAGTAACATAAAGAAGTCATGAAGTAACAAGGAGTCTATAAGGCTTAAATCCTAATAATAATATAAACACGAAAGTTTTTAAGTATGGATGTTTGTTACTCTTTCACGCAAAAACTGTTAAATGGATCTGGATGAAATTTGGCACTGAGATAGATTATAGTCTGGAATAACAAATAGGCTATATTTTTTCCCGGAATTCCCACGGGAACAGGAATTACGTGGGTGAAGCCGCGGGGCGCAGCGAGTGTGTTATAGGTATATTGTCTGTGTAAACTGGGCCGAATAAATGAATTTCCTTTCTTCTTCTATCTCCTATATAACCGATTGTGTAAGAAGGAGAGTAAGTTTCAATATATTAAAAACTTACATGATGTCATCAGATGTCCAGAGCAGGATACTAGAGACGGTGTGTGCCGTGTTGGTCCGTCCTTGGTTGGTCCATTGGTTAGCGTTTGAAGATGACACTTGCACTATTTGCTTGTAGAGAACACCGTTCACGGCCTGGAAATATGACACGAGATATTATGAGTTAGGAAAGCAAAAACCAACTAAATATATTCTTATGGGATATTAGATAGATCATTAGTTATTGAGTACCAAATAAAAACTAGTATATATAGACAATTGAGCTAACTGTATACGGTTGCAGTCTAGAGATACCTAGCTCAACTGCTCTACATATATCAATAACTGTCGAAAGCGTAAACAAGATACTGGTGTCATTGCCCCACCATTGCCCCTTTGTATGGCAATGCTGATGCGCTGCGCTAGATACTCACCAGCTCTTGGCTCGCATCCAGTTTTTTAAAATCCGGAGAGCCCTGTTATTTAGTTCTTTTAGTTTCGTTTATGTATTAGAGTTTCTTAAATTAACATCATTCTTGGTTGCCTGGAAGAGATCGCTTCTAAGCGATTAAGCCGGCCATTGTAATTGTCTTACGTAATGTTTTTTTTCTGCTTAAATTGTTTTGTATTGTAGAGCATGCGTTTTAAAGAATACTTTACCTGAGGTAAAATTGTCACGAATGAGGTTCCTTGTTCATTGAAAAGGAGTGGGATATTTTCGATCCAGCCATTTGTCTCCGTGTATTGGTAAAGCTGAAAATAATAAATTTAATATAATGTATATTATATATAATGTATATAAATACCAAAAAGCAGAAATATAGAGGAGACTGCACAAAAAACTTTGGACTACGATTATCATCTAGTTCCTAGGATTTTACTCCCTGGTAAGTACGAAAATTCTGAGTGTTACTGCCCCACTCAAACTTTAGAAAAACATGCTCATGAAATTCCAGTCACTGAAAATAATGCTACATGTCCCTTAGTTATTGACTTTGAAAAATTACTATCATCATCACTACATAGTATAAAACAAAATCGCTTTTTGAGTCCTATCCCTATGTCCCTTTGAATGCATAAATCTAAAACTACGCAACGGATTTTGATGCGGTTTTTTTTAATATACACATAGAGTGATTGAAGAGAAAGGTTTATACGTATAATAAAACCTTGCGAAGCCGGGGTGGGTCGCTAGTAAATTATATTTATTATATCTGTTATTTTATGAAAAAGGCCTATTAAACGAATTTACTTTGTATATAAATAAAAGTAAAGTTTAATTAAAGCAGCTAGTTTACCTGTTCGCAATCCGCCTGTCCATGCGTGCACAGAACCACTCTAAACATGGTTTGAACTCGATTCGACCACATGAGGGCTATAGACTCGTTCGTCACATAGGATACGGTCTTCAGAATGGGCCTGGAATCATAAAGTACTCACATATATATACACAGCTTCACTCCATAGTATAGAGTATAAACTACATAGTATAAAAAAACAATAAATAGTATAAAAAAAGTCGCTTCTTTCTGTCTGCCATAGGGAACTACGCAAGGGATTTTGATGCAGTTTGTTTTTATAGATAGAGTGATTGAAAAGGAAGTTTTATATGTGTATATTGTGTAATATTATGTAGAATCGCAGTGCGAACCCGGGGCGGATCGCTAGTTTGTTTATAGTAGCGGTAAGTCGAACCAGTACAATAAACAAATAAATAATGATGGAAAATCTACACAACACCATCTAGCCCCAAAGTAAGTTTTTGCTACTCAAAGCTTGTGCTATGGGTAAAATGCCTCAGGAATAATAATAAAGGTAACTACATTTCATGGAGCTCGTTAGGCAGTTTGTTAATTACATAGCTTTGTTTCAGCTTCCGCCCCTACAATCGCATAGGTTGGTATTCGAGTTTGGTTTCCATAGAAGAAGGAATAATAATTCCTAATTCTATGTTGGTTTCAGACGAAGAACCGACAACCGTTGGGGTAAACGTGTTCTTGAGTGGAGACGGCGACTCGGCAAGCACGAAGATTTGTGAAAAACTGCAGTTAAATGCTGGATGTGGCAAGCTAAAGATAGGGTGCTATGGCGCTCATTAGGGAAGGCCTATGTCCATTTGTCCAGCATATAGTAGACAGCTATAGTTTGATGATTATGATTATAAAAAAAAATGTTTTTAAGGTTTTAAACTTACGCGATCAGAACACATCATCTATACTTATAATAAAACTGTAACAGGTCCAATTCTGTACATTGAAGATATTTTGAAAAAAATTTTTGGAGGGCATTCTATTATCGATACTCAAGCCAAAACTGTAATTTTTTTCATTCATGTCTGTCTGTCTGTCTGTCTGTCTGTCTGTCTGTCTGTATCGTAAACGCGCATCACGCCGAAACTACTTGATGGATTGAAATGAAACTCGGCATGATTATAGGTCATACTACGAGGAAGGACATAGGATACTTTTTATCCCGGAATTCAGTAAGGTTCCCCTGGGAGAGAGGGTGAAAGAAAAATTTTTAACCACGCATCACGCCGAAACTGCTGAATGAGTTGGAATGAAACTCGGGACGATTTGAGTTCATAGTACAAGGAAGGACATGGGATACTTTTTATCCCGGAATTCAGTAAGGTTCCCCTGGGAGAGAGGGTGAATGAAAAATTCTTTAACCACGCATCACGACGGAATTGAATGAATTCGAATGGAACTCGGGACGATTGGACGTGGGAGACATTTTATCCCGGAATTCAGTTTGGTTCCCCTGGGCTATACGGGTTTTCAAAAATTTCTCACAACATCTGAGCGACGCGTGTGTACGCGTCGTTCAGATGTTGTGAGAAATTTTTGAAAACCCGTATAGCCCAGGGGAACCAAACTGAATTGAACTGATAAACGCGAAAGTTTGTAAGTATGAATGGATAGATGGATGGATGTTTGTTACTCTTTCACGCAAAAACTGCTGAACTGATCTGGATGAAATGGCACAGAGATAGATTATAAGCTGGAATAAGAAATAGGCTTTATTTTATCTCGAAAATCCCACGGGAAAGGGAATTACGCAAGTAAAATCGCGAGTACTCCAAATACTAATCATGCGCAGACGAAGTCGCGGGTACCAGCTAGTTATATATATTTATGTACGGGTATTTATCGCGTTTATTTACCCATTTTAAACGCGATAAATACTTGTACATAAATATGTATAATAAAGTTAGTTTTATATAACAATGGTACTTACTGGTCAATATCGGTGGGTGCTGAGTAGGTCGTTGTAGTACCACTGCTAAGGTCACGTAGAGTCACAGACACGATGGGGTTGGTTGTGCCAGCCTGAAAGTAAAAATACCGCCATTAAAGCATGTATATCATCTTACTTGTTGACTTGTTGTCTTGTTGTCCATAAGGTATACCTAGGATCTAAGTATACCTTATGGCGAGGATCTAGTTTGTAGATTCTCTATTTTGCAAGTTCAGGAACTTAAACTCGTTTAGGCTAAACTTATGTTAGTCTTTTCAATAATATTAATAGGGCAAAAAACGAGTAAGTCAATATGCTGTACGGATAAGTGCCTATAGGGTGAAATACGATCATAGTTCCTTATGTGTAACGAAACACGACCAAGGGAAAGTTAAGACTCAAATGATTGTATATCTTATCATATCACATACTATTGTATTTTTAAATAAAGAACAGTTATTTTACTAAAACTTTTGCTAAAAAAAAGTTAAAGTCTTTGGTTTGATTTTGAATTATTATAATTAATACACGAAACGTTGCGCGAAAGGGTATCATTTAGTTAGGTTAGTAATAGTTTATAGATATGAAAAAGAATGCTAAAGTTTGGATGGATCGATGGATGTTTGTTACCTCTTCATGCCAAAACAACTAAACGGAGTGACTAAATTTTGAATTTCAGTCAAATTTTGAATTTGTAGTCTCAAAACAGGTACAGACTCTTTTTTCTCCAATTTCCAGATGGGCGAAGCCGCATTGTGTTACCTTTTCACGCCTGAACGCTGGACAGGATCTTAGTGACATACGAGTATATTAGACATGGGGATAATTGTTAAACTGAGTTTGAGTGATATTTGACATGGCGATTATTGTTATACGCACAGGATAATTCATCCCAAGAAAGTATGTGCGAAACCTCGGACTATTAGATAATAAGTACTTCCTTATTCCTGTTGATGACCGCTACTCTACATTATTTTAGAGCACCTTATCGTTGCATTCTACTACCAACATAATAGCCCAAACTCAAGTGCACATTCAATTTATGTTCAACATTCTATATTTTCTAGCCTCTATTTCGGTTTGCCAATCGGTTTTAGAACTGACCTTTTAGAAATAGCAATGCCCTCATTTACTTTAATCTATGAACTTTGTATGTTCACGGGTTTTAGTAATATTATAACTTACAATAATTTTTGTTTGTTTTTTGGTTCAAATTGACTAGAATACTAGTTTTATTTTGTTTCTATTCCTTGATTGTTTTTTATTAATGAAGTTGTTTTGGTATTTGCAGTATTTAAAACTAGCATCTGCCCGCGGCTTCGCACGCTTTGTTTCTATGGAAACGTCTCAATGCTATTTCTATCC
Source organism: Eupithecia centaureata (assembly GCA_944547425.1). Lineage (NCBI taxonomy): Eukaryota > Metazoa > Arthropoda > Insecta > Lepidoptera > Geometridae > Eupithecia > Eupithecia centaureata. The sequence continues at coordinate 3,904,743 of OX155676.1, read as the reverse complement.
CATGGGAACCGATTTTTTTTTATTGGATGAAAGTAGTCTGTGTTATTCCAGAGCTAGAACTACCTCTATTTAAAAATTCAGTCCGATACGTGCAGTAGTTTTTGCGTAAAAGAGGAATAAACTTCCATCCATACAACCTTTCGCTTTTATAATATTAATTACTCGCGACCCGCCCGGCTACGCACGGTTTTATTATACGTATAAACCTTCCTTTTGAATCTCTATCTATTAAAAAAAAACGCATCAAAATCCGTTGCGTAGTTTTAAAGATTTAAGCAGTGGGACATAAGGAAATAGGGACAGAAAAAGCGACTTTGTTTTATACTACACTAGCTGCGCCCCGCAGCAAAATCGCCCGCGGAGAAATTTATTTATTTGTCAAATATCATATTTTTATGCATAATATGCTATTCCCGACGAAGACAAATCCAAAAACACAAAAATCATAAAAATCGGTCCAGCCGTTCTCGAGTTATACTAAGTGTTGTAACAAACACGACTTTCTTTTAGAACGCTGATGTAAAGCGAAGATTTTTTCAAACTAAGACCCAAAACTAATTGCATGCAATTATTTTTATTTCTCTCGGTATCATAAAACTTTTACATAATACCACTGTATTCATTGGTACACAATGATTAGCTAAAAATAAATAGACAAACTCTTTACACTACTTCTAAACATAGTATTCCTATTTACTGGTTGGTCACGTAATTAAGAACGCTCAATATTTTAAACCTTTTTTTCAAATTTAAATAGAGAACACTCAGTGGTTTGGTAACTGTTTGTATAATTTTGGTGCCATTTAGTGCTGTAAAAGATTAAAAGTGTTTGTTTCTTATAAAAACAATGGGAAAAATAAAAGTTGTGACAAATCTACAAGAGAAGTAATAATCAAACTTCGCCGGAAGAATTGGTCTTATAAAAAGATAGCCGACCATCTGCAATGTTCAAAAACGATGGTTTTCCATGCTGTAAAGCATTTTGCTACGTATTAAACTACTTCAAAATGTTCCACGTGTACCTAAACAGAGAAAAACAACTCTTCGAGATGACCGAAAATCGTTCGTATTGCGAAACAAAATCCTTTTAAAGGGTCCAATGAGCTGAGAAAAGAATATTTTGGTGAAAACAACCCTTCAGCAATCTCAGCATGCACTATTCGAAGACGTTTGGTAGAAGAAAAATTGCACGGTAGGATAGCAAGAAAGGTACCCATGTTCAAACTTTTTCACAGGCAAGCCCGTCTTGCATTTGCGAGAAAGTATGAAAACTGGACTTTGCGACAGTGGAAAAATGTACTTTTTTCAGACGAGACGAAAATAAACAGAGTACCTATGTTCTAATGGGAAACGATATTAAGTACGACGTCCCCCGAATACAGCATTTGACCCTAAGTACACGAAAGTTACCTTAAAGCACGGTGGTGGAAATGTGAAAATTTGGGGTTGCTTTTCTGGACATGGTGTTGGACTTGTAAAATTGATAAAATTGATAGATGGATCAGTTCCAGTACAAAAATATACTGGAAGAAACAATGTCACCTTATGCTGAAGACGTTCTACCGGTTACTTGGACATTCCAGCATGAAAATGATCCAAAACACACCGCGCGAACCGTAAAGGAATTTCTTACAGCGCAATCAGTTTCAGTCTTAGACTGGCCAGCTCTAAATAGCCCAGATCTAAACCCAATAGAGAATCTGTGGTTCGAAGTAAAGAAAAAGGTTTCAAATACACAGTGTAGGAATTTAAAAGAGCTGTACGACGTTTTTTTAGAAGAATGAAACTCTATTTCTCTAGCCAAATGTCAAAAATTAATAGAGTTAATGCCTCGCCGGTGTAAAGCAGTAATCAAAAGCCGTGAATATGCTATTTACTATTAATGTGAGTGAAAAATTTATGAAATTGCTTTTTAAAGTTTCTTCGCTACATATTGTTCAGATTTTTTAAATGTAAGTGTCAAACAAAATAATTACCGAGCACTTTAATAAATCGTTCTTAATTATTTGTCCAGCTTCAGTACTATCTGAATGTAATACTTTGGTAAAATAAATAATTATTAAAAAAAATTGTCATCGATTTTATTCTTCATTCCTAAGCAACGTTGCTCTATTAATGTGGCTATTTAATAACATAACTAGTTGCTTCTTAGAAGGTCCACATCTCTGTGTATACCACGATTTAAATAAATAACTTCTATAACTTCAAATCGTTCTTAATTATATGACCACCACTGTATATAGATACTAGCTGCGCCCCGCAGCGTCGCCCGCGGGGATAGCATATTATGCATAATATGCTATTCCCGACGAAGACAAATCCAAAAACACAAAAATCATAAAAATCGGTGCAGCCGTTCTCGAGTTATACTAAGTGTTGTAACAAACACGACTTTCTTTTATATATATATAAGATGTAGTGAAGATGGCTATGAGAAAAACCATATACCTACGCCACATTTTCCACTAACAACAATTTACCAATTGCCGTCTTTCGTGACCATTGTCCAAACTGTATCTGTGGTCGTTACACAATTTCAACATTCTCTGCCTGCATGCCTAGCAGGCTTTTGTTTAACCCACAAAATGGCGCTCCAGTTAGAATTAGAATGCAATACATTTGCCGTCAGGCCCTTAACGGTTACCTGCATAAATAGGTATCTCAAGGCCTGGTAAATGCATATCGAAAGCCCTGTCGGCAACCGATTGCTAAAACCTGTTCTCGAATAGGTACTTTCACGCAGCTGGTCATGTAACAACAAACTGCACATGCCTATCTAAGGATATATGTGAGGAATTATTTTATTCTTAGGTATTGAATTAATTTTAAGGAGAGAGTTAGAGAGTGGCTTTAAAGGATAGACGACCGATATGGCATGGCGGGCTAAGGTCTGCCTGCGATGCAGGCGACTGCGGGTTCATTTTCCGGAACAGCTGCTCGTGCAGTGATCATATCACGACTACTCTACCAAGAGCAAGCGACTAAGAAGAAGAATGAATTAAAACGCTTTTCAAGCTATTTTTAAACTGTCTAGTTCGAACCAGGTTTAACTTCTTGGTTGTATGCGTACCTACTGTTCTAGGTTAAAAAATTTGTTGGTTGACACTCGATATCTGCATGGCTTTTCTGTTTCAATTAGCTTCCGTACATAACGTGTGCTGTAGGACTTATTTAATAAGGTTACTTGTAATTTATTTTTACGTATATATTAAAAACACAATAATATTGTAAGTAATAAAGTAACAATGTTACAGGTATGTTATAGAAGCCAACCTTTTTCATCCGAGTCATTTGGATAAGCGCTTGTTTGTTCATACGAAGTTTTAACGATACTCGGAACTAATTTCAACTTTTCTGTTTGCGTATTGGCACGCCTTTGATCCCTTGTTTTCGTACAGCGACGAAACGTAATCGAGTTCTTTGACACAAATGTAAACAGTTTTAGCAGTATTTTCAAAGGTGACTGGTAATATTGCAAGACTTATAGAAACTCTTTCTAACTTTACTTGTGTGGATTTTTGTAAAGCTATCTATGAGTGCAATCAAGTCGATTTGTTAATCAAATCAGACCTTTATCTATTATGCTAAACAAGATAAAACTATCTTTACTAACAACGAAAATTACAAGCAAAGGAATAGAAAAATTACAACTAGTATTTACAATTGAAACCATTGAGCTAACTGCAGACGGTTGCATTGTTGTTTATCTTATTACTTACGGGAAACTTTAATTGCATAAATTCTACATGATTTCTTTGGTAAAAATTTGGTAGATTTACTAATGATAATAGTTGTATAGTTTACTTGCAAAAACAATAAAATTATTTGAATGTCTCTCCAAAAAGATATGATTAGTACCGCTCCTATTTAAACGAAATGGCTGCAACGCACCCTCTTAACGCAATTTGGGCTAAGCTGGGCTTTAATTTTCAGAAACCCGACCGCAGAAAATTAAAAAGGTGAAACAAAATGAGTTAGTTCAGTTTAGGGAAATATTAGTAAAATTATATCAGTATTTTTTCAGGTTCCCTATGAAGTTTTGTAACTAATAAGTAAAGTAACATTGAGTTTAATTATTTTGACTGGTTACTTTGGACACATTTTTTTAAGATGCAATGTAATGTAATGTAAACGAGTATAAAAAAAATATTATTGAAATTTTAAACATGCCGTTCAGTAAATGATCTTTGCGCTTACAGTATATACTGCTTATGTGTTACCTTTTCTATTTACATAAATAATCAGATGTCTATAATAAATATCTAAGTATCGGACTACAAGCACTTGGAATCTCCCCTTGCAAGTACAATCCAAGTTTTTCAGCTTTTAGAGTTTTAGCTATCGACTATCCGCGGATCGTTTCAATCTGCAGATAAAACTGAGTCAGTTGCTTTTTACTGCACTGAGTCACTACTACCAATTTTCATAATCATGGTAACTTTAACACCGTATAAAGGAATGCCAAAAGGAACTGGGTTCATTATTTTCACTAATGACGTAATATTCTCTGTAAACTACAAACCCAAATAAAAGGTTCGTTCCTGGTAAATATTGCCAAATGTGAATCAACGTCATACATGTCATACAAAGCCCTTAGAATGATGTTTTTCGAGTCGTGTGGTCAGTTCCAAACAACTACAATTCACGTCTATATTAAAAAGCCTTGCTCCATGTGCCGCATAAAAACGGGCCGGGTGGCCGGAGAAAAAAAGAACATGAACCCTCTCTTTCCGGGTGAAATTCTAGATTGAATGGCACCTGGGGCCAAATTCCACTAATGTCAAAACAAAGGTCTAAATAGTGCCATTCAATCAAGATGTTTAAAATGATACTATTTTTCGCGTTTGAACATACTTTCATAATTAGAATGTCAAATTGGTAACTAGTTAGAAGTTATTAAAGGTAATCGTCACAGCTATTAATGAACCTCAAAAAGTTTGTGTTAGTAGAATGCCAAAAAGATTTTACTATTTAAATGGTGAAGCGATTTATTTAGTGGAATGCGGGCTCTGATAATATGTAGTCAATGCAGTAACAGTTCAAATGTTTGCTAGAGAAAGAATGTCTGGGGTGGGTTCTTTTGGGGCCCGGGTGATTCCGGATGCTTGTAGTCCGAGTCTCATTTTCCTTTAAACCAAATTCAAATTCAAAAGACTGATTTTAATAACATAATTATGTTATATTATAATCTCTTCCAACCACCTAACATAAAGAGAGAGTAATTAACCGACGAAATTGCGCTCACCGCAGAGACTTGTTCAGCTAACAAGCAGTAACAACATTAATTACAACTTGTACTGTGCCGCTGACACGACGTGTGATTAAAGTGCCACAAACTTATCTGTTGTTCAAGTCTTTACGTAAACTGCTTATTGAGAGAACTATTCGCGTGCAACTTGCAAGGCAAACACGCTATGAGAAACTTTCTTATAACCAGAGATCAGAATAGGCTGCGTATATTTACCCAAAGTTTGTAGTTTGTCATCTAAAGTTCGAGTGTAGAAGTAACACAGAATACTCCTTATATAATACCTTCTCTACAATCATGTGATTAGATTTCAAAATCTTTAAATGTCAGTCCATTATTATAAGTTAGAAACTTTTTAAAGGTATCTTTTTTAATTCAAACTTTTCGTAAAATATGCCGCCTGGACTATTGTCCCGCTCGTTGCTTTATATCGCGGTATAACCAAGAAATCTTAGGAAAAGTTCGGCTAGCCCAAGAGGGTTGTGCTTAAACCAAACTGCCACCGTCATAAAACTACGCTCTCGACTCTATGAATTATCACCGACGTTGTAAAGTAAACAACAACAAGGTGAGCGGCACTGTAATTTTGAAAGAGCTTTGTATCAAGGACCTGTGGTTAAAAGCTTTTAGGAACGTAGAATATTGTAGTGATGTATATTTTAACTATGTTCTGAAGTTCATGAACTACTACCTAAAATCACATTTTCATATGTTACGTATTAATCAGAAGCAGGTTAATATCAATTTTAATGATTCTATACGTTTAAGTTAAGCGTTTAAGGTAGCCTCTTGTACGCACGCACAAATCCAAACTTACGCATTTTTAAAAGACTGATATAATCTTAGATCAAATATAGGAACCCTAGTTTCAGCATAAGCACGCCTAAGTAACCAAACAAAACAGTCCTTATATTCATAATAAGCTCTAAGAAAGATGTATTTATCAATTGATAGAAAGGTTTTGTAAAGCTCAAGCCGTTTTATGTCGTTATGGAAAGTTGCATCTAGGGTACTATTTGATCGAAGGGTCTTTGAAATTGTGAATTTTACGCAAGCAAATCCGTGAACACAGCTTGTAAGCTACATTACCTTAGGGTACCGTATTTCAGAATGTTCTGTATACTGATGTAGAACTGAGCCGGGGATTCCATAGTGTGGCACCTTCATTATCCGCACGTTGGTGTCGTCAAAAGTGGCGTAAGCCAGTTTAGTACCGTCTTTTGAGAACCACATTGCGTTGTTTGATGAGAAGATTTCCTCTGAAAATGGAACGGACAATTTAAAATAGAAGTTTATTCGTGCCTAACACAAAATAATTATAAAGGGAATAGTCAGTTCTAAGACATATAGTCTATAGTCTATGTCTTATTCCAGCCTACCTATAATATATCTCTGTGCCAAATTTCATCTACATACATATACCCGTTCAGTAGTTTTTGCGTGAAAAAATAACAAACATCCATTTATCCTTACAAACATTTGCGTTTATAATAATTGTAGGATTTTGAATTAAAAATATATTATATTTTCAATATTTTTTTAAAAATATGTATACCTCTACATATTACTTTGAAACTTACCTTCATAAACCCAATCAGGGATTCCATTATAGATGACCCGATTTACACCGGTAGCAGTAATCTGTACGGGAGCGCTATTGAGGCTGCTCTGGTAGTAGATGTTGTTCCGGTACACGAAAGCCAGCGAATTTCCGGAGGGGCCCCACACGAAGTTCTGAAGAAGCGGCTCCTCACCAGATGGGAGGTCCGGGGGGGATATCTCGGATTCGTTTCCACTCAGGATATCTACAACTGTGTAGCGCGCTCGGAAACTGTGTCTGTACTCCTGGAAAAATAAATTGCATTGAGTTTTTTCATGTTTAAGGGATTGCGGGTTCGATTGCCTTGGAACAAAATATTCCATATCCAAATATTTTTTCTGGGGTTCTGTATGTTGTCTATGAATGCATTGTATTAAGTATATCGGTCATCTAGTACGCATAAGACAGCTCTGCTGATCTTAGGGTTAGATGATGCTGAGTGGATTGTCCATTATTATTTAAGGCGCAAACAGCACCTTAAGTGGCGCCCTCACTTATTTTATCATATAACTAGCGACCCCATATTATACGTATAAACCTTCCTCTTGAATCACTCTATCTATTTAAAAAAACCGCATCAAAATCCGTTGCGTAGTTTTAAAAATTTAAGCATTCAAAGGGAAATAGGGATATAGGGACATAGGGACAGAAAAAGCTTATACTATGTACTTGTTTTATACTATGTAGTGATTCCGTCAAACAAAGGAATTCCCAAAATCCACACGTACAGTTATATGCTTTTTTTAATGCATCTGTAGTAGTTTCATTTTATCTAGTTTAGGAAGAGATACGAAGTTGCCTTTGGTGGCCATCGATCTCTGTTTTCGTCCTGCTAGGCTAGCTAGGTAGGTAAAAATAAAATTCTATGTTCATTTTGTTCAACGTTTCAAGGCTATTTTAACATATAGGAACTGATTTATGTGATGAAAAGTAGCCTATATTCCAGGGCTAGAACTAAGTCAACTTAAATTCAGCCCATTTGGTAGTTTTTTCATGAAAGAATAACAAACATCCATACATACAAACTTTCAACTTTTTAATATAATATATAGTACCTAAGGATGTGTCAGAATGATTAAGATATTATCAGTTGATGATGGCACCTAACAGCTGTAGACTTGTCAATAGGTACCTAACACAATGGCAACTAGTATAGCCTTGTGTTGTTCTTATGTAAATTGGTTCATTCACCTTGTTTTGCAAGGAGACTTTGTAATAGATATTATTTACACTTTATGCGACTTAAGTTCTTTAAAGCATGAAATGTGTGTATTATCAATGTTGTTTAAATAAATAGAAAAAAATATTAAGGTTCACTCAAAAACTACTCATCAAACCACTGGGACCATACAAAAGAAACAACTTTCAAATAAATTGTTTCACCTAGAAAAAAGTTCCAAAAGGTACATAAATGAAAAACGAACCTTGTTGAAGTTGGTTGAAAAAAAATTATATCTTTCACGTTTTTATCAAAAGTAAGTACATACAGTTACGAAAAGTGTGCTAAATTATACCTTTAAACGGACTATAGTAAGTGCTAAAACTCTTTTGTTTTAGTAGAATAGTTGTCATTTCTACCAAGCTAGTAATTCTTTTTTTATTTTTTTGTGAATTCTGTTTGTTACAAGATATTTAGATTTAGTGATTTTATGAAAGTGTGTAACGCATATTAGAATCATTTTGCATTGATTGAACCAATACAACAAAATATCTACTAATATATACTAAAAAAAACGTTGAAAAAAATTTTTGTTTTTGGAATAGAGAAACAACAAAATGTCGATAAACTTTAAAAAGACTAAATCAAATGCGTTTCGATCATGGGTTCTTAGCAAATTGATTATCTACTTACAATATCAATAGAGCACTTGAAAATTTAAAAAAAAGATTTTTTTATTTTACGCATTGCGTAAGTAGTACATACCTATAATCTGTTTTTTTATACTTGTGTATATGTAAAATGTAGTTAAGTACAACAAATTAATTGAACACAATCACAACAAATTAATTGAAAAAAATACGTTTTGTTTAAAACATTATTACATTTATCCTTATAAAATCTGGATAAACCTTTTAAAAATTTAAAAGTTTTCATAAGGTTCAACTCATTATTCCGGATCACGGTTCCATCACTTTATGAAATTTTCCATTCTGCAGCGTTTGTTTGCCGATGGCAAATGGCGATTCGTGCTTCATACTAAGTTTCATACTGAAAGCTATTAACACCTACAAGGACTATCTACTACTTCGAACGGAATAGAATTTAGCATGATTTGAATTATAACTAAACTAGCAACCCGCCCCGGCTTCGTACGGTTTTTTTATACGTATAAACCTTCCTTTTGAATCACTCTATCAATTTAGAAAAACCGCATCAAAATCCGTTGCGTAGTTTTAAAGATTTAAGCATACTTAGGGACATAGGGACAGAGAAAGCGACTTTGTTTCATCTTATGTAGTAATGATGCTGAACAATCAACACAGCATCATCAATCCCAGGCAAGCCCTAAGCAGAAAGAATTGGACGTCTTGCATGAAACTAAGACTAACTTGACGTAATATGTACCTACCTCATATACTTATGTCGTTGTCGTGACGAAACAACTTATTGTATTATGTTTTATACTTATTATGTATTCTTATTCATATTCCATAAAACCCATTGTATGTACATAAGACAAGACGGATGCCCCTATTATATTAATCATCTAATAAGGTACTATAGCGTCATTCATCGCAAATGAGTCACTTTGAGGAAAACGTCAGTCAAAACGTCATATCTTATAAAGAAGTTTTTATTTCACAGCGTCGTAAGACACTACGTACACCAATGTCGCCGGTCCAAGGCGAAACACTGTCTTTATTACTCAAAAAATTATGAAATGTTACAAAAAGTAAACTCAAACGCTGGCTCATTCTGCAAACCTGTTATCTGTATAGTAATGATGAATTCGTAGCATAGAAGATTAAAGTAATGCAATTAATACACAGTTTTGTTATGTACTAGATGCGCCCCGCGGCTTCGAACGCGAACCGGAGTTTTTTTCGTACAAATTTCAGAAATTTATTGCACACCACCTAGGGGTTATAGTGTAAAAATAAAAAATACATGTTTAATTATTCACTCCATAGTTTATTTATACCGAGTTTTGAGTGCATCGGACCAAGAATAAATTATTTTTCCATTAAAACTTTACCACCCTATTTAACCCCCTCAGAGGTTAAAATTTCCAAATTTCATAGCCTAAGTTTTATTCTAGGTACTCTTATAAATCAATGACTTTTATGACTATTTAACTCAAAAGAAAGGGTATTTACCGGATTAATGCTGTGAGCAAGAACGACGTAGTTACCATCAGCTGACACCAACGTCACTCGTGAAGATTGTTGCAGAATCTGAAACAAACAGACCTTATAAAATCATACTTTATCACACTATATTAAATAGATAGATATTAAACTTTATGTAAACATCAGCTATGCCTATTACAGTAGATATGAGTGTAAGCTAGTGTTCATATTAATCCTAGTAAAAGACACGATGTTAATTCATCGAATAATTTAATTACCTATAACATTCTGTACATATAAACTATCAACAGATCCCTTTCCCACTTTTGATATGGCTCCTTTATACTGTACTATCTGTGCCCGCGAAGTTTCAAGCTTCAAAAAATCCGAAACTATACAAACTTTCAGCACCTATTTCATTAACCCCTTTTTTAAGCTGAAAACTTAATAAGTAGGCTTTTGATAAGATATAAAAAATATGACATCCAAAGATTGTTAAAATTTTACGAGGGTTAGAAAAAATAGGGGATCAAAAAGTTGTAAAGACATTATGTATTGTAAGGTTTTTATGACTGTTAAAAGTCACTATTCCATGCAAACAAAGTCGCGGGTAGAGCTCGTAGCCATATACATATATACTCCTCAAAACAAAATAAGGGCCACCACTAATTTTCCGATTATATTTTTTTTTTGCTGGGTTTTTTGCTCGGATCATTTCAAATTTAATAAAACAATGTTTTTTTAGTTATATTTAATGAATGTTAATGCAATTAGACAAAAAATACGTAATCTTAGGATTTTTTTGGTTTTTATCACATTTTATGGCTGTTTACACATAAAAATAACATTAAATTGAAGACTAAACGCACAGCTTAGTTGTTTCAATCTAAGGTGTTTAATAACGGGTATGTCCTCCCCTTTTCAAAACACATTCTTGAAGCCTCGATGGCATGCTTTCAATAAGATGGCGGATGTTTTCCTCAGGGATCTCCTCCCAGCACCTTTTCAACAATTCAATCAACTGTTGCTGGTTGTATACATCCTCTTCAGCTGCTCGGACTCGGCGTTTTAATTGGTCCCAAAGGTGTTCTATTGGATTCAGGTCAGGGCTGTTCGCAGGCCATGCCAAAACCTGAATATTGGCTTCCTCCAGGACAGAGATTGTCGCCCGGGCTGTGTGAGGTCGTGCATTATCCTGCATTAGGATAAAACCGTCCGCCGCTCGTTGTGAAAATGGGATGACAAATGGCCTGACAACTCGTTCGATGTAGCTCTGAGATGTCACAGTGCCCTCATTCAGAAAAACAAGGTCAGTTTTACCTTGTAAGCTAATCCCACCCCAGACCATTACATTGGGACCACCATACCTGTCACGTTCGTGAATGCAAGGATCAGAAGATCTTTCTCCGCTTCTTCTCCATACTCGCGTACGTCGATCGTCACTAGAAAACTTCACCTTACACTCATCCGTAAAAAGCACTTTACGCCATTCCTCCATGCCCCATTCCAGATGTTGACGTGCAAACCTTAATCGATTTGCACGCTGAGTCCCGGTCAGTTTAGTGCTGGTGACAGGCCTTCGTGAACGTTGCTGGTCTTCGTGCAAACGATTTCTAATGGTCTGGTCGCTGACAAGGGTACCAGTGGTCCGGTGTAATCGGTTTTGTAATGCGCGCGCTGTCACATTACGATCACGTCGCGCAGTAAGTCGCACATACCGGTCTTCCTGGGCGGTGGTAGCTCGATTTCTTCCAGAGCCACAAAGGTTTTGGATAGCCCTTCGGGAATATCCTAGATGTAAAGCCACGGAACGTTGTGACTGACCAGCCTCTATCATCGTTACGGCTCTGGTAGCAGAAGCATTGTCCATATGGCGTCGAACTCTTGGCATTTTAAGGTTAAATGATTAACTTACACATTTAACTTCCGAAAACAACCGTGCTTGTCAGTAGACTTGTGTTAAACTAATCTGAGATCAAAATGACAAAATGAACAAAACTCACCCACTTCACAAAATTTGAGCCATCAACATACCGTTAACTCCAATATCCCTAGTACTTCACTGTTATCGTTAACTCAACACTTGAGAACATAGTGGCATTCATAAAAAATATTCTCGCAACGAAAGTCAGCAAAAAAATGGTCTCAAAACAAAAATATTAGGGTGGCCCTTATTTTGTTTTGAGTAGTATAGGTATCCCTCTATATAGGAGCTTAGGAAAATTTAATTTCGCATAAAGCCGGCAGAATTATTTCGAGATAAATCGTAGAGCTTCATCCGTCGGATGTCTTCATGCATTACACAGTAGTTTCCTCGAGGCAATGCGCAGTTTTGAAACTTTACGAACCCAGAACTCAGTTATTTATTCACGGTACGAAAGTGGTATGCAGATTACGTTGACCGAAGCCAAGGAACGTTATAAATATTTAAAACAAACAAAGCAATGGTGGACGATTCACACAACATCACCCAGTACCAGCTAAGCTCTGCTAGCATTATGGGCAATAGAGAACTGATATTAAATTACACAGATATTTTTATTATACATAGAAAGCGCCCAAAACAGATCTTCAGATAGGAAAATATTTTCAACGAGCTCTGTGCGATGTGCGTCGCAAGAGGTTGCGGGTTACGGTACCGCATAGTGTACCGACCTATTTATAAGCTGGCTAAAAGGTTTCTCACCTCTGAAGTGTTCAAGATAAGAGGCAGCACACTATCCGCATCAATGTCGTACAATACCAGGTCCCCATTCGTGGCCCGGTACAAGACTTCATTTTCTGCAAGAGAGGTGTTTTCTTAACGAAAAATAGTTTGAACAAACTGATAAGGGGCCCTTTTTTCGTGGGGCTGACAAAAAAAGTGGCAGAGATAGTGCTTTTGGCAATTATTTGGAAAAATAATCGTTAAAATTCTCGATACCATTCGTTTAGTTCTATGATAAAAATGTTTTTTTTAGCTATTTTTATTTAGGTGTCAGCCACTGAACTGCGATCCCAAACCTAAATTTTGGTGAAATCTAAATCGATATGCATCTCATACATGGTCAATATATGTATGAAAACTTGTTGTAGAGGTAATAACACTGAAATCCACCTTAAAAGCTCAAAAAGTCAGTATCATACAAAAATAAAGTGATGAACATTTAGGTAGGTAGGAACGTACTATGAGAGCAATGCTATTCTTAAATTATTTAGCTTCTAATAATGAAAGTGTATTAAGTTTCAAGCCATCTAAATGGAATGAAATTAATTAAACCCGTCTCATCGGGTCTCTTTGATTTTAGGGATAATATTATCCGCTAGATATCGCTTTAGCAGTGAAAACCCATTATCAACCCTAGAAATTGATTGGATAATTTCATTTGGAGTTAAAAAGCAATCACGGTGTAGCCACATGAAATGCAAAACACATCACAATCAGAGACTGGGTTAGGTTAGTTGTAGGTACTTTCGAAATGAGAGTGATCTTGTCATAACTAACAGTTGTTGGAAGAAAATCTCTGGAAATGAGATGCATATATATATCAATTCTTCTGTTTATTCATTTCGGCGTATTTATCTAACCCTTTTTTTAAAAAAACTAAAGCAATTGTTTGCTATATATTATATTGCAAATCTTTAATAACTCGGTAAACATATGGATGTGATTACCTGTTCGATTCGTAAACCTCTTTCAAAAAACCAACTTCCGAAAATATGGCCATACAGTTAACCATACCTAATACCTAATTTACTTCATCTCTATTTTAGTAGATGGGATTTGTAGATTACGTATCCCTCGAGGGACATTCATCCGGGCTTATCTCTAAACACACATTCCGTTGTACCTGACGTCCATGTTCCATTGAAAGATGTCGGAGCCAGTGCTCCAGCGATGATTTCATCAAGTTCCAATGGCAGTTGTTCAGGTTCCGTTGGTGGCAGCGAAGTGGTTTCCTCTGGCGCGGGGGTGGTTGGCACAGGCGTGGTTGACGTGGTTGTCGACACTGTCGGCAATGTCGGCGACGGGTACACAACACTAGTTGGCCCCTCCGTGGTGGACACTATCGGTTCTGCTATGCCTCCTTCGTTGCCAGAAAGGACCACCACTAGTGTTACGACCACAGCTATTGCTGCCAACATCGCGATTGCTCCAATTATGAACTTTGTTTTGGTCTTTTTGGCTGGCACCAGCACCTGAAACAAATAAAAATAAATAAATAATGCCGGACAATTAACACAGCATCATTTACTCCCAAAGTTAGCAGAGAGCATTATGTAACATCACACTACATACATAATCATATGTGTCGCTTAACTTCAAACTCAGATAAATCCACTCTACCTTCTTGTGAGATATATAAAAAAAAGTGTTAATAATCTCATTTCGATGATTTAAGACGCAGTTTTTTTTTATTATATTAACAGTATTGTAGAAAACGATCCTGTTCTGCAAAAACATTATTTAAACCATTGATTCTTTAAAAAATTTAATATTTAGATTGGATTTACCTTCATTTGATATAATGGAATGCATTTTATCTGTCTTTGAAAAAACTCAAGAGTGGATTTATTGAGTTTTGATTTAACAGATCTGGATTTATCTAGATTTGAAAAAATACGATAGCAACTAGGGATGTGGTAGTGGCGAAATCAAGGTACACTATCTACAGTCAAATTTGTGGAGCTTACTGAATAAAATTGAAAATAATACTAACAAAATAAAGGAATCTAGTTTAATAAGAAATTAAAAAGACATACGATAATACTAGATTCAAAAGAGTACCTAGGTAGGTACCTAATTTCATTATTTTAAATAAAATTCAATACTTCTTCTGAGTCATCTTCTTCAATATCCATGATCCTGTTCACCTAAACTGAACCACATCTGATAATCAGTAAATCAATATCTTTATTTCTCTAAGCTTACAAAATAAGCACTTAGATAAGTCAAATTTAATACTATAGGTACATAATTATCAGAATAATAAGAAATAAAGTGATAATTGATTTACAGTTCGCCTCACTCTTTTGATCGGATAGTTCATGTTATATGTAATAAATCCAAATGGATGTAAATAGATAAAGATATCCAAAATTATTCAGTAACAGTAGAACAAAAAATATAATACTTTTCGATAACGGTAAGCACAACACTAGTGCCAACTCAGGATTCCAAACGACGCAAAGGTACAGGTATTTCAAACTTATAGAATTTTCGCTCTTTCCTCTTTCTTACGGCGAACTTTTATATTAGGCCGCTTGCGGGCTTTGCTTGGTGACACAATTTTAATTGAGTTATCCATGGGAACTGTCTAAATATTAAAAAGAAACGATAAAAAGCTGGAGTGTACGATGCTACTGTCGCAGTGTTTACGTCGACGGGAGGCCATGTTGAACAAATGCAGGTCGCGGATTGGCTCGCATGGACTTAACTACATTTGAAAAAACCTGTCTTATGGATCTATCTGACTTTGATAAAATATTATGATTTTGACGGTTAATTTCTCATGATCCAGGCGGATTTATACTCAACTGATAAAATAGTTCGAAAACATTTTTTTTTCTCTTTTTTTTGATACCAAAACCTTAAAAAATGTCAGAAATGGATTTATCTCAGTTTGAAGTTACGCGACACATATTATTATCACAATAACCTTCTAAGAAGGTAAACATATCTTTAGTGTGGTGATTGTCAATTTAATTTAATTTAAAAAGTAAATACTTATGTGTATAAATAAATTTGATAATCTTATTTAAGTTCTTAAATACTGTGGGTTTTAGATTCAAAAATTATACAGGGTGTTAGTGTGAACAGCGTTCTCCTTGAAACCAGAGGTTCAGCATCATGAGTAGAATCCAAAACCGATAAGAAAAGCTTAACACCTATTTTAGTTTTGCAAGATTTTGATATTTCATGTCTTCGCTATCGTACACGATGCCATAGTCACTCTACATACTTTAAGTACCTACCACCGTAAGCACTTATACCCGCGCCTTACTTGGATCGTAACTTCATTACTTGTGCCCTTCAAAAGACGGGATATTCGCACAGAAGGTGATCCGACACTGAGGTGCACATGCCACGTGTCGCCTGGTCGAAGAACTTGTGTCACGTGTTTGTGAGCAAACGTTTAGTGTTTTTAAAAATTTTCTTTAAAAAATGAGTAAAAAATAGGATAATTTTTTTTCATCCGTTTTGGATTCTACTCATGATGCTGAACCTCTGGTTTCAAGGACAACGGTGTTCACACTAACATCCTGTATAGGTATTATAGTTGTTTAAAGTGTATTATAGTAGACGACCGATGTGGTGCGCTGGGCGAAGGTCCGCCTGCGACGCAGGAGGTTGCGGGTTCGATTCCCGCCTCGGAACAAATTTGTTCCGTTGGTGGGTGTTTTCTATGTATAATAAAAAAAATATCTATCTATGTAATAAATAAATAAATGAAAACAGATGTGCAGATCGATAAAAACGTTCGTCCTGTGACGGGAATCGAACACGCCACCTTTGCATTACAAGCGTTCTTTCGCCCGCTGTGCCACAAAGGTTGTCAAAGAATAGATTTTATGATGACGTGTAGATTTAAAACGGTCTAACTATTTATTTTCATTAGGGGAATAACCTACTGATTACACAACCAATCTTTGTGCAAATTCTAAGTAGGTTAAAATGGGGTACTTTCCCTCACCGAGATTTTTATATTAGTAACCGGTCATTTTCTGTCTCTCTACAAAAACAAGCTAGGGTGATACGACACAAGTGTTAATAATAAAACTGACCTAGTTCGAGTCAGACTCACCCACGAAAGGTTCTGTTATAAACGCGAAAGTTTGTAAGTATGGATGTTTGTTACTCTTTCACGGAAAAACTACTGAACGGACATGGATGAAATTTAGCACAGAGATAGATTATAGTCACATAAGTAGGCTTTATTTTATCCCAGAATTCCCACGAGAACGGGAATTACGCGAGTGAAACCGCGAGGCGCTGCTAGTTATACATAAAACGGCTAAAAATCTTGTCTGAGATGTTGTATGGGAGTCCCTTAAATACTTTATTCTGTTTTTAGTATTTTTTGTTAAAGCGTTACAGAAATATACATTATGTGGAAATTTCAACTGTCTAACTATCATCGCCATTATATTTATTTTGAGTTATTCTGCATTAAATAAAAATAAATAAATAAATAATTCCGGACAGTCCACACAACATCATCTAGCCCCAAGCTAAGCAGAGCTTGTGTTATGCGTACAAGATTACTGATATACTTAATACAATACATTACATAGATAGATATTTTTTTGTTATACATAGAAAACACCCAGACCAACGGAACAAATTTCTGCAGAATTCGTCCCACTATCTTAGGCCCAAAGTGGTCCGAATAACAAGTAATCATAAAATTTTATGTACATTTCAATCATGATTCGTCATGGTTTAAGATTTCTAAGAGAAAAGTAACCAATGTCAACCTACTGTCATCGGCTTGTCTTATTTTTTCCGTAGGATATTTCTTACTAAGTTTATCTCATGCAAAATACAAGGAAAGTAGAATTGCGTAGGATATAAAGTTATTTAACACGGGTAGTTCCCATTTGTTCTATGGAACATGACATTGTTATTTTGTACTATAGAATGTGTGAATCTTTTATTTTTTTATTTTTTCTACAGGACAAGTTTTACTTAGACAAGTAGAGTAAATAAAACCTCTTTAGATTTATCTTATCAACCACACTGGCCTACCTATAGAAAATAACACTACATACTAGTGTTAATATTAATTTTGATTTATCAAGATTATATTGAACAGCGTTTATCTCACTCAATTGTACCAGGAGATTAGGAATGCATACAGGTATACTTAAAAGTAAACTTCTTACGATTCAATAGAATGTAAGCCAATTCATTAAAAGTTAATTTTTGCATGGCAAACGACTTGCAATGATCACAAATTAATCTGTGCTAGCCAAATCACTAGTAGAACAAAAAAGCGGAATTTTTTGGCACAACTAGTCACGAATCACTTCTTCAATTTAGAATGACTTTACTCTACATTTAATTACGTAACAGTACAATTAACTTTATCAGCATTGCCATACAGCGTGGTAATGCAGCCAGCATCTTCGGGACGCTTCCGACTGATTTTTGATACGGATTAGTTGACCTACCTGTAGACTATTGTAGTTAGCTCCCGTCTGCAGTTAATTCAATTGTTCTAATAGTAAATACCAGTTTTTATTGAATTATATTCTTTGATTATTTATATTCTTTCTTTCTTGAGCTACCTTTAGACTGTTTGCAACCGTCTGCAGTTAGCCAATGGTTTCAATTGTAAATACTAGTTGTAATTTTTCTATTCCTTGATTGTAACTTTAGTTGTTAATAAAAAGTCTTTAATTATTCTTTGATTAAAATTTTCCTGGTTAATTAACCATAACTTGTCTTGTAGCTTTACATAAAATAAACTCAGTCAAAATACCTGTTAGTAGTAGTGCGTAAGTTTTCGATGTTTGATAACACTTCACGCTATAACTACTTAGCAGATCGGGCAGAAATTTGCATGCACGTAGTTCTACACCTAGAATAGGCTTTGTTAT
Source organism: Eupithecia centaureata (assembly GCA_944547425.1). Lineage (NCBI taxonomy): Eukaryota > Metazoa > Arthropoda > Insecta > Lepidoptera > Geometridae > Eupithecia > Eupithecia centaureata. Next base: position 3,886,021 of record OX155676.1, on the reverse strand, counting down.
TGCAAAAATATCAAACATAAAAACAACGGGTGCGAAGCCGCGTGCGAAACTAGTAAATCCTACTAATATTATAAACGCGAAAGTTTGTAAGTTTGGATGGATGGATGTTTTTTATTGTTTCACGCAAAAACTACTAAGCGGATATGGATGAAATTCTGTACAGAGATAGACTATAGTCTGGAATAACACATATGCACATGTTATCCCGGAATTCCCTCGGGAACGGGAATTACGCGTGTGAAACCGCGAGACGCTGCTAGTATAAAAATAAAAAACAAAAAATATGTACGCTTGCCATTAACATAAACAAATACACATAATATACTACTCACATTAAAGCTGTTCGCGTTCGTTGTTAAACAAACTAAAAGTTTGCCCAATCAATCAATTTCGCTAACACTTGTTACAAACAGATCGCTTATTCTCTCTCAGCTCACCCGGTTTATAATGGGTCGGGTTGTAACAAGACATCACATTCCGGTAACAAGAGTATTATTTACCTCTGGGTTTATATTTGGGTAAGTAAGTATATCAGTTCAAACTACACTAATATTTCATGTTACACATCACTTGTAGTCAATGCTACATAACGTACTAAACTGATAAATCCACTCGGTCAGTGTTTGTACAAATCTCGTGAATGAATCACAAATCATTCAGATAAATGTATTTTGGAACGTAATCTCCTCGTTTCTTGTTAGTTTAGCGTAAATTCAACTCTAAAATAGCTGTTTTTAAGAGATATTATCTGCAGGCGGCTCGCAAGTTTTGAATAGACGTAGTTCTTACACTGGAATAAAAAATAGGCTGCTTTTTATTCCCATTGGATATAATTAGCCTTGAAATGTTTCCATAAAAATAACACGAACAAAGTCGTGGGCCGGAACTAGTAGAACTATATACGACTAACAGCGCCTCGCGGTTTCAACCGCGGTAATTCCCGTTCCCGTGGGAATTCCGGGATAAAATATAGCCTATGTGTTATTCCAGATTATAATCTATCGCTGACCCAAATGTCATCCACCGTTCAATAGTTATTGCGTGAAAGAGTAACAAACATCTATCCATCCATCCATCCATACTTATAAACTTTCGCGTTTATAATATTAGTAGGATCACAGAATAGACAGGTAGGATTCAGTTAAGAGGCGTTCTGCCACTGAGCATGATACGAATGGATCCCGTGTATTTACATGGTCATGAACTCATGAGAATTTTAAAGGTTATCGGAGTTATCTTTTGCCGTTCACCAAACTACGTATTTTAGATGATGCAGCGTTTTAGACGAAACTAGCTGTGTTATAAATTTCTGTTCCCAAGTCACCTAAAAATGTGTTTACCCTATTTAATGACGACCGATGCGGCGCGGTGAGCGAAGGTCTGCCTGCGACGCAGGAGGTTGCGGATTCGATTCCCGCCTTGGGAGAAATGTTTCAACGATCTCCTGGGTGTTATCTATGTATAGGTAATAAAAATATCTGTGTATGTATGTATTTTGTATTAAGTATAGTTATCAATTAAGTTTTTTAAACGTACGCGATCAGAACACATTATTATAAATATTTATGTACGGGTATTTATCACGTTTATTTACCTGTCATTTTATTTACCAGTCATCCCGTGACCACAACAGTGTGTAAACCTGTCGAAACGTCGGGAAAAATAGGTAAATAAACGCGATAAATACCCGTACATAAATATTTATAACAATTTAGTATATCAGTCATCTAGTACCCATAAAACAAGCTCTGCTTAGATTGGGGCTAGATGATGCTAAATGGATCGGCATTATTTATTTATTTTTATGGTGGTATGTTACCTGATCATCTTCATCAACCAATATCAATCCACTACTGAACATAGGCCTCCCCTAATGAGTGTCATAGCGCCCTGTCTTTAGCTTGTCACATCCAGCATTTATCAGCAATCCTTCGCAGATCGTCATCCTACCTGGCCGAAGGATGTCCTACATTACGTTTGCCGAGTCGCGGTCTCAAGTATACTTTACCTGATCGCTGGTGCCCATTTCCATCGTAGAGTTGCTGTTCTCTTGAGCCATGGTTTTCTGACTCCTTCAGCTGTGGGCAATGAAAAACTTTCAGTTAATACTTAGATTTATTGCTTTGGTAAAGAAAAGGGCATGATTCCTTGTTTTTTTCGAGAGAAGTATATTGAAACTTTTTTAACAAGGCGGATTCTTGAGATAGGACAGTAAGGGCCTTAACCGATATAATTACAGAAAAACGATCCTAGAAGACCATCCATTAATTATTGAGATATTCTAAAAAAAATTTCATAGATTTTGGAAAAAAATTACAGTCAACAAGAAATAGGTGATTTTTCACAAAATCTTTTTTGGTCCCAAATCGATCCTCTGTCTTATAAGATTCAAAAGTATCTACCGGACCGACTGAGGTTAGAGTACTAGAAATGTCCGAAATAGTTTTCACTATTTCGGTCATTTTTCCATAACAAACATACTATGTTTGAACATATTATGCCTGTATATGTATGCACCTATTATAATTTGCCTATGTGCTTATTTTGCAATCCTAAACAAAACGTTTTTGATTCTGATTCTGAATCTTTGTATGAAATATTGAAAAACTTGAAAAGAATCAAGTTAAATCAAAATAGACATCAACAAAATTAGGCCCTTTTCCTCTGTTACATGGTAGGTACTTACTTACTGTATATAATCTTTATTAACAACGAAAATTACAAGCAAGGAATAGAAAAATTACAACTAGTATTTACAATTGAAACCATTGAGCTAACTGCAGACGGTTGCAAACAGTCTAAAGGTAGTAAAAACTTACTTATTGATTTGGATTATGAAACAGTTGTGCTATAAGTACTAAGATAAATATTTAACTTTATATGCTGCGGCGTTGTAATTATTAGGTCAAATTGAATGCTGGACACAATGATAATGACGATGACAATCGAGGAAGCATTCCGAAAGAGCTAACACTGCACTACTTAGCCGAACAAGCAAAAGCTCTATCCAGATTTAAAGCAATTTATTGCCAACACTGGCAATACCCATCATCATCTCGTAAGTAGGTACATTGTTTTGTTACCCAAGGGTTGAAAGTAACTTATTGCCAATAGTTCGAGGGACTACATAAGTTACTTTCACCCGAGGTAAACACTGTGCTTTTCATTACGAATACAAGGAAATAAAAATAAAAAAACATGAGTAAACAAATTAATCAAATTGCCGCTATTTTTTTTTTAATATATTAGTCCATCTAGGACTGGCGAAAGCCATAAAGCCATACTGCCTTGTCTTTCGTATTTTTTGAATTCAGTGAATTGTCGCCAAGGCGAACTTTTTTTTTTTAGCTCCAGCATTTATTCTGTCACTATCATGGTTCAATAGTAACGTCATAGCTGTCAGTTGAAAACGATTCTCCCTAGGGCGGAAAAGTATCACTTTCAACCCGCTCTTCAGGCATGTTCAGAACTACTTTCCGAATATGAGTAATGAAAAATTCGTTGTTTTCTAGTTTAAATTTAACATGCTTTGAAACAAACATTCATGTGTGGATAAACGCTATCAATTTTATCAAGGAATTAAAATAATCATCTAGGTTCCACTGTTATCTAACCTCTTCATTAGATTGCTGGATGATTTTATGAGAACATAATTTAGATTTATTTATCGTTCTAATAAAACTGTAGTACATTTTAAATATATACTTAGTAAAATAATATTTAGCTGTTTAATAGAATGTTCCAGAATAGAGGATCCGAACCTACAAAAATTACTATTCTCAGTACTTATTTAGTAAGCCTAAAGAAATAAAGTTATTGATTTCTGATTTACAACCGAAGCTTACGAAGGATTTAAACCGATTTCAAAGAAAAGAAGACGTTCACAATTCATCTGTATTTTTCTATGATTTCAATGATTTTTTATCTGAAAGTTGGTTCTTCACATTTTTTTTTATTGTATGTTTTTATTTTTGTATTTTTTGCTTTTCATTTATATGTTTTGTATAAATAGTGACCCCATGCTCGCTCAATGGGTTGTTTTGACCAGTAAGTTTGGAGTTACGTTATATCTCTTGAATTACCATTTATTTGGGCCCCTAAAAAATGTGTTTGGGCGTACTTTTGTGTCTGGGCGTACTTTTTTTGTAAACCTAAAAAGTTGTTGCACTTTGTACCACCTCTCGGTTTGCGAAATTAGTCCGACAGTGATCAAAACTTTACCGGTTATTGTAATTTCTAAGTGATATTTGGCTATAAAATAGGTAGTATTGTCGACCTTAGTAAATTGTTACTAACCCAAGCCGCTTAAAATTGCTATTCAAATGTCATATCGTTCTATTGTAATGTTGGAGCCCTATGCTAAAACAAACAAAGTAGCCATCCGCTATCGGAATTATTATATGTCCGGAATTATTATTATTCACATCACTAGAAACCTAAAGATTACGCAATACCGGAGGATTTTAGAGCGCCATTTATTTTATTCGAAACTAGGGACCCGCCCCGGCTTCGCACGGTTTTATTATACGTATAAACCTTTCTCTTGATTCATTATATTTATTGAAAAAAACCGCATCAAAATCCGTTGCGTAATTTTAAAGATCAGTCGCAGTCAAAGGGACACAGGATATAGGGACAGAAAAAGCGACTTTGTTTTATACTATGTACTGATTTACTACCAATGATGGCAAAACTGGATTACTGCTATGATACAAAACTACTCGTAGAACCCACAAAAAAAGGATTATGTAGGAAATACAAAAAAAAATACTTTATATTTTTAATTTTATGTGACCCCTAAATTTCAGGTTTCTTGTTAAGGCCAAGTAAAACTTACCTTAATACTAAACACCCCACTTTGTTCACAAAAATAATAAAACCACCGCCTCCCGGCCTACAGTCCACCACACTAAATATTTAAAGTATTAAGATAAGTGTTAATCTATCAATTATGTATATCTTTCATAATGATAAAAGTATCTACCAAAACCTAATCTGAATGTTATCAAAAGTTATTTATCGGATAGGTCGATTATTTTTTTATTCATCTTGTAAATCATTGGCTTTTTAGTTTTGACTACTCAATAGGAATGAGGATAAAGTTTCGAAGTTGTTCTTAATTACAATTGAATTAAATAGGGTTGGTACAAAATAGGTTCCCTTGGGAGATCAGATTATGAAATACGTTAATGCGGGAGAAACCGCGGGGAAAAGCTACTTATTTAATAAATAGTTACTTGTAATTGTGGTAGGTATAAAAGAGATGAAACGAAGAGTTAATTCTACATATTCGAGAAAGTTAATATAAGTAAATTAGATATCTATGAAGTACTCATACTCTACTTAGCTTGAAGCTAATTAGAATGTATGAATTGTCCAGTATTATTATTTACTTTTGGAATAATTAATAATTTCCGATAACTATTGGTGCTTTTTATCGTAAGAAAATATAGTTCACTTATAATAAACACTTAACTTTATTATTTAATAATTATTATTTATTCATTTATTTCATTTATTCATTTATTTCATACATATACATCATTCATTATTTGGCGTGGTAATTAGCTTAAAGGTAACTACATGTACCCTGTTAGGGCGCAGCAATTGGTAATAATTGTTCTAATTATGAAAATATAGTTAATGTCATTTACAAGAATCGTAGGTAATAATAATAATATGTGTAAATAGTTTATTGAATTAATTATTGAACAGATTTATCATTTAAAAATTCGTCAACGGAGTAGTAACATTTATCAATAAGGTATTTTTTGAGTGTATGTAGTGCGAAAAACTGAATCACTTTTAAGGTCTTTTAAGAAGCTTGGAATTTTGTTATAAATATTCACTGATCGTGAGTAAGGACTTTTACTAAAAAGTGTAAGGGTAGTCGAAGGTAGAATAAGTTTATCTTTATTTCGCCTATTGTAGTTAGTAAAATGTTCTGATTTAGATTTAAAAAAATGTCGATATTTTTTTACGAATAGGGTCATTTGCATTGTGTATATACAGGGCAATGTTAATATTTCTAGAGTTTTAAAGTGCGGCCTTACATACAGCTTTGTCCTTGTTTTATATTAGCTAATATTCTAATAAGTGTTTTTTGCTTTATAAATATATCGTGAAAGTCAACGCTATTTCCCCACAGTATAATGGAGTAATTAAACCAGGAATAGGCATTAGCGTAATATGCTGACAGGGCGGTTTGATAATCAGTATTGCGTTTTAAGATACTAAGAGCGTAGATAAACCTATTCTTTAGTGTGTCTTTGTAACTTTTCCAGGTTAAATGTGTATCTAATGTTACGCCTAACAATTTAAATTCGTTGCATTGTTCTATGTCCAAAATTCTAGTCAAATTACTAAGGTCTAAGGGGGATCTTTGTCTTGTTCTGAATTGCATAATTTTTGTCTTTTTAAGGTTAATTTCCAAGTTATTTTCACTAAGCCAATGTTTGGTACTGTTTAAGGTATTTTTTATTAGATTTAAGTCAATAGTTTGGCTACTTTTGAACAGTAGTGAAACGTCGTCGGCGAAGAGCACGCATTTAGTATTTATAGCTTTAAGTAAATTGTTAATATATACTAAAAATAGAAGGCATCCGAGCACACTTCCACAGTTTAAAAACTTAGTATCATATTTTGACTTACATTTTTAATCTTTTACAGGCGACGAATTTATTTTATATAATCTTTAAGAGTCACGGGAAGCCCACGTCCAGCTGTGGACTGTAAAGGATGGTAAAGGATGTTTTGGATTATAATGTTCACTCAAGTTATAATATTTTTGTCTTTATCTGTCTACACAGACTTTGTGAGAAGGTAACTTTTCTAATTAATAATGAATTCTCCCAAATACTCTACAATGGATTGTTTTAGGGTTAAATAAAAGAATGCTTAAGCAATTCCTTTGTTATTTTTGTTTTAAAGCTTTTTCATAAAATCTTTTGTAGGGCTACAATAGAGGGGAACTTTTTAAAGTACGAGTACTTAAGTAACTTCTAAATAAGCATTCGTTCGAAATCAACAATTGTGATAGTGATTATTCACGAAGACGTTATTGCAGGAAGGTTACACAGTTCGTAGTAGAAAATAATCTCAAAAAATCTATTTCATATAGGTAGTATCATCTACAACCTTTACTGGTCCACTGCTGGACGCAGGTCTTCCCATGATAAGCGCCTCATCGGCACTCATCATAATTTAATAGGCACTCATCATAATAGGTAGTATGTTTATTGTAAATTAGTTATGTGACGTATCGTCTAATAGAACATTTCCATTCATTCATTTTCTTTCATTCAAAAACCAACTACAGTACTTACTCTGCAATTGATTGTCTTACTTTGGAGGGATTGCTAAATCACTATAAATAAAATAACCAAATCCCTCAGAAATAAATCTTTAATGTCATAATTATCCATTAAAAATACATTATCATCATTTCATTCTTCAGACAAAGCTAGAGAATGCTCAGAATCGATAACGTAGGATGTCGAAATATTCGTAATTTCGAAAACCAAACTTTAGAAAACAACATCTCACCTAAACGCAAAATAATAAAATATTTTCGTTACATCCCTAGTAAAAAAAAATACTACAATCTTTGCTGACAGCCTCCTCCTTTCACGAAGTCAGTTTATAAAACCTTACCGTATATATAAAATTATTTTTCTGACAAAAGATCTACAAGTGATCGATGTTATTCGAAATACGCTTTCAACGAAGTGTTTGCAAAGTTATCCTCAAAGCTTTTCGTTCCGGGAATTGAAAGCTGGTTCAATTTCCCGACTCATTTCCTTCCCCTGGTGACTTTCCGTGATTACAGGAAAACTACACGTTTTTACGCTCTATTTTTGTAGGGATTTGACTGTTGGTATCATTGAATGTCCATTTACACGGGTGAGTATAAGTTCCATCAAAATACACGTCGATATGTGTAAATAAACTAGCGACCCGCCCCGGCTTCGAATGGTTTTATTATACGTATAAAACTTCTTCTTGAATCACTCTATCTATAAAAAAAACTGCGTCAAAATCCGTTGCGTAGTTTTAAAGACGTAAGTAAGCATACAAAGGGACATAGGGATATAGGGACAGAGAAAGCGACTTTGTTTTATACTATGTAGTGGTAATGCTGGACAATCCACACATGCAGTATCGTCTAGCCCCATAGTAAGCGGGATTTTGTTAAGAGTACTAGAAAATTTACATACCTACCGTATTATGTACCCTATACGCGTATGTTTATACATATAATATACCTTTTTAGCCCCTTATATATAAATAGCTTTACTCTTCTTGTTTTTGTTTTTTGTGTTCCTTCTTGTTCCTGAATCGGTTTTAATGTGTTATTTATACCAATTACCTATAGTAATTTAGGAAAAAAGGGCCAAATAAACGTATTTTCTTTCTTCTTCTTTCTACTTTCTATAAGCTATGGCAGGGGGGGGGCATGTCCAATAGTGGATTGATAAAGGTTGATGATGATGATGATATACATTCTTATTTAACTAACTCAACAGGTACGCACATAAATGATTTCCTACTACTTTGATGTAGACAAAGACACGAACTACACTAGGCTCCGAAAATAATCAAAAATACCACTCATAGCTAACGAGATTTAAACTCTTGAAATCTAGACCTTATTATAGAAAGCTATCGAGTTTTAATTAGGACTCAGTAAAAGTCTATAAGTAAATCAATCTCTCTTTCAACAAGGTATCTCTATCTTAATCCCTTTAGGCCTAACCAACCTGCGTTCGATTCTATTTTCTACAATGGTCATCGCTCAAACGAACGCGACTTTCGATTTGGAAACAACGAAACGCAAGACGCAGCTGTGCGTCTTATCCTTCTAATTTCTCTCTATCATACAAAAAAAAGACAATACAAAAATCTTTGTTGGGAAGTAAACTTAGGTTTATGTTACAGTTACCTACTGTTGGGGGCTGACTACCGCAAAAGTTAAAAAACTGTGTAGCGGAGTCCCCTTCTTTAACTTCGTTATTTGTGTTCCAGCTTTAAGGTAATAACAAACGAATCTAATATTTACAAAGTTACTTTTTTACAGTAAGTAATTTATAACAGGCAAGCTGTCAAATATATGAAAAGAGACGTAAACTTTACTCGGCATCGTAAACTAACGCACAACCGGTACTAAGGACACAGTTCTTCTTAGACACCAATTAAATATTTGTATGTATATATCGATGTTAGACACTAAATACATTTTTTCCGATTTACTTATCAAATCCAGACCGGCGACGCGCTGGCTCGCTCCAATTTAAAATGTAATTCCAAAACGATTTCTAGTGAGATACGTAATTGGTCGTCCATTTTGCAATCACAGTGTGCCAGTCTTTACAAAGCTGACTGGAATACGTAATGGAGCCATGTCTTTTATGATGTAAGAAGTTACAACTACAAAAACAAACACTTTCTCTTACAACAGATCTACAAACAAACACCTGAATATAAAACACGTAGGATTTTGGGTTCAGTCACATTTCAATATAAATCACTTTATTTTCTTAAACATTAATTAAACAGATCGTTCCTCGTATTTTAGTTCCAAAGCAACAGCAGTTTAGTTCCATCCGGCAGCCAATGGCATATTATCTATAAGTAGATACTCGTAGGTAGAATTTTCCAAAAGAAATTCATATATAAACTTTGGTAAAATAGATAGTTTCCCACTGGTATATAATAATATCGATGCAACAGTGTCCTGTTGGCTTATTTGTTTTAATTGTAAATACGTACAGTTTAAATATTTTTCATATATTTTTTTTTTATATAACCCCCACATAATGATGCCATATATGGCGCTCATTAGGAGAGGCCTATGTCCAGCAGTGGACTATTATAGGCTGGTGATGATGATGATGATGAAATATTTTTCTATTCTTTGGTCATATTTTTTTATAATCCTACTAATATTATAAACGCGAAAGTTTGTAAGTATGGATGGATGAATGGATGTTTGTTACTCTTTCACGCAAAAACTACTGAACGGATATGGATGAATTTTGGCACAGAGACAGATTATAGTCTGGAACCACACATAGGCTATATTTTATCCCAGAATTCCCACGGGAACGGGAATTACCGCGGGTGAAACTGTGATGCACTGCTAGTATACGATAATTTATTGATACTTACATTCATAATTAATTTCGCAATTATTGTTATAGCAAGAGTATTATCTCGTGGTCACAATGCGATCATGTGTTAACCGGTTGAAACGTCGGGAAAAGTAAATATACCTAAATAAAAGCGATGAATTCTAGTGAATCATCCATGAATGGTTATTATAACATGTTCTCGTAACATTTTCTCATAACATTCAAAGGTCTTTATTAATTGTATGATAACATTTACATACTCAGTATATTTAAACAAACGCATCCACTCACACTTTTACACTGCATATAGATAATGAATCTAGTGATACCCCGCGACTTCGTTAAAATTCTCAGAGGAACCATATTTAAGTCGCTGAGTCATTCAGTTGGAATTTCAATGAAATTTTCAACGACTCAAGTTTTTGAATTGATTTTGACCAGGATAAAGTTAAATTTATCTACTTTTTATACTAACTTTTCCTACGTAGTATAGACACTTTTAAATATAGCTTTCAAAAATACGTTATTCAGGAAAATTTCAGAAAGCTCTGAATGAAAATATGTCTCTTTTTATTTCGTAAGGGGAACCTTTATTTAAAACTAGCTGCGCCCCGCAGCGTCAGCCGCGGGGAAATTTATTTATTTGTCAAATATCATATTTTTCTCGCCGTAAAAACCATCCTTGAACTTCAACGAACATTTTAAAAAAAGATTTGGCCAAATTTGTCCAGGCGTTGTTGAGTTATGCGCTTACCAACACATTTTGCGATTCATTTTTATATTATAGATTTAACGGTCTAATAAAAACAGTGTCATGAAATACAAAACATTTTTGTTTTAATACACCTACCCTCAACCGATTTGTTATTAAAATTATGTTATGTCGAATCACTTTCATTGTTTACTTTTCGATTTCTGTCAGTGAGTCAGTTGGTCCTTTTAAATATACAGGGTGCTAGTGTGAACAGCGTTATCCTTGAAACCAGAGGTTCAGAATCATGAGTAGAGTCCAAAATCTATGAGATAAGGTTAATGCCTGTTTTAGTTTCGCAGTATTTTGATATTTTATGTCTTCGATATTGTACGCGATATTATGGTCAATTGGTCAATTTTTTAGACTGTTTGCAACCGTCTGCAGTTAGCTCAATGGTTTCAATTGTAAATACTAGTTGTAATTTTTCTATTCCTTTGCTTGTAATTTTCGTTGTTAATAAAGATGATATTATGATATTATAAAAAAAAAAAATTGGTCACTCTAGAAAACCAGGCAAGTTTCCAGGTTTGTTTCTAGGCAAGATAAACTGTTTTAAAACAAATCTAAATTCACGGCGGCGCGTGCGGCGCGGTGAGGTGCGGGGCGCGGCAATGAACACTTGCATGGCGGCGGCGGCTCGTTTGATCAACAATAGGTCGACACCTGCGCGGCCCCGTCAATGTACTCGTGTTGTAGTTTTACCACTTAGAAGGTGTATCGAATATTTTTGTTTCAAAAATAAAGTAAAAATAGAATAATTATTTTTTATCGGTTTTGGACTCTACTCCAGATGCTGAACCTCTGGTTTCAAGGATAACGCTGTTCACACTAACATCCTGTATAATAATACCTTGCTATTGTTTTTCTCCCATTGATACCGGTGTTGCTATTTCAAAAGGAGTTAGTCATCATTTCTCATCAATTCTTCTACCATGTTTAAATAAAACAAAGTCATAATACTAAGTTTTTAGGGTTCCATGTCAAAAGGGTAAAACGGGACTATAATTTTTAAGCTCTGTTTGTGCTAGGTGACGCTGTTTGAATTGTCCAGCAATGTGAATGGTCATAGTGTGGATTTGTATTACTAGCAGCGCATCGCGGTTTCACCCGCGTAATTCCCGTTCCCGTGGCGATCTCGGGATAAATTATAGCCTATGTGTTATTCCAGACTATAATCTACCTCTGTTCCAAATTTCATCCATATCCGTTCAGTAGTTTTTGCGTGAAAGAGTAACAAACATCCATACTAACAAACTTTCGTGTTTATAATATTAAGTAGGATTTATCCAATAAATAATTGAGAATCAGGATCTACATTTACATAGTAAATAGCGTATTTATTGTTTAAATGTTTCAATAGTTTTTATGTTACTAGGAGTTTTCAGTTGTGGTCCAATAAACGTATTTAATAAACGTATTTCTTTCTTTTCTTTATAAAAAATACTATATTATTATGGTCAAAGAAGGTCGTATAAACAAAAAAAAGTAATGAGTACTATCATAGATAAATCATACCATTGTTTTTTGTTTGTCTATGGTACTATAACTTATTTCATTTGTTCGTTTGACACCTCTATCTAAGTTCAAGACTTGTGATGTAAGCGCGAGGGTTCTCTACATCGGTAAGTTATTAAGAATTACTTACCTAGTTTTAAATAATGTTTTCAAAGCCTTTTTTATTTAAGATCTTTGTAACATGAAACAGCTGTATTAACAAGTTGACTTAAAAAAACTAGAAACTGACAATTCCGCGCGCACTGTTTACGTCCGTTACCATGGTAACGAGTTAGGTACCTAAGTCAATGAGGCGACGAGGTTTCGAAGTAAATGAAAATATCGATGGAAGCAATTTAAAGTTTTTTATTTCTTAAAAATGGCACATTTGTAATGGAATTTATAATCTTGAAAGTATAGTATAGTAATTTGAACAAAAAAAAACTTTCAAAATCGATTCAGGCATCTTCGAGTAATCGATGAATAAACTAATCTATTTACCTAATAGATAACGACAAATTAAACACCTTTCCTTCTTTTTTGTTGTCGGTTTATGATTCTAAGGAGGTACTCGCGATTTGCAAGAAGCTCTCGTTTGTAATAAGGTTGCCTGGAAGAAATTTCTTTCAGCAATAAGGCTGCCTGTTGAACCATTTTATTATTTGATAAGATTTTGATATAAGTTAATTTAAGTATTGTTTTATATTTCAAAAGGTACAATAAAGTGTTCATTCATTCATTCATTCTCTCGCTAACACGACTCTACATCGACCCACCTTTGTTGGAGGTCTCATGATCACGTAATTAACGCTAATCGTGCACGTTATTACTGTTATTAGCATCACGAACAGTCAGTGCCAAAAACATGAATACACTTACCTTATCACACTATTTCTAAAATTAGCAAATGTGGATGGTTGGATGAAAGGATACACTCTATCTGCAAAACTAAGTTTTGCGCAGTGTTTTTGATCATTTCGAGGGAACACTGTGTTTGCCCGATTCAAAGAAGTATTTTAATCCAAGGAAAAAATTATCCTGGTAACAATATTCATCCAAATCCGTCAGCTGTTTTTACGTGCTCGGAAAATCAACATTTACAAACATGCATACAAACTTCTGTCTTAATAAGGAGTGTGATTCTAAGATAATAAAAGTGATAACTTGTGCAAGATGCCATAATATTTTCGCAGCTGACTGTACAGCGTAACCAGACCAAAGAATTTACTCATAGTTTTTCACCAAACATGAAACATATAGCCTTATATTTAATTTTCTAAACATCAATATGTACCACCTATAATTCGAGGCTATTTTTACTTTTGTATTTAATTTTACCCACACGCGATATAAAATTGTCTTGTTTCACGCGATGAAAGCGAAAATTGATTCAACACACGAAGAAAACAAATACCATATCTAGGTGTAATAGCCGTGTGTAGGTCCAATTATTTATTCAATGAATGAATAATAAATACTACTAATGCTATACTTGGTTATACGTAAGGGCGAAAGTTTATACCACTGTAAATGTGATCTTTTCACATAAGACAAGAGCAAAAGTAAATGAAAAAGATGTGTAATGTATCGAGTATATCAGTTACCTAGTATATACCCATAAAATAAGCTCTACGTAGCTTAGGGCTAGATGATGCTATGTGGATTGTCTAGCATTATTTAGTTATTTTACTTACATGACTGTCCAAGAACCCAAGACTGGGTCATATATTTAACTGTTTCTTTCAAATACTAACAACCAAATTCAAATTTCACGTGTAATTAAGGTTAACTTAAAAACTACTGTTCACATCTTGATTGAATCGAAATCGAATATCGAAAACCCCTAATATAAGATATGATAGAAAAACCTCTGGTATTTCTATCCAGGCATTTTCTTTAACGATTTGTTTGGATTAAGAATTAATTTCATTTTACTATTTATTCGAATGGGATCACAATCATGAGAAGCACCAGTTTTCAAATAAAATAAATAATACTCAAATGAGTATCTACACCCTGAAAAAGTTCAGAAAATAACAACAGAAATGAGAAACTCCTCCTTGTTTTGAAGTCGATTTAAACTGTAGATGCATTCGAATTTTGTTTACTTTGGGGGCGGAGAAATCTACTCGTACCTTGCATTTGTAACACTATTTTACTACTTCCGTTTGAAATGTACATTATACAGATGTACATTTATTGGTAGGTATGTCTTAGAATAAAAAGTATATTTTATCTAATCGTGGTTTTTGCTTTTCAATCATAGAGCTAATTTCTTTTTACACTTCAGTTACCGTTGCTACCGAAATCTAGCTAATAGGATACTAATTAATCATGAAATTTTTGATTTGTTTATTTTTTATAATCTAAAAGCGCAAAGTTTGCACTGTTCCTACTTTCTGAAAACAAACCCAACTCAATTCGTTTTCAATTCTATAGTTTATAGTATAAATAGTTATAGTTTAGAGTTCATTTTTTTCGTAACCATAATAAGTACTTTTTGTAAATAATGTTTAATTTGATTGCTTGCCATTGCCACTAAGGTTTACCAAGTTTATTTATCGAAAATAATTTTAGATTTTATGTTGTGTACTTAGATTTTTTCTAGAAAATGACTGGAGTAGATACTAAGTAATCAATAGAGTCACCAAAAAGGTTTAGTGCGACACTTATAAGCTAAAAATTTTCATTTCTTACACTTGTAGAGAAACATTTTAGGTAAGAGAAAATTAAATAACGCTAAGTATATTTCTTAGTTGATAATTATTATAACTAGTTTAAAATGCGACAAGTCCATTGCATTGTGCTTATTCTGTTAACCTAAAGAAATAAAGTTGAGTTCTGAGTTAATTTCTAAAGTTTTACTTACACAAATGAAAAAAAAAACACTTACCGTATTAAACTTCACTCACTAATCCTAATGCACGCACAATTTATTCCTTTACAGAAGTTAATCATTCATTTCAGTTACATTTTAACACAAACACATATTACCTAAATTTATTCCTACAGTACATTTGTAGTGTCCCAGTGAATGGGTTTGCATAGAGAGCATTATTAGTAAACACGTTGTAGTTTGTTTTTGTAAACACCGTGATTAGTAAAGGTTGGCGCTTCGCGACGCGTCAATGCGGCTTGAAGCGCTAAGGTCGACTGGCATACGGATTGCCAAAGTGTAGCCCTTGCCTGTGTGAAATAGCCTGAGGATTGTAAGGGGAAACATTATAGGACAGAAGTACAGTATCAATAGATTAGAAGAAATTAAATTTTTTTATGGTTTTGCACATAAAGGGTAAAACGGGAGTCTTATTACTAGACTCCTCTGTCAGTCTGTGACTAGGCTGTATCTCATGAACTGTGATAGTTAGACAATTGGAATTTTCACAGATGATGTAGGTACTTCTTGTTGTTGCTTCTATAACAACAAATATAATAAAAAAATATTTAAGGAGCTCCCATTCAACACACAATATGATTTTTTTGCCGTGTTCATAGACAGGTGGAACCATTCGTGGGAGATTTTTTCATTCGGACTACTTTGAGCTGAGGCCAGTGTGGTACTCATGCAGAATAGGTACCTAATTTAAAATTGTCTAAAGATGTAGCTCAAGGCATGTACAAGTTATCCCTGTAATCAATTCCCTTGGGATTTCTATTAACATGTTTACTTTTAAAAATCATTTGTAAAAGTAAATAAATAATAACAAAGCATGCGAAACCGCGTGTAGAAACTCGTTGTTTATAATACTTTTCAGTGGTTTGATTTAATCACTACTTCGAAGATGCTTCAGTGTTTTATAAGTGGGATGATATAATAAAGCTGACGCTGAATAAAATCATCAATCGAGGAGACTAGTCTCAAAGCCGAGCACTTTGGCTGTCCTATTTCAAAACCCAGCAAGCGAAAACTTTAAAAAGTTGCTTTTGTATTGTACGTCTACCTACTATTGAATGTTGCTGCTTAGCTTGCGGCGAGATGATGTTGTTTTGAGTGTCCAAAATTATTTATTTAATAAAATAAAATGTGATTCTCCATACAATTGCATCCGCAGAACTTGAGATCTCACGCAAAAGAAGCAATCCAAAAACAATAACTATAAATATCCAAAACGATGTTGTAAAACGCCTGAAATACTAGTACCTAGGCGCGTTAACCATTACAAATCCTAGCGAAAGCTGGCACTAAAATGGTTAGTACCAGCAACTCATGCATGGTTTACCTACTTAAAATAAATCATGTAAGAAAATAGATTAACCAGCAAGCTTAGAATATTTTACAACTTTTGGCGTCTCCTCTGTCAAGCTGAGTAAACATCAAAGTTGCGTTCTCTTGCTCTCCTGTAACATTTTGTAAAAGTGCCATACCGCGTTTTGAAGTCAGACAGCAGAGTTGAATCGGATTTTAAATAGGAGAGTATTTCTTTGGAGTGTCGAGTGATTTTATTTGATCTTTAGATCTTTGCAAATCTTGAATCATTCCTTAATTATGTATCTACTTACCTTGATACTACATATATGTATTAATAACGCCACCCATTAAATTTACTGCACTTCTTGACGAATTTTCGACCATAGCGAGCAAGACTTACTTTATTCTGATGGGACGACCTATAAGACAATGAAAGTAAATTAAAGGAACGTTTTCATTTATTTTAATTTGGGAGTTCGGGGTGTTTTTCTAACTATAACAAAAAAAAATACTTTATTAACAACGCAAATTACAATCAAGGAATAGAAACAAATTAAAACTAGTATATATATAAGAAACCATTGAGCTAACTGCAGACGGTTGCAAACAGCCTAGAGGTAGCTCAATTGATCCATGTCAATCAATAATAACACAAGCTCTGCTTAGCTTGGGGCTAGATGATGCTATGTGGACTGTCCGGAATCATTTATTTTATTTTTTTAATACCAGTCGGAAGCGTCCCAAAGACACTGGGTGCAATACCACGCTGTACGGCAATGCTGAAAAAAATGTAAAATCAAAAATATTTATGTAGGTAATGTAATGTTTTAATAAGAAGGTATATCAGTCAGTTATCTAGTACCCAAAACACAAGCTCTACTTAGCTTTGGGCTGGATGATGCTGTGTAGATTGTCCAGCATTATTTGTTTATTTATGGGACCACCCCAGATCATTCATTATACATAACAAACTAAAATAATAATCATTGAATTAGGTCAATATATACAGGGTTATAGGTATCTAATGATTAACCTCTTAAAGGCGACTTGGGTGAATCAAGACTAACAACTTTTGTTCTATGACTTTTGCCAAAACGTAATACATCTCCAGTTTTAATTTTTTTTAGTTTTGGCGAGCATTTCTTTCAACCCCCGCTCGCCTCACCGCAACCCCTTTCTTTCCCTACTAGATTATGTATACGACATATAGGTCATGTACCAAACCGACATGTCTCAATCTGCGACGCCTAGATAGAGCTAAGAAGATTAGAACTGGAAATTTGCTAATAATATTTTTTTTGTACTTATAGGAAAAAAAAACATTGAATTAGAAAAAATCGTAGAACAAAAGTTGTTAGTCTTGATCTACCCAAGTCGCCTTTTCGAGGTTAATCATTAAACACCTATAACCCTGTATATACACATGCTAGCATTTATGGAATACTAGCTGCGCCCCGCGGCTCTACCCGCTTGAAAATTGATGAAAGCCTACGTTTTATTTCAGGCCCTGAACTACTAAACTTAAGCCCGATCCATGTAGTATTTTTTGCGTGAAGAGGTAACAATTTTTTTTGCATTTATAATATTTATTAAGTGAGTAGCATTTCCGGAAGAAAGTTAACTGAATCAGACCCAATGGGCGGTTAGGCATACCCGTGGATTGAAGGATCCAAGTTAATCTAATTGGGTCTGACCCAATAAAGGCCGCTAATAATCAAATAAGGAAATCAGTCAAGCGAATTTTATGTCAATATAGAAGGACATTCTAGCTACACAATGTAATGTTTAATTATTTTCGCTAGATTTTTTTTAGCATTTTAATGTTTTTTTTTTAATTATGAAAATTGTCTATTCTATGTCATAAGGTTATGACAGGTGCGTCATAAGGTTACATAAAAAAAGATTAAATTGTACAAAGCGCTAATGATGGTTAATAAGTATTCTTAAATTTTCTATTTTTCCGCGCAATTTTCCTAATGAACCTTTGCCTGTAAATGACAAACACATCACTACATAGTATAAAACAATGTCGCTTTTTCTGTCCCTATGTCCCTTTGATTGCTTAAATCTTTAAAACTACGCAACGGATTTTGATGCTGTTTTTTTTAATAGATAGAGTTATTCAAGAGGAAGGTTTAGACTTATAATAAAACCGTGCAAAGCCGGGCGGGTCGCTAGTAAAAAAATATTATCGAAATCGGTCCTGCCGTTCACGCGTAATGGCGTGACCAAGGGAAATAAAGATTCATTTTTATACATAATATAGGTTAATTATAGATTATCAAATGTGTGGTCGGATGGTTTAAACAGTATTCCACTACACGATGTTCAGGGCCCGGTAGTTAGGGCGATTAGGGAGCTAGGCTTGTCAGGTCCGCCCGGTCGCCCTAATTAGGGACCCTTACGCTCAAAATCTTATTACATCTCTTTTAGTTGGGTAAGGGTCCCTAAATATCGTGTAGTGGAATACCGCTTTTAATGTATATAAGTTACCATAGACAATAGATTTTATTTTAGATGATTTTTTTTTTCCATGGTTGGCATGGTACACCTAGTAGAAACCTTCTGGAGTGAACTCGATAAAGGTACGGTACATTTTGTTTATACGTAAGTATAAACAATCGAGAAAATATAATAAAACAATAGCGTCATATCATAACTCCCAGTTTGACATCCATTGAAATTGTTTAGCGTGATTATAAATCTACCTCTATAATATTATAAAGACACATGTGCATGTTTTTATCAGCCAACGATAAACATGTCACGTCAGGTGCATATCTAGGATTCTTTTATTCTACCTCTTTAATAAAGTCAATATAATATAATTAAATTATATTGACCTTATTATATTTATACTAGCAGCGCCTTGCGGTAATTCCCGTTCCCGTGGAAATTCCACTGTTATTCCAGACTATACTCTATCTATGTGCCAAATTTCATCCATATCCGTTCAGTAGTTTTTGCGTGAAACAGTAACAAACATTCATCCATCCATGCATCCATTCATCCATACTACAAACTTTCGCGTTTATAGTATTAGTTAGGATAAAATAAAGTATAATAAAGTTGCACATAATGCGAGTTTTCAACTGTGTTAGTTGAGCAGTTTGGCTAGCACTGCAATTTTAGATACTGTGGTTTTAGTAGATAGTTCTGTTCTAAATCCGAACTTGGCTAAGGTTTCTGGCTAGAGCTGGCCTACAGAACATAGTCATAGGGTCTTTGGAACTGGCAATTATGCATTTGAGTTACTTTCTTTAGACTTCTCCTTCTACGGTTATATTTTACATAATAGGTACCTGACAATCTGCGTTTGTTAAAGCGGTATTACACTACACGTTATTCAGAGCCCGGTAGTTAGGGCGATTAGGGAGCAAGGCTTGCCGGGTCCGTCCCTTAGGGACCCTAAATCTTATTACACCACTCTTAGTTAGGGTTAGGGTCCCTGAATAACGTGTAGTGTAATACCGCTTTTAACTTAAATTACCTAAACTGGATTGTCAGGAACGTAAGGTAGAATAGTTGGTACTTAAATGTTATTGTGTGCGACCTTACATACCTCTGTAGATATGTCACGTTCTTTTTTCACCAAGTGTCTGACAAAATACCTATAGATAGGAATAAGCGATTTACCACGTCAATGATTAATAGCTAAACGGGTAATTTACGAACCTATCTACCTACCTAAGTATGTTTTAGACTGAGGTTTGTATCAAGTTATCAACTGAGTTCTACACTGTGGAAGCAGTCTTGTGATTTCGGCGTAACAATTGCCCCCAACAAATCAAACTGGACAAAAGATTGAAGCGATGAGAGAATCAATTAAGTATCACTTTATTTCTCATATTTTTTGTTAATTGGTTATGTCAATTTATTATTGAGTTCTAAGGTTTTATTTTGTAAGCCTAAATAACTAAACTTATTGATTTACTGATTTGTCGATGTGGCAAGAGCAGATTAGGGGTAACCTACCAAAGGAAGAGCAGCGCTTTCTTCTTCTGCGAACACCATCCGCCTGCCAAACGTGGTCATCATCATGATCAGCCTACATTAGCCCAGCGCTGGACATAGGCCTCCCCTAATGAGCGCCATAGCCTAGCATATTGTAGAATATTGTAAAGTATATTTTGACTATTACAACACACAAACAAAAGAAAACTAGGTACCTACCTACATAAGAAACATATTACGTATGTATGTAATGAAAAGTAAAATTAAAATTCTAGCTATATACCTAAGTAGTTACCTACTACAAATCCTGCTCTTGTACAGGTAGGTAGGTATATCCTAACATACCAACATTTTTTTTACTACCTTACCTTACCTACCTACCTGTCCAGCAGAGTGATTAGGTACGGTAAAATATTTGACATAAGAAGGCCCTTTTGATGGCCTTCATGATTCCCATCCATCCAATTGCAAGTAAATTATCCATCGAAAGACAATTGCCAGTCCCAGCCGAAATTGAAGCCCATGAATGAACGAAATTAGTATTTTGCAGTGAATAGAACGATGGGCCAGCATAATATCATTCCTATTTCCAGATGTAAATTTGAAAGGGAAGGATACAAACAATACTATTTCAGTTGATGAAGGAGTTTTAAGGACAAGATTAAGGCAAAAAAGATAATGTTCATTCACTTTGATCATCCAGCCATAAAATAGTGTAGGTAATTGAATTTGTCCCATCCATGGAAACAGAATGTTTACTACCCGGCCTCCCATCCATGCATCCATTGATAATAGCGTAATAACTCTGCAGAAACAGCTCTAGCTGCCGAGAGGTAAAACGGATCAATCTAAGCTCTAAGCTATTTTGCACCGGGGTACAAAGAAGCGCTGGTTTTCAGACCGACCGAGTCTTGATGACACCAGGCAGGAGTCGAGACGCACTAGTTCAACTGACAACAGTTCACTGTGCACTAGCTTCAACTAAATTGAATATTCATTGAATGCTAACGAATGGTGAGTCCGCTCTATAACAACTACGTACCTACGATAACTTACCTACCTATACTCTGATGTAGAATCATAGATATTTTTTGTAAAAAAATGATTAACAAACCAAAAGAAAATTTGGTGTAACGTATTTTATAACTCTGGTAGGTAAGTATCATCAGGACAAGCTGCAAGAGTAAGGTACAAACTTGGTACAAACAATTTTTGGTTTTTGCAGTGTAAATTCATCATTCCATTATAGTCTCTTACCTATTCGTTATCGAACTCAAACTTGCATCATTTTGTTGGACCTACTTGACCGTTGTTCAAGTTTCTGTTTTGGTTTTTTATTCTTACCTGGCTATTATCCTGCTGTTATATGTTTATTTATCAGTTTTAGTACATTTTCATACAAAAATCTCTGAATCTAAATCATAGCACCTGTAGGTGGTACAAAGATCTACGTCAAAGCGATTGAAGGTGATCACATTTCAGAAATGCAAATTATGAACAAACCCAAAGCTTTTTCGAATCGGTAACCCAATCACAATCCATCGTACCTACTGGGGTGGGCACAAGACCACATTGGGATGGGCTTGGCCCACCCGGCTCACCTATATACGCCCATGGTAATTTGGGTCACTGAACACGGCGACGACGTCACGATTAGTTTCTTCAAGGGAAAGGCGTCTATTTTAAAGTTAGTTATAGTTAGGAAAACTCGTATAATAAACAGACAACGGTTGGTATCCAG
Organism: Eupithecia centaureata; assembly: GCA_944547425.1. NCBI lineage: Eukaryota > Metazoa > Arthropoda > Insecta > Lepidoptera > Geometridae > Eupithecia > Eupithecia centaureata. Next base: position 3,863,759 of record OX155676.1, on the reverse strand, counting down.
TTAGGGTGCGTTCCCACTAGGTATGTATGTCGTAACGACTGATAATCGCGTAGTATTGGTTGTATTTATTAAAATGGAGTAGGTATTCACATAAAGGACGACACGATTAACTGTCACCTACGAATTTTTTTTCTATGACGACAGATTGTCATGCATGACAGTGGGAACGGCTAAAAAATCACCACAAAACGGTGGTTGTTTTTTAAGGGGCCCTAGCTCCCTCTGATAAATATCATGTGCCGTTGCTTCTACTACCTATCATGGCAACGATAAATAAATTCTTTGCTTGCTTCATGTTCCTTCATTCAAACAACTGCCGTAAACAATAAAATGTCATCGCAATCCAATAGGAACAGCTAGATACGATAGTAGCTAAACGTTAATACAATTTGACGAAACACAGTCGTTACAATGGGAACAGCTAGAGAAGATAGTCGTCCAACCATAAATTAACTGAAATGACATCGTGGGAACACACCCTTAGGGTGACAAATCTAAATCGAGTGTCACCCTTAGGCAATCCCCATGTAAAATCAGAAATCAATTACTTACTTAACTATTATCTTTTTTTCATTAGGCTTTAAAATAATCACTTCAAACTACCTACCTATTGTCAGTGTGAAACTAAGCGACACCTGGCCAAGCATTAATATATAAATTGATATATTATTATACCTAATTGATATATGTATAAGTAGGTAATTATCTATGTAGTACCAACCTAATAGGCCTTCTAGACAGTTCTTTAAAAGATTTTGTTTTTCAAACCTACTGTTTAAATCTAGAAATATGGATCTCAGCTGCTTCAGATGAAGCTGATTAGAGAAGTCCTTGTCCCTGACTGACCATGGTTTTACGCCACTACAACTAGGAATCCATCCATAGATTTATAATTATGAAACCTTTCTACTTTAAATTAAGAACAAGACATGTTATTGATTCATAAGTAATACCAAGGTACATAAGTTTATTTATTTATTTTAGTTTATTTTAGTTTATTCGGAGAACAAACAGTTGTACAAACAGAATACTTAAAAATAAATTAAAATAACTCTTAACTATTAACATGTCCTCGCATAGAGAAGCTAAATAACGTGCTTGCCTGCATTTTAAACCTCCAAAAAAAGGTTTAAGAAGATAAGTACCTACTAAGTAAGTAAATATTTTTTAAATTAGTTAGGTGGGTATAAAACATAAAATACTAGCGACCCGCTCCGGCTTCGCACGTTTTTATTATATGTTCATAGTTCTTTATTTATAACAAATGTTACAGGTCGGTTCTTAAGTTACCTATACATTACATTAGACCACTAGGCCAATAACGTTCCGTGTCATCGATGTTGTAGACCGACCCACGCGGTACGCCGTACGCGTATTGTCGGTCTGACAACGCATCAGTCGATGACAGAAACTCAGTCAAACGTTGACTCAGCCCGTTCTCTAGAACTTTTGCCAGTGCAGGAATTATTGATACTGGCCGATAATTATCCATTTCACTTTTTTTACCTTTGCCTTTGAACAAAGGAGAAACCTTACTTTGTTTTAAGGCCGTTGGGTACTCGCCCTGCCGAATGCAGATGTTGAACGCATAGGCCAGTATAGGAGCAAGTACGGGTACAGCGAGGCGCAGCAATTTCATAGAAATTCCATACACATCTTGCGATGGTTTAGCGGGAATTCGTTTTGTTATTATAACAAAAACTTCGTCCGCTGAGAACGGGCGGAGACGGAGCGAGCGGTCAGCCGGCGTGCGCGCCGAGCATAAGGCGCGGTGCACATCAACTAAAATAGCGAAAGAAGTCGGCAATTTACAGCATTTAACAGCTCTTTTTTGTTTAGGAAACTGACACCGTTGGAGTTAGTGACCACATCCGTAATATCAGTGCCGGATTTATATTTTTTATGAGTGTAGGCCACTTTTTTCCGCCGCCCCATGTACAGAGCCGTTCATTATTAGCTGCGCACCCCCCCCCCCCCCCCCGGTACACATACAATTTTATTGTCTGCAATCGAGTGACCGTCCTCTGAAATCTGCCGCCCCCCTAGGACGCCGCCGCCCCTAGGCCGCGGCCTATACGGCCTGTTTACAAATTCAGGACTGCGTAATATCTATGTATAAACCTTCCTCTTGAATCAATCTATCTATTAAAAAAAACCGCATCAAAATCCGTTGCGTAGTTTTAAAGATTTAAGCAGTCAAAGGGAAATAGGGACAGAAAAAGCGACTTTATTTTATACTATGTAGTGAAGCTTAAGCAGGTAGCAGGTAGCTAGGTTCATTATTAATAGTGTATCTACCTAGCTCTATAGATACCTAACATTTAGTCAATTTCGCATTGCCAGTGAGCCATCCAGTGCTGCTGCTCATTATAGGATTTCAAGCCAGGTAGTAAAAATTTCAAGAAAGATAAATGTTTCGTTACTAACTACCTAGCAATTTCATGTAGGTATTGAATAGACGGAAAATAATATAAAGATGTTGTTGCCTCGTCGTCGCTCGTCGTCGTCTTCGTCTTCGGTCCCTCTCCCCTACTTCCCCACCTTCGCGTGAGTAGGTAGGAGGCGACATGCCCGATCGGCGAGTGTTGTACCTGGAAAGTCGCTATTTCTATCACGAATACCTACCCGTACCACACCACACTACTTAGTTAGAGCATGCTCTAACTAAGCCATACCAAAATACTACGATTCAAAGTGATATCATGGGAATGAGACATATACCTAGAGAGGGAAACTAAATTCAACGCAATCGTTTTATACGTGCGTGCGTATCCACCCTGTTACCAGATAAAAGAATGGTGATAATCTGATGATGAACGAAAGAGATCACTTCTCTTTGTTTCTCCCGTAGTCGTCCTCGCCTCGCATGAACCTTTCGATCAGGGAGTATTTAATTTTACTCCGTCCATGCCTCGAACCTAAACGCAGCTACGGAACGTAGTCATAGGATCTATGTCCTCGCACTCTTGGCTTTACTGTCATTTCCTATTGCAGTATGTGACATGACATTTAATCGTCAATGTCAAGATGAAGTCAATGTCAGGCTTCATAACCTTAATGACAAGACAAAACAATAACAAAACATTGAAGTTGGACTCAATAATTCTGTCCATGATATTTTTTCCTGCATTGATTTAGAAAGCGTATCAACAGATTATTGTTTTATAAAAATAACAATAGTACAATGGCTGTAGAAACTGCACAAAAACCTCGTGACTGTATGCCGTGCAGAATAATCAGCTCTGCAGGGCTTGTCGGCATTGGCGGCTATCTAGGGAATATTGCGTTCAAGAACAAAACATTCGCCGGAAAATATACCATCTCTTGCTTATCGTTTGGTAAGTTCCTCTTACTCAAATTTCAATTCCGTTAATTACCATGTAAGAAAGTCATCTTGTTTAAGATGACTTTCTTACATGGTAATGGAAGTTTAAAATGTACGGTAACTATCGATAGTTGTCAAACCCCATCATAATTATTTTTATTGTTACCATATTGTTACCCAATGCTACCCAAGGGGTGGTCTAGTAAAGCCTCATTTACTGTGCAACTAGTATGATTTTTTATCTTCTGTTGGTAGTGCTAAATAAATAAACAACTTCAAGCAAAAACTGTTGGTTGGTAAATATATGGCTTTCTGGCAATTTTCTGGCACATTCACCATTTGCATTTGATGAATAATAGATTACACAAGGGAACAGCATTTTTGTTGCATGAAATATTGTGACTAATATTATACATTTTCGGGGTGCTGGTTTTAGATCTGAAGTCAGATTTATTGTAGCTGCTTTAGTTTTTGAGATCTAATGAAAACGCGATTTTCAAAGAAAAAGTATTAAAATAAAAAATAAACATTAGAAAAACAACAACAGCTTATCAAAAAAAAACTTTTATAAGATTTTCTTGCTTGTATTGATTCACAGGAGCTGTTTTAAATGCTACAACAGTAGTCCGCCATCATGTGGGCATTCCAGTGACCCTGGTACCGCTCCTCCATAGCCCGAATATCTTGATGTAACCGTTCCCCTTGTTCTTCACGCAGATCACCAAGATTTTCAGGAAAATGGTCTAAATGGCTGTGGGGGAAGTGTACCTTGATGCTCATATTACAAACAAGCTGTTGGAAGTACGACATCATCTCTTGAATGTGCTTCATTGTTTTTATTTCCTAGAAAGTTATGTGCAATCCTTTGGTTAAAAGATTTCTTTCCTTTAATCGAGAAGCTAGAATCTCCGATGATTTTTTAGACAGGCCAAGGTCTCTGACTAATGTTCTAAGCTCTTCCTGATTGAAAGGCTGAGGCTCCGAAGAAATATCACGATTAAAATCAGCAGTCCCACTTTCATCACTTGAATAAGAGTTTTTTTCTTCTAAGCCTTGATCATTTAGTGTAGATGATGATGGTTGTGGTGTTGACGCATCGCTGTGGTACAGGACTGGTCGAGTAATAGATAACAACTCAGGGTAAATCCAAGTGGACCGATTTCTTTTGTTAATCCCGTTTATATCAACAACCTAAAAATAACAGTCATCCTGATGATTTGAAGGTTCTCGCCAGATCTTTGGGTTTTGATACCTACTAGAAATGGGGTCTTATCTTTGTCGCCCATAATCTCAAATACTCTGTGCATGTTTTAGACACCAATATTAGGCACCCAGTACCTAACTGTCACGGGTTTCCAAAGGAAATCCAAAGTATTCAAAATACACCTGTCTTGTGAACTCCGACACACTTAATCTACAATTTTTGAAGGTATATTCACCACAAATGTTTCAGAAATAGTTGGGATCGCTTTTACAACTAAGACTAGACGAGGAAATAGTATAAAAAAAAATCTAAAGAAAAATAAGTGTAACTAGTACTAAAATATGGCCAATAGCTGTATCTCAAAAACTAGAGCTGTTGGAGAAAAAATGAGAGTAGATTTGAAATAAGCGACCTTGAATTAGTAAACAACAGCCATAAAATTCCATGCAACAGAAAAAAAGTCTAAATATGTTCCCTTGTGTTATATTCTATTAACCTACAACCTACCTCCTGGATAAACAGTCAGCTTTTATCTGTTCATTTTAAAGCAGTGAACTGCTTAGCTTAGCAGACTTAACACGACTGTTGTTGACCGACTTGGTTACAAAAGATTAAAGTGTGTCTTAATGCATGAATTATCTGTGTACTTCTTAGATAGCAAGTAGATGCTGTGTAAATTTTCCTGTAGTATTCACATATTTATTATGAAAAAAGGTCCAAATCATAGAAACCATAAAAAAAGTGATTATTTTTGTTTTCAGCGTTCATTGTCCTTGGAGTTGCCCGATTCAGACAAACCTACCCATTTGAAAAAACAAAAGAAGTTGCAGCATAAAGTTACAAATTAGTATGTAGGTATTATAATGTGAAATCATTGTTCATGTATATGTAAATAAATTGTTAGGTTACTATAGTTAAAATATTTCATTTTATTTTACTCTAATTTATGTAAATAGTTAGATATTTCTTTTTTGGTGGATGTTTACAAAAATATAATAACAGACCCGTGCAAATGGATAAGCTGTCATGAACAGAGACATTTTTTGTAATATTATTTCCTTGTTCCCATAAGTTGATAAAATATTTTAAATAATGAGAAGAAAATCACTACATAGTATAAAATAAAGTCGCTTTATCTGTCTCTATGTCCCTATGTATGCTTAAATCTTTAAAATAATGCAACGGATCTTGATGCGGTTTTTTTAATAGATAAGAGTAATTCAAGAGGAAGGTTTATACTTGATAATCTAATAAAACCGTGTGAAGCCGGGGCGGGTCGATAGCTGTACAAAAATGAAATCCAACATAAATTCTTAGAAAATTACTAAAGCGCCATCTACTTTCGATTAGGTTAACAAAATAGTAAACTAGTTTGCAGACTGCCTTGAGGAAAGGTTCTTCTGTGATGATGATCTATTGAGATTAAAGTAGATAGATGGCAGTAATGCCAATAATTTGATAAACCATTTAACCGACTACAAAAAATTTGGTAGTAGTTTTAGAGTGTTAGCCACATAGCTCATTCCGATTTGATGTCGTTGCGACAAAAGTCCTAAATAAAGTCTACGACCGCACAGCAAACGCATAAGTTGACGCGGGAAGTATCACGCCAAGATAAAATAGTCACCTTGCGCTTGAGTGAAGCCACAGTGATTTCAGCCTTCACTGCAGTCCAAGTACCTTTCCGTTCCGAGGCGGGAATCGAACCCGCAACCTCTTGCGCCGCAGGAGGACTCTCCTGCTGTGCCACTAAGGTCGTCTTGGCCTTGGATTCAGCTTTAAAAGCTTTAAAAGCTAGCCTTGCAATTACCATTACTTAAATAGCTCTATTTAACTAAGCCAATGGCATCAGTCGTAACTTCGCCGTTAAACTTCAAGCCACTTGAAGCAAAGGGTCGCTCGTATAATATAGGTACAGTCACCGTTTAAAATCACCTAATGGTCTTGGATGAATGAACGCGAAGCGTTAAGTTATGTAGGTATTTACCAGTTTTGTGGACTCGGGCAACGAGAAGGTATCTCTAAGGTAGGTAACCTATAAGTAAAGAAGCATCTTTGAAAAGTTATTCAGAAGAAGCAAAAGTTGTGACGCAAAATGGTTTTCTCCATAATTACACAAATAAATAACTTTATTTAGGTAGGTATTTAGGCTTACAAAAGAGGCACATAGGTAGACAAGTCAAATTTAAACTAGATATAAATAATTATAGAAAAATAAAAGAAATAATGTCCGAATTGATTTTGTCTTCGCTTTAATCTTAGGTAGGTAGGGGAGACCGGGACAAAATGGGATAGTTAAGGGAAAAAAAATCATAACGAAAAAATTAAACGCTTTATTTGAAAAAACGATTACTTAGATGACAACATTAATAATTCAACTACATAAAAAATAATAGTTTTAAATGCTACATCACAATTTTTTTTTTGTAATTAGGAAAAAAAAAATGTCAAATATCCCATTTTGCCCCATGACCGGGGCAAAATGGGATGTGGCCTGGGGTAAAACGAGCACATAATTAGTCAGTGACAACGTTCACAAATATGTGCTTCATCATCCTCTTCATCAAATAACAGCTAACGGCTGTCATCTTTGTCCCACTTTTGCGCGTTCTGTTATCATTTTGTAATAAGGAACCATGTATCTGAAACAAAAAAAATCTTTGAAAATTAAATAAGTACATTAAAAACGTGCTTAGTTACATCATACCACATCGATATTTGCACCAAAATATCTTAACAGCATCAAAAAATAATAGTTTTTGGCAAAAGTTTTGTCAAACAAGTAAACAAACACTTTCGTTAACACTGACTGACGTGCGCCGTCTAAAGTTCGTACAAATGGCACTTTCGGCGGTTCATTCACGTGATAGAGACACGCACACGAGCTAGGATCCCGTCTTACCCCGAACCTCGTTTTGCCCCGGTCTCCCCTACTTACAATGCGAAAGACTGCTGGCAGATGCTGGATGCGTCAAGCTGAAGACAGGGTGCTATGACGCTCATTAGGGGAGGCCTACGTCCAGCAGTGGACTAATATAGGCTGATGATGATGAGGTACTTACAGACCTCGAAGACTAGATATCTCGAAAACTATACCAACAAGATCTAAAAAATTGACAAATTCAAACTTGTAGCAACAATCAGCTTTCATTTTGCTTGGCGTAGTTATGTCGCTAGGACGCATAGTTTCAAGTTTGCGAAAAACCAAAATATGGTACCAACAACCTCTTTCTCCTTCCGGCTCAAGCTCTACCTACAGGCGGGGACTTCTGAAACTAAACAAAGTGTCTAAACAAAGTTACGAAGTCAAATATTGTGTCCCAAACATGGGAAATGTTTGGGACATCTTTACCTTTTACCCATTCGTAAAATGGCCTTCCAAAGCTACCATAGTAACACAATTATCTCTGCTTAGCTTGTGGCTAGATGACGCTGTGTAAATTTTCCAACAGTTTTTATTTACTTATCTTTTACCCATATAACTCGATATACGTACATATTTATTACTTATATATTACTAGCGACCCGCCCCGGTTTCGCATGTTTTTATTATACGTATAAACCTTCCTCTTGAATCACTCTATCTATTAAATAAACCGCATCAAAATCCGTTTCGTAGTTTTAAAGATTTAAGCATACATAGAGAGAAAGCGACTTTGTTTTATACTATGTAGTGATGATTATATAGTACACTCGGATCGTAAGTTATTGGTGGAAATGGATCCCGCAACCTCCTTTGTCGCAGGCGTAGGTACCTAAGCCCACTACGCCACTGAGGTGCCTAAATGTAAATTATTCCGAAGTCTTCCCAGCTGTTTATGATTCCACGCAGGTCCTCCGCTCGCAATAAATAAAGATTAGGCCTATCAATCAAGATTAGCTTGCTTCACTTGATAAAATACTTCTCAAAGCAAAAGAAGATAGGAATATTGACTTTATAATTAAGATTTCCTTAACTTTAAACATTCACAATGTTTTTTTTAATGCTACTATTATTGTTTAAAGCTATTATTAGCTATTGCTAAAGTTACATGTTTATTTGCTCATCGCAAAGTCTCGTCAGCTCATCAAGCAAATTGTGTACCAACATATATATGGTATACTTAATTCTAGGCCTGGAATACCTAAAAAATTGTTACTTTTCATAAATTTTCTCGCTATTATCACTACATAGTATAAAACAAAGTCGCTTTTTCTGTCCCTATGTCCCTACATCCTTATGTCCCTTTGACTGCTTAAATCTTTAAAACTACGCAACAGATTTTGAAGCGGTTTTTTTAATAGATAGAGTGATTCAAGACGAACGTTTATACGTATAATAAAACCGTGCGAAGCCGGGGCGGGTCGCTAGTATGCTATAATATTATATAATGTATTGGTGAAGCTATGGTGGATCCCGTAGCGTATTGATTAAAAAAACAATGTTCGTCAGCGGCGGGTTTAACTTGAGCTCCGAAGGTTTTATAAATTTGGCAGTTATAACAATTCTATAGATTCCCTTACTACAAATATATTCACTTTCTGCTGAATATATGAAAACCAGCTGGAAATATACATTTCAGATATCACTCTGCGAATAACGCTTTCGAACCTGATCGAAACCCTAAAAACAATCATCCCATAGCTTTAACCGAAACCTTATAAAAGAGTCATCAGCAAAATGAAAAGCCGCACCACATGGTGATTGAAATAATATCCAGCTGTGATTGTAGGTTGCGATGCGACGCAATAACATCACGACAGATCACGGACCCGTCGGTAAACAACACTAGGGATGTCTCTCTACTCCGAAAAATACTTTCACAATATTAAATACCTAATTTAAATGTAATGTAAAAAAAAGTATGTGAAAATCAAAAATAAATAATGCTGGACAATACACAAAGCATCATCTAACCACCCAAGCTAAGCAGAGATTGTGTTATGGATAGCTACTAGATGACTGAGGTACCTACCTACTTAATACAATACATTACATATTAATACAATAATAATGCATGTTTTTTTGTCCGAAATAGCTAATATTTTTGTTTTATTAGCTTATATTTTTATAACTACCTAATATTTTTAGGTAGGTACCAAATGACAATATAGGTGAGTGATCTTTAAAAGAATATTACAAACGAGAAAAAGATACAAAATTGAACTAGTAGGTATTTCTAGTATTTACATAGAGCCAACTGCAGACGGTGGCAAACAGTCTAGAAGTGGCTCAACTGATCGATATCAATACCAGTCGTCGCGATTCCAAGACACTGGCTGCTTTGCCATGCGTTGTATGACGTTATTTGCGAAACCTGCGTCGTATGATAATTTTATTTTAAACCTTTTCCTATGAATGTTTTATACAACTTTACAGGTAAATATTTTCTTATTATTGTAATAGATTTAGGAAATTCATTGATAAAATAAGGATTTAAATATCAGAATGTCGAAAATACCTGGTCTTTTAAACAAAAGGAAAGTCAGGAATCCGAAGTTCTAAAACATCTGCGAAGGTCAGAACATCCCTAGCAGCCTATGGGCGGACTGTCGACACACAGTCGAGCGCCCGCCCGCCCACCGCGCGTGTATTGTGCTGGGTAACATTGCTAATGGGTAAGTAAAGTTTTAAACTAGTTTTTACAGCTTGGTAGTGGTTTAGGAAAATAATTTACCATATAATATATATATTTAACTATTTACTACATTATATACTATCGTATTATATATCAAGTCAAGTGTGTATAAATGTAAGTAGTCTAATTATGTCTATTTATGTGTTAATTTAGTTATGTTACTAGCAAACACAGGAATTATTATTTGAATTTAATTATTTATTGTTTGTTGTAATTTTTATTACCTTGCACTACTAAATTGTTGTCCATACCCAAAGGTTAGCAATAATCATCAGTTAGGCTATTTGGCATATTTTTTTTCCTTGGATGATAGTGCCGGATTAATCTTTACAGCGTTTTTTAAATTTATTAACTTACTTATAGTACACCAACCACACCTTTTTGGAACTTGAATAATTAATATAGGACCTAGGAAATTTATTATATTTTAACGTTAATATTTACATACAGCGCAGCAGCATAAGTTTAAATTAAGACGTTACTTTCATTTATTTTATTTTCTTTATCTAGGACAATATACAATTGTACAATACAGACTTATTATACACTAGCTGCGCCCCGCAGCGTCGCCCGCGGGGAAATTTATTTATTTGTCAAATATCATATTTTTATACATAAATGCTATTCCCGACGAAGACAAATACAAAAACACAAAAATCATAAAAATCGGTCCAGCCGTTCTCTAGTTATAAGTGTTGTAACAAACACGACTTTCTTTTATATATGTCGCAGACGTATTGTATAATCCGCCGTATTACATTACGGCTAGCTGTTTTGAAAAACAGCGCCGTTTTCTAATGCGGCGCCGCGGCGGTTCAACGAGTAGCTGTATTGTCATTGCGATACGTTCTTCAATATGTCGGCCCACGTTTAGCCGCATTGATAAACTACTTAATTGTATAGGGTGACCATACTAACAAAAAAAAAAACAAAGTTAAAAATGATAATCAATTTTATTAATCGGGAAAAGCTAACAGATTTCTTCTTGCTTTATTCCTTACTAATCAAGAATTATATAAATAATAAAAACATCATTTTAGAAATTCCTGAAAAAGGTGTTTTTTACAGCTCCTTGTTTTATCTTCACTCCAACTTTAGGTAAAAAAGTGTGCGAATATCCGATCACTAGTTATCAGTACAAAATATAATTATGGTTAAAAATATTATTTCAACCAAAAAGGCAAGTCGTGATTGTCGAGAAAAATATTTTCTTGTCAATTTGGACCGGCGCGCCGGTCGAAATTGACAAGAAAATATTTTTTCTAATTCTAATTTTTAAGCATTCCTTAAACAGTTAATCGAACGCCGCGGCGTTCGATTAACTGTTTAAGGAATGCTTTTATTTTGTGTATGTGTAAGTACATGATATTATAAATTTTAATATCTGTAAATAAAAAGAGATAATTCTTATATAAAGTAAGTAAGTATAGATAAATAAAATTTCCTTTGTCCATGGTTTGTTTACAGTTCCACATTGAGAAGAATAGAAATTATTTAATTGCACCTCAAAATTGTTCTTAAAGTCATTTTTTACCGACATATTTAACACATTTTCTGTAACTCCGCAATTTAGCAACATACTTTCTTTACCCAACGCCATTGTTGTTGTTATGTCAGGCAGCGCCACGAGTGTTAAGAATCGGAACTAAAACAGTCAAAGAGGCGGCTAATCTCTCGCTTTATTACATTATGTCTAGCCGTATTGAATAACGTTTGGCGCCGAATACAATACGGCGTTTTTTTATTCAGCCTTATTCAATCCAGCTTATCGTTGAACAGCCGCATTAAAAAACGGCGCTGTTTTTCAAAACAGCTAGCCGTGTTGTAATACGGCGGATTATACAATACGTCTGCGACATATATATTATTATACATAATAATAGCGGCGACAAAATAAGGGATGTTTCACATTCAAACCCACGCCTCATAAACTGAAAATGACGCCAATAGGAACGTACAAGAGATGTTGAAAACAATTCTCAGAATTAAGTATTGTGTGACGGATAACTTTGTCAATCAATCAATCTAATCATTTACTTATTCGCCGAGTAGGTACCGGTCAGATCTTATAACGAGAATTACATATATCAAATGAACCGATTTTTTTATCTTTTGCATGTTGTAAGCAGGTGTAATAATAAATGCCAGGGATCCAGGTTGTTAAGATCAATCATAAAAATTATCTATAACTATATAAAAATCAATTGCTTTTCGTTAGTCTCGCTTAAAATCGAGAACGGCTGAACGGATTTATCTTATCTTGGTCTTGAAATGTTCGTGAAGGTCTAGGAAAGGTTTAAAAACTGAGAAAAATTCTAAATGCGTATCATATAATGTTCTTCATTGCACCTGTGCGAAGCCGGGCGGGTCGCTAGTCAAGAATAAAACAATCGAAATAAATAGATACCAATCATAAAATTAGTTAAAAATCATAGTCATACATCATTCAAATTTAATTTGCATATTAATTCACACTATAATAAACCAAAATTATTGATTATAAACGTTTTATCTCGCTAAGCAACAAATGCTTTTGAACGATTTACAAATTTTTGAACGTAAAACATGTTGAAAACATATTTTTACCTATCATTTATTTATTAATTTATTCGTTATGGATGATAATAATATCTATTTTATAATCGGAAGCGAAAACCAACAACAAACGAGGAATTACATGCTTAAGTCAATAAAAAAGCTAAGGAATGTTGGACAAATATTCCTGTGAGGTCTAACTAAAGGAAATAAAGCGAGTTGACTTAAGTTCGGACTTATAATATTCATTTAATTATTTATTTCGGGTGTATCTTTCTTTTTAGGGTCGCGGTTAAAATGGGTCTTTTGAGACGGAAACTCAAGACCCTCATTAGACGACAAAGGACAAGGTCTTAAAGTAACGAAAAGTGTTGCCCGTTATTTTTAATGTGTTACGTTGTCCCATGAATGTCTTCCGCGTAAGGGTTGAGGCAATTATTTTATATCAATTTACTGGCCAACAACCGTTGGGTAACCGTGTTCCGTGACTCGGCAAACGTAGGATGCCTCCACCAGGTGGAATGACGATCTGCGAAAGACTGCTGGCAGATGCTGGATGCGGCAAGCTGAAGACAGGGCGCTATGGCGCTTAGGGGAGGCCTATGTCCAGCAATGGACTGATATAATGCTGGTGATGATGAATTTGCTGGTCGACGTAGGAAATTCAATTACAAATCCACATTGTACTTTCCTTGGGTATCATTTGTATTATACATGGGTGATTCTCCCGGGTTTCAAAAATACATGTCCGGCTCGAAAAATCATACAAAAAGTATCCCTAGCCCTTTGATTTTTTTTATGATAGTAGATTAGACAAAGATAATAGGGGAGGCCTTTTTTAGTTTTTTAATATTCTTATTTTAAATAAGTAAAAATAAATAAAATCCTTGAAAATTATGACTTCCGTGGTGCGTCCGGACCTCATGTTCCTGTGTTAATAAATTTTTATATCATTTCCTAAAAACTCTGGTACTAATTTACATAGGTTCACATTAACCCAGATAGTTACTTGCTTATTTGACGCTATTACTACGCAAAACTAAGCTTTAGTTGACAAGTTACAACGAGATAACTTCGCGTCCGTCGTTTAGCTCTGATTTCCGTGGTGCGCACTAAATTATTCATAAATACTTAACTTTAATATCTGCGTAAATAGTTGTTAGATTGAGAGAAACTATCAGTCACGCCCCATCAGTGGTGTGTACAACAAAGGTGTATGTCTCCACGTCACTCTGTTATTTCGGTTCGTAATCACTTTCCGTGGCTTGGTATCTAGAAATTCTGATTACCATGTTGACTGTAAATTTGTTCATACTAATCCTATTGTTATAATAATTGCAATAATTTATGCCTTTTGTGTTCCTAATTTTGACTGCATATTTCAATGTAAAATAAACCAGCAAATTAAGAAAATTTCTAGGATTTTGTAATTATTTTTGATTTCCGTGGTATGATTTCCGTGGATTTTGCGGGTTGATTAACATCTCAATAATTATATTTTTATGTTTTAATAATGTTTTTTAGGATAAAAGTTTATAATAAATATAAAATGAATAATTATACTATTTTTAATACAAAGATAAACATTATTAGAGTGATTTTTGTAAAAATTTACTTGTATTTACAGTAATGATTTAAAGGTGTTTTTGTAAAAACTGATTAAAACTACAAACGTCAAATAATTGGTCCTTAGTTTTAAGAAGCTTAATAATCTACTTAGTACCGAAAACACATATTTTTATTAATAAACCAACCCATATTTGATTTTGGTGATATAAATTCTGATTTCCGTGGACACCATATTTTTAAAATTGAATAACTTCGTAACCATAAAGCCAATAAAGTTCCCTTCACTACTAAAAAATTCAAAATTAAATCTTCATTTAGAATATACCATCATTATGTGCAATTTCAACAAAAAAAAATGTGCCACAGAAGTCAGACAAAAAACGAGTTTTCGTAGAATCACCCACATATTTACCTACATATTTGAGTGTTAATTTTGTTTTCAATCGCCTTGATTTTAAACATTATAATTACACAAATAGGTCAGCGTAAATAACATTTATAGGAAATCCTACATTGATTAACTTAAATATATAAGCATTTGTACCCACCAAAGGTTTTTAACCTACATGTATCATGCAATTAATAACTTAATTTTACGGTTTAAGATAATATGGTAAGAAAAAATGATAAACTTGTTTAAAAAACTGTTAATCGTCACTTTATTATTGTCCTGTTAAAACGTAAAGCGCAAATGGTTCTTTATTCTGTGCGTCACGTTCTATTGGTGCGAAAGGTTAGCACTGTGATTTGCATAATGTGATGTTCAAGCTTTTGCCTTAAGTAGGAGCTAGTTCGATGGTCATGCATGTAGGTTTTATTGTGGCAGAATGGTTATAGCCCCGTAAAAACGCGCTGTGAAGGTTTTGGTATCCTCAGATAATTGTATCACCAGGGATAGAGCTTTTTAACGGATAGGGCCAGTTTAGTCAGTTTTAAGTAAGCTTACGTGAGATACATATTGCTCCTCTCACAAGTGATTATGGACCTTCTTCCATGGACATAAAACTGCGCTTAATTACCCCCAATACTCCATCAAAGGCTCAATATCCGTGACTGTAACCATACGTACCCTAATAAACATACAAAAAACAACCGTGTCCCAACTGTATAAAGACCAAAACTTGCCAAGCGAAAGTTTTCCACTACTCAAACAATGTTATCCATGTTACGATACCACCATACAATTCCCGATCGATGTAGTCGCTAATTTTGTTATCTGACAGATAAGCTGTGGGCAGAGAGGCGTCGGCTTGCGTCGCGGGAATACGAAGGAACAGATTGGAAAAGAGACATGACAGCGCCCGGGCACTTGATACAAAACAAAGATGTATTGTATCCTTCATACCAAGCAAGAGTAAGCGACGGTGCTTTCTCTTGGAGAGACGGAGCATGGAGCGCGACTTTAGGAGCTATTGGTGGGGCAGGAGTGGTACTTCTGGTCGCTCTGTTGGTTCTTTTGCTGAGGAAACCGAGAAGACGCGATCAACCCACCCTGGCTCCGATGAATATCGCGCAAAATGTAAGTATAAACATTATCAAAAGCTTTTGGTTAGGTGTTGAATGCATACTGCGTACTCAAAACAACTTTCAGTGCCAACTGTGATAAACTTTTTCATGTGTTTGTCCACCTTGTTGCTCCTAATTGAACATACCGATTTTCATATGGTTTATATTGTTTGAAAGGCCTCTAAACGGAAGAGCTCTATCATACACTTTGTAAAATAAGCTGTGGCATAGTTCAAAATACACAATCGTACGTCGATCTATGTAAAAATATGCTTGGACCGCACCTAGGTTTTTATCTGGGACACTGTATAAGTTATGCGTAGCTCTATAAAAAATGAGTCCAGAAAGATCTTAGTGCGTTTCGGTTCTAACTAGGACGAGTAGGACGTACGTACGTACGTATCTATCTATGGTGATATCATTCACGGAAAGGTCAAAGATTAGGAACGAAAACACAGTGATGTACTTTTAATGTTTGTCTTTTTTATTAGCGAACGAGTTGTAAAGATTTGATCTTTGAAAAATATATGTTTTCAACTTATCACCATTGTTATTTTTATACTTTTTTGCTTGATTTCAGAAAATAAAAAGAATCCCAGATTAAATCAGTCCAAAAAAACAAACACTTTTTTTAAATCCTTACTAATTTATCAACACGGAAGTTTGTTATAGATATTTGTATGTATGAATGTTTGTTTCTCTTTCACGAAAAATTATTGAATAGATCGGGCTGAAAATTGGCAATAACATAATAATAATTCTAGACAATCCACACACCATCGTCTAGCCCCAAGCTAACTAGGCTTATGTTATGAGTACTAGATAACTGATATACATTATTTATTTATTCATTTATATTATACATCGAAAACACCCAGAACCCCGGAACATACATTTACTAATCAATCACACAAACATTTTCCCAAGGCAGCAATCGAAACTACCTGCGTCATCTTTTAATAATGGAGGTCATTCACCTGCTACCGTACTATATTTATAAATCTGTACCAGACTAATTTCAGTGAGCCTAGCCATCTTCGATCAAATTTGATTGAAGTTAGCCATTATCAAAATTACTTAAAAGTAACCAAAGAACGAAGGGTAAGGCAAGGAGCTCCCATTCGCTCCTTGCCTTATCTAATATACCTCTAGTATATAGTACCAAGTACCTATCTCTATAGTTGTTTCACAGAGTTTTTTCCTATAGAAGTATTTGACTAAATTTTTTTATAACTCAATATAATAATTATTCAAGTGCCAGCCAGCGTCAGCCGACCTTTTTCGTCTGTTTCGTACATTTTTCTGTCTCTTTTTCTTTCCTGGTGAATGGAAAATGGAATTTTGGACCTTATGAGTGTTTCCAAATTCACTTTTCGAAAGTTTGAAGTTTTAAATTTAAACGAGTTTGTACTTTTTTAAGGCTATTTTTTCTTTTATTTTATTTTGGCAATTTATGCCAACTTCACATACTAGTTTTCGAGAAGGACTAAAATATAATACAAAATATAATATTCTACATTATAAAACCAAAGAAAAAAATTAGACAACTCGTCCGGACAGCAACCTATCAGAAAGCAAATGTACAAAACTAAGAAGTAACTACAATGTTTATAGCATACGCATCACATTACAAGCTATAGCATAATCTCAGGAATAGTTTAATACTACTTTATTTTATGCACTAGTATTTTCTTTGCTGGCATTTATTAAGGGTAGACGTTTGTCAAGGAACTGGGAAAATTAGAAGGAAGGCCTTTATAATCAACTAAGAGATCATACAAAGGAGATAAGTATGTAGGGTAGCTGAACATCAGATGGGCAATTGTTCCTTCATCCAAACCATATTCACAGATGGATCATGAGCCCTTGACTTTTTTTGCGAAAATTAAATAAAAATGAAGAGCAATGATCGACTTGCTCAAATAATATTGATGAGATGTTTTCGAAGTTTTTACTCTTGCGTAAAATGGCCAAAAACCTATTAGCTACTCGTAAACTTAACTTATATGCATTATATACTTTTTGAAAATATTGTCATCAAATAAACTACATCTATGAAATTGAGTTCGATGTGTACCTACCTTTCTAATTGTGTTACAACAATAGGTAGGTCTCTGAATAATCTAATCCTGTCTTCGTACACATTTGAGTCCTGTCTACTTTCATCTGAAGTATGTTACTACTTAGCGAATTACTACATTTACCTACCGATATTCTAAAAAGGATTGTAAGCGAATTTTACTGCAGATTCTCATAGATCCAGCAACATAAAGTAAAATTATTATGGAAGTCTTAATATTCCCGTTACGTCAGGTAAATTATTTTAGAAAAAAAAATATTTTTCATATTTATTTTAGGATCATTTTAGCGTTCGCATCGGAGCTTTTTCATTTTGACAGGCGGCAACACTCGAAACGAAGACAATCAAAACTCTTTGGAAAAGACGAAAAAATATTTTGAAAATTGTTTCTTTATTGATTTGACAAGGAAAGCATTTAATAGTTTTATTTTTATACTGAAGCGTTACAAATCGCAATAGTTTTTGTAATTTTTGTAAAATGATTCGACTGTGCAGAGCCCAAGTGTATAATTATCTCAAAAGTATGTATTGAATTAAACTTAGAATGAATTAAATAAGTTGGTTCACATTTAGAATCAGAAATTTTGAAGCCCTGAAATTATTCTAAGCCCTGAACCATGTTTTCATTTTAGATGTTCCAGTACTTGTTTTACCAGGAAGATCTCAAACAACTAATCCCAGTGAACAGTCGTCTCCTAAAGGGGAATCAAAGAGAATGTCCGAATTTAGAAAAAAGTTAAAAGAAAAGAGTCCTAGAGATATTGATGATCAAGGAATTTATCAGCCAGCTGAAGATGACCCGCTACCTCCTTTCCCAAATAATACCAACCCTATCACAGGGGAAATAGGGGGACCTCGGGGCCCTGAACCAACCAGATATGGTGATTGGGAAAGAAAAGGGAGGTGTACGGATTTCTAAAGCACATACCTAGCGATTGTTTGGAATAATTCACTTTATTTAATTTAGATATCTTTACGGGCCTATACCTTTTTTATATGTACGTACTATAAATTAAACTGTTAATTTAAAATGTATTTGATTTTGCAGATGACTTCCCTATTGCTTTAGTCATCTTATTATTAATAAAATCTAGTTTCTCAGACTTGTAGTAGTGTGGTGCCATGTCTAGCAGCCATTAACTTTATATCTCCGTGACTTGCTTCATGAATTATTTAGATCATGATAGACAAGTTCATGAAAGATGACCCAACGGTAGCTCTTCAAATAATGCACTGTTAGGATGTATCATAATGACTGTCTGTAAAAGAATAGGAAAAGTTAATTACTTACCATAAAAGACCAGATATTTACCATTCCATTTATCGAATCAACACGATTAACGTCTTAGTTTTATAAATACAACCATTGGAAAATTTGGGTTAGCGTCAGGACCCCTGGACCAAGTGCGATATTTTATATTTGGAAACTATCAAATTCCAATACCTTTTCAATACTATTTGATACCTCAGTTAAATTATTTAGTACCTCGATGAGCTGTGAAATAATTTGAATAAAACTGATCACTCCGCTTCGGCAATAAGGTTTATTTTATACTGCTTTTCATGCGGCATATTAAATAGGACCGACGTTATTGGGAGCTTTTAACGCAAATTGGACTCTAAAGCTGTTATTATGATAACGTATTTTTGGTACGGTTTGAGTGTGTTGCGGATGCAGCAATTACCACAGCAGTATGGGTAGCCTGCGACGCAAAAGGTTGTGGGCTCGATTCCCTTTAAACCTAATAGGGGGTGATCGATTAACTTCATTGCACATTTATATTTATAAAAGAGAAAACAGAATGATTTATTCGTTTTTAAGGTCTCACTATTTTTTGTATCTTTATTTTTATATGAGATGAAAACTGCTTGAAATAAATATTTTTATTTATTTATTTATTAAGAGAGGTCTGGTAGCTCTTATAGAGCTACGAATATTTAAATGTAGCATGGAGGTTCCTTTTAAGACGTAGGCGCCCGCTAAGAACGGATTGTTGGAAATTCGTATTCTAAGGCAGTTAAAATGATTAATACTAAAACCCATGCGTATGAAATTGTAACAAAAACAAAACTGTTTTCACGTTTACCCTAATAAAATTTGAACTTAAATTAGTTAAGTTTATTTGAGTGTGACGTCGTCGCCTAAATACATACAGAGCATTCCCGGAATAGATAAAATTTTAAAAAAATCATTGTAAAAAATATCTTTAATTACCTAGTCGTTTTGATTTTGTTACAACAAAATAATAAAAATTCCTTCACACTAAAAAATCTACTAAAAAAGTCTTGTCATTTTTTACATTTGATGCATGATTAAAACCTTATTTAGAAAGGACACACACGTACACATTCACAAGAACACATTCACACAAAAAAATCTACTAAAAAAGTCTAGTCATTTTTTACTTTTGATGCATGATTAAAACCTTATTTAGAAAGAACACACACGCACACATTCACAAGAACACACATTCACACTAAAAAATCTACTATTAAAGTCTTGTCATTCGCAAAACATAAAAGTAAATTATTTTCAAAATAAAGCATTTTATGCTCTTATACGAAAAAATAAAAGTATATACATACCTATGTTTTTGAAAATAAAGTGTTTTAATGCTTTTATTTCAATGGATAACCACAGTTCTTACTCTATTTTCACATATTCACCTATAGGCTAGGTGAAAAAAATATGTCAATATAATCTACCCGTATTTTGCTGCATAAGTTTCCCCCAGTTTATTTTTAGTTCGAAGACTAAATAAAAGTAAGCCTATTGAAATCAGAGCGAAAGAATTTTGTAGTACGATGAACATGAATAGTACCTTCCGAGTCAGCCGTGCGTGTAACTTTACAGGGAGAATAGGGCAGAAGGTTCTTTTTAATACGAACAGACGTACATTTTTACATTTGATGCATGATTAAAACCTTATTTAGAAAGAAGGAAGAGAGAAGATTAAGTTTTCTTTAAAATTTAAATACCGTTCTACTTATACACTTCTATGTATTTGCAATTCAATAGAAATCTGAAACAATTTATCAAATTTTATTTCTTTAGGCTTATAAAATAAGCACTTATAATTACAACTACAACTAGCCTGTTGTGTCCCCCTGCTGGGCAAAGCACTTAGACAAGTCAAATTTTAAATATAAATCATTATAAAATTAATTTAAAAAAAAGGGTGTTACTTGATTTTCCCTTCGCTTCAATCTTTTGCCCACAAGTGGAAGAAGTTAACAATAAACCACTAGTCACGTGTATAACTTATGTGTCTAATACATGTTAAATTAAAAGTTAGTACCGCTTTATTTTTTATTATAATTATGACACCTACTTTAAAATTTGACTTGTCTAAGTGCTTATTTTGTAAGACCAAAGAAATAAAGATATTGATTTACTTGATTTACCACGCTTGTTATCAAACGAAACTGAAGACAAGATAGTAATCTTAGAGTACTTAATTCAAAGCCACGAGTAAACTCGTTGTTACTTCACCTGACCTGGAAAGCTCATGAATATTAAATCAGAACGCTGTAATGTTATTAAACTTTTTGACGCCCCAAACAACTCGGCGGGTTGATATTATCTCTGCAAAATGAAGTTTAAAAAGTATTTTTGCTCATATTTGTGGGGGAGAATTGGTTTATTTTAGCAGCAAAATACTCGGTTAACCGCTTGTCGAAACATATGATGATTATGTTATGAAGGATAATGCTGGAAAATCCACACAGTTATTATCTATTTCCAAGCTATGCAGAGATTGGATTATAGGTACTAGACAAATGAAATACTACATTCAAAACATTAATAGATGTATATTGTTTAGTGTACAAATCTATCAATCTATAGTATCTAGAACATCCCGATATATTTGCAAATAGTACCAACATTTGCTCAGAAGTGGGAATCGATCTGTCTCCTGCGTCGCAGGTGATTTTTTCACCCGTTGAGCCATAGAGGTTATCAAATCTAAAAATAAATAATTAAAAATATTATATATAAAAACGTAAATAATAATATCATCTAGATGATGCTGTGTAGATTGTCCAGCCCCAAGCTAGCAAAGTATTATGAAATCTGTGCCCTAGCTAAGCAAAGCTTGTGTTATATTTTATTAGTTACCTACTTTTCAAACCGAAATACAGCAATGCTGCTACCACCAATCTGTGTAAGCGAACCTGGATGTCCAACATTAAAGTAGACCATCGTGTATCGTTGTTACAAATGTCTTCCGAAACGAGCGTCATAGTGCAGTGATAATATCCTCGGGAGTTCATGTCTAGATCTCGGGGATAGTGCCTACAATGTGCAGAGTAAAGCCGAATTTAGACAGGGTAAGTAACTGACTCCAAACTCGAGACAAGTCAGTGCTGGCCCAAGATTTCGCGTGCGAATATTTGTATAATCGCACGCGAAATCTCGCTCGAGTCAGCGCTGACCTCCCACCACTGTACAGCGGTTTTTCTCGGATCAGCGCTGACTTGTCTCAAATTCGAAGTCAGTCGCTGACCCTGTCTAAATCAGCCTTAAAGTGCAGTTGAGCTATTAAAGTTTGCTTGGGAGTTGGGGTTCATATCTAGTCTCAAGGGTAGTGTTGATCCTACAATACACAGAGCAAAGTGTAGCTTTTAAAGCTTTAGTTGTTTAGTTTAGAGCATTAGTTGTGATAATTTTAGTGTAATAAGATTTTTGTAACTATTGGCTACTGTATCAGCTCTCCTAGCACAAGTATTCTTTACTTAAAAGGAGGCTTCAAAATATTGTTTGAGATGCATGAACACTGTGAACGAAATAAAAACATTTGTATTTCTATAATTGTTGAACATGTTGCGTTGATATGTTCTGATATATAAATAAATTTGCAGTGTAGTTATGAGGAAATAAGGAAGGGCAAGGTCAGACGTCCTGATTTTCGATAGGATATCCTATCGAAAATCAGGACGTCTGACCTTGCCCTTCCTTATTTCCTCATAACTACACTGCCACTGGTCAGACGTCCTGATTTTCGATAGGATATCCTATCGAAAATCAGGACGTCTGACCTTGCCCTATGGCTCGTAGCGGCTTTTTGTGTGAATAGGATAGAAATAGAATATCGCATTCATGAGAGTGGGACAGTGCACATCCTTTTGGAAATACTGAAGCTCTAAAATAAAAATTATTGTTCATTACAAGAAAACCACACTACTTTTCAACCAAAAACCTTTTTACTGTTGGCGTCACATCGCCTGAGTTCTCGACATAATTTATTTGAGAATCAATGCATAACCGTGTGTTCACATTAAATTACAGGAACCAAAAAAATTATGTGGACTTCGGTGTAAATTAAGTTTTTTACCCCAGGTAAACTAAGACTTAGATCAAGGCCTGGTTTGATTAAAAAATCGGCTATGGCGGCGTTTGAAGATATTATCTTTTCTTTTCCTCATAACAAACAAACACTATAAATAATTAGATAAATCCGGGAAAACAAATATGTACAAATCGCATTATACTGAGCTTTTGCGATTGCTTTTCCTAAAACATATCAAACATCCATTAGGCAACCGAGAATTTATTTACAACCTCGTTTCAAATGGAATATTCGAGAAAACGCGTCCGTATAAAGGATACGTCCAAAGTTGACATAATTGAATTTTATATTAGATCGCCCAGTAAATCAGTTTTGGGAGCCGATTCGGGAGGGGCCAAGGAAGAGAGGGGTGCGGGGTGGGGGGTGAAGGAACCTGCGTCACTGATCGATGCAGCACTTGTTGCTTCGCTCAACAGGCCAAATAATCTATAATCGTAGCTTTCGACCTCCTCATTGTTTATGGTGACCTGGTATCCTGGTAACCTAAATCTCAGTCAAAATCATTTAATTTATACAAATAAATAATTAATGCTGGATAATCCACAAAGCATCATGTAGCCCCAAGCTAAGCAGAGCTTGTGTTATAGGTACCAGATGACTGATATATTTAATACATTACATAGGAACATATTTTTTTGTTATCATAGAAAATACCCAGAACCCCGTAACAAATTTGCAGTTTGTACAAACATTTGTCCTAGACAGGAATCGAACTCGCGCCACATATAACATTGATATATGAAATTAATATCTCTGAGGTCATGCGTGAATCCTTAACCAGTCGAAGGATATTAGAAAAAATATTAGTGTTTCTTTTTTTAAGATTCGGTACCCAAAAAGTATATAGAGGTATATACCTTTTACTCCACTGTCCGTCTGTCACCAGGCTGATAGACCATTCATTAACCATGATAGTCAAATATTTAAAATATTCACAAATGATGTATTTCTGTTACCACTGTATCAATAAACAGGGCGCTATGGCGCTCATTTAGGGAGGTATGTCCAGCAGTGGACTGATATAGACTGATGACGATGATGATGACATCAACAGATACTAAAATTAAAACAAATATTTTAGGCTCCCATACAAGAGACATGATTTTTTGCCATTTTTATAGATAATGGTTTGGAACCTTTCGTAAGCCGACTCGCTCTTGACTGGTTTTATATAAATATATGTACATATAGAACCCTAACCTAGGCGTGAAAGGATAGCTATGTTTTTATTAAAGACCGAAGCTATCCTATTACTACTTCTGCAGATAACCATTTTTCTCGTAGCAAGTTACTGACACCATCTCCGTTGAAAGCAATAACTAAGAATAACTTTCCATATTTTATTCTATTTTCTGAACTCTTTCTTGAAAGACTTTAGAGCTTATTTATTTTATGACGCTATTAAAACAACTCCATTTAAACTCACTTATTCCTTTTACACTGTAAAATTGTAACAACTTTGGGAACCTTAATCCTGCTAATATTATAAACGCGAAAGTTTGTAAGGATGGATGGATGGATGTTTTTTACTCTTTCACGTAAAAACTACTGAACGGATATGGACGAAATTTTCACAGAGATAGATTATAGTCTGGAATAACACATCACTAAACAAAGTCGCTTTCTCTGTCCCTATATCCCTATGTCCTTTTGTATGCTCAAATCTTTAAAACTACGCAACGGATTTTGATGCAGTTTTTTAATAGACAGAGTGATTCAAGAGGAAGGTACAAAAACGTATAATAAAACCGTGCGAAGCCGGGGCGAGTCGCTAGAAGGCTATATTTTATCCCGGAATTTACACGGAAACGAGAATTACGCGGGTGCAACCGCGAGGCTCTGCTAGTAAGTAATGAAGTATGGACTGATCTGCGCCCCACGGCACGGCTTCACCGGGTGAAAATTAATGAAAATGACTATGTTTTATTCCAATTGTTTCTAGAACTACGTCTATTCAAAATTATACATATCTTCAACTATAATTACAAGCAAGGAATAGAAAAATTACAACTAGTATTTACAATTGAAACCATTGAGCTAACTGCAGACGGTTGCAAACAGTCTTCAACAATTCCTCATTTAATCCTCCATTCAAACTCGCCTGAGAATTTCTCGAGCATTTCTCCAAAACATACCCGAGTTTAATTTAGTTATATCTCAACTCCACTTATATCATAAACATCGTAGATCTCCCAAGGGTTTTCAGCATATCTTCAATAACTTCATCATCGTAAATATAATCAAGATAGTCTTCAAAATCCATTACAACAAACACAAACTCTCTTCAAGGTAGATAGAAGGGCCTTGGGAAGTTGGGATGTCAGCTAATTTTGCCTCGTATAGAAAACTTCATACAGTACTTTTTAGTAGAGTAATCTCTACTATATAATAGATAATTATTTTATACGTATCTACACTCAAAGCACGCATGAATATTTTCAAGATAAACCCAAAGGTGCATGATTTTTGTGTCGATGTCAAGGAAAAAGCAAAGACGTCTTTCAATTCAATATTCTTTACAAAGGCTGGGAAGCCTCAGAAACTATCTAGCTTATTTCACAAAGCGCGGTGGAGCTACAATAAAAGTTTGCATACTTCACACTAACATAAATGCGGGCCACAGCTATCACTACTAAAGTTTATAACAAAGTCGCTTCCCGCGGTCTGTTTGTCTGTCGCTATGTATACTATATAGATCTTTAAAACTACGCTACTACGCTAGATAGAGTGATACAAGAGGAAGGTTCATACGAATAATAAAACCGTGCAAGCTGTGGCAGGTCGCTATTTTACCTATAAAATGTTTATAATGTGGTCATTTTTAAATAGAGATTCTTAAGGAAAGTTTATATGTATAATACACCCGTGCAAAGCCGGGGATAGTCACTAGTTTAAATATAAAACATTATGCCCGAAGTTTGTAAGAAAATATCACGTTTTTCAGGACAGTAATACAAATGCTCTTTATTGCAAACCAGAAAATAGAAACAGGGAAGAAAAAGACAAATCCAGATTTCTCTGTACAGTATCCTTATCGATTAGCGATCTCTTCCAGGAAATCTTTGGATGGTGGAGTGATGGAACCGTTGTAGACACCTCTTCCCTCTTCTATGAAATGGTAATAAAATGTGCTCTACCAAATTTAATATTTTATAACCAATTGAGCTAATCAATCATTATAAGAATGATACCAATATGTTTAATGATAATTATTATAGTTTAAAATTTTTATTGTCCAAGTGTTATATTGCAAACCAAAAAAATTTTAATGGATATCTAAAGATCAACGAAAGTATTATTTACCATGATTTGAGTTGTTTTGACAAATCAGATATTTCGGCACAGTTTCAAGCGCCAAAATGTCATGAAGAAGGAAGAACGATACAGTCACTAATTATGGTATGAAATGTTTTTTAATTTACTTTGTAGGTTAAGGTAACGTTAAATTCATCTCTATCTACAATGTATTTAGATTGAAAGAAGTTTATCACTTACAGTCGACAGATATCTTATATGGTCGTCAAAATTAAATAAATAAATAATGCTGGACAATCCACACAGCATTATCTAGCCCCAAAGTAAGCTACTCAAAGCTTGTGTTATGGGTACTAGATATAAGATTACTGATATATTTAGTACATTATAAACATAGATATTTTTTTATTATACATATTAAACACCCAGACCAACGAAACAAATTTCTGCAAATCGTACACAAATTTGTTCCGAGGCGGGATCCGAACCCGCCACCTCCTGTGTCGCAGGCGGATCTTCGCCCACCGCGCCATATCGGTCGTCAAATTAAGACGTTCAAAAGTAACAAAATCGAATTCAGTTAGTAAGTACTTTAACTTTTCAAAGTTTATTAATAAATAGAATACCACTTACCTTCCAACCGCCTTATCTAAAATGGATCGGCGCTTTATCACGATGTTGACAGGGAAACACGGGTCGGAAGACTTCGAACCCTAACAGTGCCCCATGGCAAATTGCAGAACCATTTGTCTAAGGTTGTTCGTTTTGTATTTTCATTTCCACTGTTGGTATTACAAATACACTTGATTTCGTTATGTCCTGAATTTATAAACAAACCGTTTATAAACAGAGTTTGGCGGCTACCAAGAGTAGTTTTAAGTATAATACGTTTCGTTATAATTATTTTGTACAAGTTAGCAAATAAGGAAATCAAGTGTATTCCTAAAATATACAAAATAAGACTTTAAACATTTTCATAAAAAAAAGCTTTTGATAGGTATAAAAAGAAAAAAGAGCAAGAACAAAAAAATAATCTACACAGCACACCCCAAACTAAGCAGAGCTGGTGTTATGGCTTCTACATCACTGATACACTTAATAAATTACTAGATAGTTTTATACATAGATAACACCCAGAACCCCGGAACAAGTCTTTGCAGATCGTATAAGTCCCAAGGTGCGAATCGAACCCGCAACCTCCTGCGTCGCAGGCGGACCTTCGCCCGCCGAGCCATATAGTTCATTCAAAGTGTCCAACAATGTCAGCCTAATCCGTTTAGTAGTTTTGGCGTGAAGCGGTAACAAACCATCCATACAAACTTTCGCTTTTATACTATTAGTGTGATATAGCATCTGCCCACGGCTTTACTTCCACAGCGGACGTTAAAATGAAAGAATAAATAAATAATAAATAAAGCAATCAAACCGTCAAAAATTGGTTTCTTAAAGTTCCCGTGACCTTAGGTACCTGTTGCGTGACCGTGAGGCTTTATCTGGTTGTGAGCAAAAACGACGAGGAAAAGAAAATTTTCTGGGTTGCTAGCTTATCCTGATAAAAATTGATGCTTTGTAGTAAGTACTATGAGTTATCGCGTCTTGAGATTGTAAATAACCATAAAAATAAAAGTAGTTTTAAAGCTTTTTCTTACTTTAAAAAGGAACTTATAAAATCTTTGAATACCTGATAACGCAAAGTAAAGTCGCTTTCTCTGTCCTTATGTATGCTTAAATCTTTAAAACTACGCAACGGATTTTGATGCGGTTTTTTTTATAGATACAGTGATTCAAGACATAGATTTATACGTATAATAAAACCGCGCGAAGTCGGGGCGGGTCACTAGTTAATTATAAATTCGTGACAAAAAGTAAAGTCTGGCTAATATCGGCCAGGCGATGATTTGGTATTATTTATTTACTTTATTGTTATGCAAAACAGACAACTATCGAATGATGATATTTGATTAAATTTTTTTTTATTTTTATTTATTGACATCTTTATTAACAACGAAAATTACAAGCAAAGGAATAGAAAAATTACAACTAGTATTTACAATTGAAACCATTGAGCTAACTGCAGACGGTTGCAAACAGTCTAAAGGTAGCTCAATTGATCCATGTCAATACCATTAAAAATTATGACTAAAGTTCTAATACTAGAAATATAAACTAATAGAATAGGTGCTAGGTAGAGTTATACATGAGTGTAGGTGTAAATAGATCACAGAAAGAAAAAAATAGAAAGTAGAAGAAATATGTAATGTATGTTACCCGAGAGAAAGAGAAAAGAAACTGAAAACTAAGGGTTAAAACGCATTTTACTAATCTTCCATTGAATTACACTATGTAGAGTTGCGGTAGTAACTGCATTACACAAATCAAATACCTAACCACTTTATAATTTCTGTTGAAAAAACTTTTACAGCTGATAATTAATAGTTAAAACACATATTTTATCAATCCACCCATTGAATTTCACTATGTAGAGTTACGGAAGTAATGGTTTACACAAATCAAATACCTAACTAGAGGTATATTATCTGTTATAGAAAGTTCTACAATTGATAATTAAGAGTTAAAACACACATTAAACTAATCCATCCATCCAATGAATTTCACTGTGTAGAGTTACGGAAGTAATTGTATTCCACAGATTAAACACCTAACCAGACGCGATAATATCTATTATAGAAAATTCTACAACTGATAATTAACAGTTAAAACACACATTATCATATTCATCCATTATTAAAAAATAAAAATCATAATTAATTCCGGACAGTCCACACAGCATCATCTAGCCCCAAGCTAAGCAGAGCTTGTGTTATGGGTAAGTACTCGATGACTGATATACTTAATGCAATACATTACATATAATATTATTTATATTATAATATATTTATAACTTATAGATAATGTTTATTATACATAGAAAACACCCAGACCAACGGAACAAATTTCTGCAAATTTGCAACAAATTGTTCCGAGGCGGGAATCGAACCCTTAACCTCATGCGTCGCAGGCGGACTTTCGCCCACCGCGCCACATCGGTCGTCGTCATTGATTTCACTAGTAATAGTATTACACAAATCCAATTTCTAATGACATAATGTCTGTTGATATACCTAAAGTAGATATAGGGAAGCAATCTCCGCTGCTAAGCAGCTATGACACGCCTGGCTGCAGTAACTAATTATAACCCACACGCGTTCAGAACTGGATGGAACCATTTCGAACTGAAATAATAAAAATTGTCAAGTGAGAGTCGGACTCGTGCACAAAGGGTTTTGTATCATTATCTATAAAAATGGCAATTTTTCATGTCTGTTGTATAGGAGTACTTACTTACTGGGAGTACTTAAATATCTATTTTATTTTCTTTTTTAGGTATTTTTTTGTTATAGCGGCAATAAAAATACATTATCTGTAAACATTTGATCTACAACCATATAGTCTGGTGAAAGATGAACAGACAGACAGACGGACAGCAGAGTTTAGTACCTAGGGTCCAGTCTTTAGGTACGGAACCCTAATAACGATCTTGTATTACCTATATATTATTTATATTAAGAGTTTTTTTTAAGATTAATGTTTTTGTGTGTACAACTGTTCTCCGAATAAAATAAAACAAAATATTTGTATACCTTCGATTTTCAACTGACACTGTTTAATTATACTCAACTATTTTCTATGTGAAACAATTTCGATGATTATTTTTAATTTGAAAGCTGTCTTTTTTTACTACTACTACTTGTGAATCTTTATTTTAATTTTATGTTTTATATAAATTTTTTCCCATGTTTGTTTTTATTTGAATTTTTTGTACGTAATTCTACTTTACTTTATATGTGTCAATTATGTGCCTGAAATAAACGGAATTATTTTTTTATTTTATTTAACAATATGATATATTTTATGTTCTTGCCAATTCAACTTATTTCGTTGGAATACTTATAAGTTATATTATTGTAAAAAGCAAAGGAAGCTATATTGAGTTGTCAATAGAGCTTCCTTTCTTTTTTACAATAATATCATGGTTTATTTTATAGAGTAAGTGTAGTTTCTTTGACAATGCGCGGACCTCCACATAAACTCCGTGGCACGAATCGCATGAGAAATACAACTCAAAACATATATTTTGACAAAGTTCCGTCCTATTCTGATGGCGAGCGGCTTAGACTTGTGGCAAGACACTTCTATCAAATCCGCTTAATACCCTCCGCTCATAATTGCGACCTAGATTCCCCACCAACAGCTAGAGCTGTGGGAATAGATGCTATTATCACTTTAAATTTTAATTTGCCCGTTCTGTCAACTGTCAACAGTTAAAAAAGTATTAAACGATTATGTTGTTTCTTTCCTCTTTATTATTTTCTTTATACGCGTATAATTCATTTTAAATGTTATTATTTTAACAAGCTTCGTTCTTCTTTAGTAGGTGATTTGTTTCTTCTTTTCGAATATAACTCAAATTCAACGTGATCTTTATCTTTTTAACCATATAGCACTTTTAGATAAGAACATTAATTTAAAACCAGGAAATAACGTGCTCTCTTTGTTTTTTGTTCACTTCAATCTATTTACGGTAAAGAAATGAACGTGAAACATTTAACTAACAAGAAAAGTTTATCTTAAAACAGTAAATAATCAGTAGTTTAAGATGTAACCACAAGTAAGTTACAATTTCTCAAGTACTTACAATTTCTCGCAAAATTAATGATTAAATTCATCTCTCCAGCAACGGAAAATCTTTCCACTATTTCTGTGGAAACGGGTGAAAATCACCAATTAACGCTGACGCTTGCTGGGGTAAGTTCGTCAGTATTCGGGCAACACCGAATGCCCGGGCGGCGTCAGTGTGCGCGAGTCACCCGCGGCCACCGCTCCTTTCAAACGTCCTCTAAAACAGACGTCCTAAACCTCACCCGCCCCTTTTAATAGTACGTCCAAAGTGTATGAGTGCACCTGTACTCTTAACCCACTAGTGGCTCTCCTACTTAACCGATATCCAGTGAGGTGTGGTGTGAAAATTCGTGCCTTTATTTCATCTGTTGATTGCTTTGAGTACGCGTGGACCTAAATACTTTATATCGTATTCAAATTTCGCCCTTACCAAGTCGTACCGTGAGCAATACTCGTTTGTGAGGTTATAAAACGAAACGTTATATTTAACTTCAACCTTTCACGCACGGTTCAATTGTAATAAAATAATATTGATCAATATTCGTAGGTACAATACATGGTTAACCTTGGGAAAAATAATTAAATTTTCTATTTTGAGCTTCACTTTAGGTTGGTTTTGTGGAAAATCCTATAACTGAACATTTCACAGCGAAGCTGACGATGAGCGTTGGATAACTTACCCCAAGAGCATACTATAGACGCAACAGTTTCTTTCTTCAACTAAGCTTTAACCCTCAAGGCTTATCCAGTTCTAGCGCGGCCACAAGTGTCTAGTATAACTTGAGACAGAATACGCTGGCTTATTAGATGTGTTGTTCACAGGGCTAAAATATATATTTACGATATTAAAATCACTTTGAACCAATTCAAAAGCTTTCTTAAAGTTAGAGTGCTTACCGATTAATCTTTGGTAATAAACGTAGTTACTCAGTATTGATCTGATAAAACGAAATGTTTTGGTAGGTACTTGTGTACAGTTACACAACTATTGAAGCCTTTCTTCATTATTTATATTAAACAGTAGAGTTCTTAATAGCTATAAGTTTAGAGTTAATTTATAATCAAAGCTTTATAAGCTTAGAGTTAATAGCTAATAACCAAAATATATAAGGTTTGGTAAGTGTTACCTAAAATGAATGTAGAATATTGACCATAAAATAAATTATACTTACACGCAGAATCATTTCGAAATAAATTACACAGCGCTGGTTTTTTTACCAGATGAATCTCATACATAATTTTTATTTCAAGATAATTATGAGGATGCATTTTGTTTATTTATTTATACATCACATTATTATTACATTCGTATAACTACTTTAAATAACATTAAAGTTAAAACATATTCTTAATGTAGACCACTGCGCTATCCACAAATTAAGTTTACTTATACATAAAAATTAGAAACTTGCAACTAGATGTATTATAATAATTAAACCAACAAATAAACGAAGTTATTATTTGTTTTATATAGAGTGATTACTAAGGTCTTTTTGGAAGAGAAGACAGTCTAAACTCTTTTAAATTTATGTATTTATTTTGTGAAATAGTACATAGAGAAAGGTGACCCCATCACCATATGGAATAGCTAACTAGGAGACAATAGGGAAAGAGAGTAGATATTGCTTGATAAGATCTAAAATATTTTTTTCTTTGTTACATCTCAACCGTTTGTTATAGAATAACCATCATTGGATTAACTTATTTTAAACTGGTTTTAGAAAGATACAGAATACCTTTGTGGCGCATCAGGCGAAGATCCGCCTGATTAACGCAAGAGGTTGCGGGTTCGATTACCGCCCCAGGACAATAAATGTCGTACGAACTGTTAATATTTGTTCAGAGTGTTTTCTCTGTAGTTATTATTAAAAATGTTTATGTAGTGTAATGTGTAAAGTATATCAGTTATCTAGTACCTATAGCACAAGCTGTGCTTAGATTTGGAGCTAGATGATTCTGTGAGAATTGTCCATTATTATTATTATTTCAAAAAGTTTTATTGCGCACAGAATCTAAATTAATACTGAGTTTCGTAAAGCTTACGTGTTTCCCGACACATCTTATACAAAGAAAATACCGAGAAACGAGATTTTTCTTCACGTCGAGAACGAAATGTTGAAAACAATTTAGCCCGCGCTTGTTTTCTGACTTTGAAACATTCTTTTATCTCCCTTTTAGAGCCTGTTCACATCCATCAGCAGTGCTGGTGATATATCACCTTAAAACCTTTCAAATATTATTCTGTAAAGATATTTAAATGTGGTTAGACTTTACATTGCACGCAAATGAAATGACAAATAGAGTCTTTGGGAATAAAACTGTTATGAGATCATCTCGGAGTGATTCTCAATAAATTATTTCAAAAGAGAAAGAATTATCAAAATATAAACGAAAATAAATAGGCTTCTATCTAGTACCCATAAAACAAGCTTTGAGTAGCTTACTTTGTGGCTAGATGGTACTGTGAGGATTGTCCTACATATTTTTTTTTTATTTGCACCTTCATATACCACGATATTTCGAAATCTTCTCCGAAAAGATCGGAAATATTTTTTGAAGTAAGAAAAAAAGGCTTTATCATTGTCGGGAAACACCATGCATGTTCTTAGCAGGCGCTGACTTACGATCGAAAACACTTTTTTGAAAACAGTCAACTTCTATAAAGGTGAATAAGCTAGAGAATTAGTAAACAAACGCCCACGAAGGGCAGGGCGCCGCCGCCGGCTGTACAGCCTGTAGTAGCGTAGCGCCCACGCGATACCGTCTGCCAGTACTACTTATTATTATTACTTCATTTGTATTAGACACATAATTACGATAAAAATCGTGTTTCGTCCCTAAAGGTGAAAGAGCAAGAGAAATAGTAAACAAACGCCCACGAAGGGCTGGGCGCCGCCGCCGCGCCGCCGGCTGTACAGCCTGTAGCAGCGTAGCGCCCACGCGAAACCGTCTGCCAATACTACTAATTTTTATTACTATATTTGTATTTATTAGATAGAAGAGTACGATAAAAAAATCAGTCTACATTCCTAAAGGTGAAAGAGCAAGAGAATTAGTAAACAAACGTCCACGAAGGGCAGGACGCCGCCAGCCGTACAGGCTGTAGTAGCGTAGCGCCGACGCGTTACCGTCTGACAATACTACTCATTATTATTACTTCATTTGTATTAGACACATAATTACGATAAAAAATCGTCTCAATCCCTAAAGGTGAAAGAGCAAGATAATTAGTAAACAAACGCCCACGAAGGGCAGGGCGCCGCCGCCGGCCGTATAGCCTGTAGTAGCGTAGCGCTCACTCGAAACCTGTCAACACTACTTATTATTATTTTATTGAAATGTCTATTAGAGATGCACTATTTTAAAAAAATCAGTCTACATCCCTAATAAATAAATAATGCAGGACAATCCTGACAGCATCATCTAGCTCCAAGCTAAGCAGAGCTTGTGTTATGGGTACTAGATGACTGATTCATTTATACGCTAAATGACATAGATATTTTTTATTATACATATACATGTAAAATACCCAGAATCCCGAAACAAATGTTTGCAGATCGTACAAACATTTGTCTATTTGTCCCAAGGCGATAATCGAACCCCTAATAAAGGTGCTATAAGCTAGAGAATTTGTAAACAAACATCTGAATCATGCAAACTCTATGAAGAGACGGGGCAAACGCCTCTTCGTCAGTTAGGATAGTGTAGACCACTGATGCAAAAACGTAGCATACATTTGGGAAAACCCGTATAAAGTCAGTTTTATCGATGACCCCCAGCATTTTTCTTGGGAGGAGGGCTATTAAGCCAGAAGAAAAAAAAAATTTTTATTTTTATTTTTGTTGGGAGGGGGCTATAAAGCCCAGAAGAGCGAAAGTACATTACCCTGAAGTTATCCTATAGTTCTTAGCAACTGCCAGGGTAATATGGCGAATGAACGCCGCATGCTGTGTGGATTGTTCAGAATTATTTAATTTATTTATTTTCAGGGGTAAACCCTTAAAGTGATGACCTGAATAGCGTCATTTCTGCAGCGACATAGTGACTTTGTGAGAAAAAAAATTCTACGATAGGCAGGGCTCTAACCATACAGACCTGCAGAGTGATTACGCTATTCTCAATAGATCCATGAATGGGAGGCCGGGTAGTAAACTTTCTGATTCCATGGATGGGACGAATTGAATTTTACCATTTTTATGGCTGGATGGTTAAAGTAAACATTATCGTTTTTGCCTAAATCTTGTCTTTAAAACTCCTTCATCAACTGAAATAGTGTTGTTTGTATCCTTTCCTTTCAAATTTACACTTGGAAATAGGAATGATATGCTGGCTCATCGTTCTATTTACTGCAAAAAATACTAATTTCGTTCATTGGGCTTCAATTTCAGCTGGGACTGGCAATAAATTATTATCCATCGAAGAACAATAATTGTGCTAATTGTTGCAATTGGATGGATGGGAATCGTGAAGGCTATTAAAAGGGCTTTCTTATGTCAAATATTGGATGGGAGATTTTACCGTAATCACTCTGCTGTACTAATCTCAACCCATAAAGTGATGACCAAAATAGCGTCATTTCTGCAGCAACATAGCTACTTTGTGAGAGAAAAATGTCTACCATGGGCAGAGCTCTAACTATGCAGTCGTCATCAAGCGCCCACGTGTAACCGTCTGCGACCCCTACGAATCAGTACTACATTTCTTATTTCTGAGAATCAATTTTATGTAGCAATGGCACGACACTTGCTTACACTTCATACGAAGTTTACAGAAATACTGCAGGTTGGATGGTAGATAAGATTAAAAACTAATGTAAATATATGCAGCCGTCCATAAGCAAGCATAAAAATCATCAGAAAAAAATATTTTATTTGGGTTACATAATTTATTAAGGTTTTCTCGCTCAGCGATAATATCACCCAACACAGCAATTTAAAGTTCATAATAATTGAAAAAAAAACATATAAAAAATTTAAATATTTCTAGGTACATTTAACAAGTTTTTGTGTGTAGCAAAATTTGTGGCTAACATGGCTTCCACTCAGCATCGTGCTTGATGATCATTGTGGTTTGATCCAACGACCAATTATCACGACCAACAGAGGCAAGCTTCTAATAGCATAGCTAGTCACCTAGAAGCAACAAAGCGATGTCTGTTCTCGGATTTTGAAGTTCACTCCAATCCACGCGCTTAGATAGCATCCAAACAATCTCTTAGCTTCCCGAAGATTTTATTCTACAGGTTAATAGAAATAAATTTAAGTAACCTATAAACGTTTAACAATAGCTTCCCTTAAAATTCAAATGTAAAGTAGTTACTAAATTACTTCTTTTTTTTGGGTTACTCGTTTATTAACTACGAAAATTACAATCAAGGAATAGAAAAATTACAACTAGTACCTCTAAATACAATTGAAACCATTGAGCTAACTGCAGACGGTTGCAAACAGTCTAAAGGTAGCTCAATTGATCCATGTCATTACCAGTCGTCGCGTCCCCAATACACTGGCTGCATTACCACGCTGTAGGGCAATGCTGATGCGCTGTGCCAGATACTCACCAGCTCTCGGGTCACGCGTTGCATCGACCAGACGCTAACTTTAATTAAAATATCTAAAACAATCCGCCAAATATCGGAACTTCATTCAAAGTACGTAAAATCATTCTACATACTCCAGCCTATGTTAATAATGCGTGAAATCTGAAGTCAGTTGTTACTTATGTCAAATAACATTTAATTATTCCATTGCCTCACCTCGATTCTTGTCGTGAAGGTCCCTCACCTCAACCTGAACAATTCAGGTCACAGATGTGAAGTTTACTCAGGGGACACTAATCGTTAAGAACGATGGAAACGCATGAAAAGACGCGGTGAACTTCAAAATCGGTACTCAAATAAATTAAACTGTTTGTAAATTACGGTAATGAGGACAAGTTTCGATTTGGTTTTTTTTTGTGTGTTTTACACGCACGTAGGTACATTTCTATAAGGAATTAAACTGCCGAGCCAGTAGTTTGCTAACAATGAATACTTCCTTACCACTACTTCCTTGAATACTTCCTTATTCCTTACTAATATTATAAATGCAAAAGTTTGTACTTATGGATGTATTAATCTGTGGATGTTTGTTCCTCTTTCACGAAAAAACCACTGAACGGTTCGGGCTGAAATTTGGAATAGACGTAGTTCTAGCCCTGGAATAACACAAAGGCATTTATCCTATAAATCAGATCCCATGGGATAGAAATAGCCTTGAAATGTTTCCATGGAAATAAATCGTGCAAAGCTGCGGACAGATGCTAGAGGGACATTTGATTTTGGAAGACAATGCCCAGATCTTACCACTAAAAATTATGAGTTTTTCAGAATAAAAACCCCATAATCAAAGGAATGAATGAACGAGCCCAAAGAGCCGTATTGAAGGTGAGCGCGAATCTTCCCTACCGCTACCCAACCGTTCAGCTCTACAAGGATTGGAATCTCCTTTCTGTAAGGCAAACCTTCCTTCTTGAAATAACTCTCACCATGCACTCTCAACTCGAGTACAATCAGGATTTGGTTGAGAGTAAGCGTAGGAAGGGTAAGGTTTGCGTCACTCAGACCTTTCACACCAGCCACTCACATAAATTCATTTGTTTCTTGGGGCCCTACATCTACAACAAGGTTAATACCATTCTAAACCTCTTTCCCCTTTCCCGCTTTAACTGTAAAACAGTAGTAACTAAATGGTTAAAAACACTAAACTACCAAGAAACTGAAAACCTACTAGTCATCATCTCATAACCTTAATTCTAATCCAATATTGTTAATACCTAATTCTTAAACTAAAACCTAGAATAAGCTAAATTGTTAGAATGAAAAGAAACCTCTAGCTAAGCATGATCAGAGACCTGACACTTATCTAGTCTGTTTAACCTTAATTACATTTTTATTTGACTGGTTGTTTGGGGCAGGAACGTAGAACTTACATACTCAAACACACACTCACACATACACCACACACTCGACACACAAAGTCACATACACATTTGGTAACTCCTGTCGCCCGGACTCTTAAGAGACCGGTGTCTTCAGGAGTACCCAACCAAACATGCACTCTTACACACAAACACACACTTACATTACAATAGTAGCATTCACACACACTCACCCACTCACACACTCACACGCACACACTTACACACACACATACACACACACACACACACACACACACACACACACACACTTCACCATCACTCATTTAGGTCTGTCTGTGCCTACTGTTTGTTTACCTTTATTTTTTCACGTTTTCTTTTACTCTTTTAAATTGTTTGTTTCTTTTCCTACCATGATGTTAATTTATTAAGACAGGTCAAAATAAACATTATACATATAGTACGTAGTATAGTGTATAGTATCCGTGGAGTGGGAGCCCTGGAGACTTGCAGTTTCAGGTTTTTTTCTAAAAACCTATAGCAAGCTCCAGCCTCTCACAATACAGGTTTTACATAGGTATATATTACTCCCTATAAATTTAAACACCTAATCTTAAGTAAACCTATTGTGAAAGGAAATAAATAAATTATTATTATTATATTATTATTATTATTATGAATGTTCCTTTTTTTAACCATGTACCTACGGTTCCTCAAACTATTCTTCTTTCTGGCATTATTAATGAAAACCACTGGTCTGGTCACCTCTATTACCTTGGGATTATTCTCTATAAAAAAAAGTAAACACTCGAGAGTTCACCTTATTATATACTAGCGACCCGCCCCAGTTTCGCACGGTTTTATTATACGTATAAACCTTCCTCTTGAATCACTCTATCTATTAAAAAAAACCGCATCAAAATCCGTTGCATAGTTTTAAAGATTTAAGCATTCAAAGGGATATAGGGACATAGGGAAAGAAAAAGCGACTTTGTTTTATACTAAGATCAAGTACTACGTTCCGTAGGGTTTTATACTATGTAATGATAAAAAGATCTAACAAATAGGTACATTAGAATTGACAATCTCCTCCTAATGTTGAAGTCAAACACTACGTCACAACGTTAGTATTCTATAGAATAGGTACGAACGTAGTGTTTGTAGCGTAGGGGTTTTGTACAGATTGCGGTCTGGCTTAGACCAGAGTCGACCTTTAATAACAAATAAGTACATACATTATTAATAAGGTCATTGTTCTTGGAAAAAACCAAAGTTTCAATGAAAATAATCTTGTTCAAAGAATTTCACATTTAAATAACTTTTGTTAACATAATTTTAACTTTTGGAGCGTAACTATGCCAAAATTAATTTATGTAATTTTCTTTACTGTGGTAACTTTGCAACAAATTTTTAAAATTTAATTTTCGTGTAGAACGTGATTTTTAAGTTTCGTTTAATTTTTTTATAATGTTAATGACTGGTTTTGCTAAGAGATTAGAAAATTACTCGCGAAAAAGACGAAGGCTTGGGCTTTAGGCTATCTAAGGGTTATAGGTATTTAATGATTAACCTCTTAAAGGCGACTTGGGTGAACTAAGAAGACTAGCAACTTTTGCTCTATGACATCTGCCACAAGGTAGACAATACATCTCAGTTTTTATTGTTTTTAGTTTTAGCGGGAATTTCTCAATTGAAAGACATTTTATTGCGTTTCTAACTGGTTACGGGGTCCCCATTTCCGAGTTTTCGCTTCCCGTCATTCACTATATCCGGTTGAATCGTCTCGGTTATTTTTTTTCTTCTTTGCATTTGCCAACAGCTTGACGACCGTTGTATTTACTCGTCGTGGTGGATTCTTTTTTCCCGAGAGATTACTATTTTTCAGTAGAACTTAAAATAAAGCCGTCCAAGTCCAAGTCGGACTTGCGCTCGAAGGTTCCGTACTGTTTATTATTCATAAAAACGGCCCATAAATATTAATTTAATTGTGTTTTAGTATTTGTTGTTAAAGCGCAACAAAAATACATCATCTGTGCAATTTTCTACTGTTTAACTATCACAGTTCATGTATAAATAATACTATATAATACAAACTGGCGACACACGGATAGACAGGCGGATGGACAACGGAATCTTAGTAAATGGTTTCGTTTTATCCTTTGAGTACGGAACCCAGTAAAAACAGTGTAAATAAAGGCATTCGAAGTATGTATTTAGTTTAAGTACAAAAACATGAAATTATTGTTACTTAATGCTGTATAATATATTCTATCATTTAACATTAAAGTAACTATAATTTGATGGGAGTGCGGAATAGAAATAAAGTGGTGTCTAAGCAGTGAAGTGATGGTATAGCGGAACAATGAGCGGAATAGGTCCGTCAAGTGTGTGGGCGGCTCAGAAGCGGCTAGAGTCGTGGGCCCGAGCGGCGCGCGAGCGGACTTCCAGTGCCAGCAGCGGACAAAGCCACAACTCTACTGACAGCTATGGGGATGACAAGTCACATGGAAGCCCTAATGTATGAACTAAACACTAACCTTCCTGTTATACTCTCTTTTTTCTTTTATTTAATAAAATCTATATCTTCCCCTTATTTTGTTCAGAAACTCTGGAACAGAAGCATACAATTAGAATGGTGCTTCAACTTGCAATAAAGTCATCATTTAGTATCTAGTGTTAAGAGTTCTTAATATATTTCATTATGTAGGTAGATATTTGATTTTTATATCTAGGCCATTCTAGGCTATTAAAGATCCCACGCGAATAATCGAGGGTTTAATTATCATAAAAACAAAAAAGTTGTTTTATAATGTGTAAGAGATACAATAAAAGTAAAAAAAGTAAAAAGTTTTATTTCAGAAAAGGTTACAAAATAGGTACATATTTAGTGAAATTTCCTTAAATTAATACATTTTATTAAAACTAACTTGTATCATAAGAATCCTTGGTGTAAATAGCAGTGTATTGAGTGTACGTACCTACTTCAGATTAACCTTTGAGATCAGAGTATAATGATACCTAACTCTTATTAAGTTTATACTTGTATGAAGATGTTAGGGCTCTTATTTCCGATTCCTTAGGGTTGGATCTTTCAGTGCATAAAGGTACTTGATTCTATTTAAATATGCTTAATTTATAATACTCTAATGTTTATAGGGTAGTAACTAGTTTTAACTATTTTAATCCTATTTTATTACAAACTAATTGCCCATATACTGAGAACTAATCAATAGCAGATGCTCTGTCTGTTCATAATCTAAGTTATGTAAATAATTCCTGACCATTTTTTTACATTCGTGGATTGTGGTTTTATGCAAATTTAGATTTTTATTCAATTTGTTGTATAGAAACGGTGCAAGAAATGGTGCGTGTCGATGAGCAAATGAGGTTTTAGCGGAGATTAGTTTATAAATCTTACATTTACGCCTCTTATTGACAACATCTATTTATGTGCTGTTTAAGAATTGTTTCCTGAATAAAAAGCTTTCTGACGGAAAGAAGATTACAATCTTTAAACAGCTGAGTAGTTGGGTACCTATAAGGCTTACGAAAAGCCACCTTGAGAACAGCTCTCTGCGCGCGTTCCAATGAGAGTAGATGAGTTTTAGCTGAACCACAATGCTTATAATATAATGCTTTTAATTAGTACTTTATCACATCATCATGATGATGATGTGATGAATTAGTACTTAGTAGAAGGTAGGTGGATGGCCTAGTTCTTAAAGTCACTAAGTCCATTTTGTCATTTTTAGGGTAGGGACGTTTTAGTGATAAATTTTATTTATTAAAGCTTAAACTGTTGTATAAAAATATGATTTAAAATGAAAAACGTAGTTCTAAGGACACTGTTCAATATACCGAACTTAAAAGTACAATAACATTTATATGTTTTACACACAAAATTTTTATAACAATGGACTTATCACAAATTCAATGGAGTTGGTTACTTCTTATCAAAATTCGTTGGATTTAGTGACATTTTTCAATAATCGTCTCATTGGATACTCTTGACGAAACATTTAATAATCAAACTGTTTTATCTTTAAAATTGCTTTTAATTAAGTCAATGCTTTTAATAATTATGAAAATAACTAATAGACTTGAGTTGGCACCTAATTTTTATCTTCTGACGAATCAATTATTTCTTCTTGCCCCATCTCAGCAGATGTTTCTGCTGTTTCAGACAAATTTAAATAAAAGGTTATTTTCTCTACTGGAACATTAGCGAGAAGCTTTTCAATATCGCGAAGCTATAATGGTTTTATTTCGTAACAGTTTTCCAGGTCATTGTTGATGATACCAACACGATAAAGCACAAACTTCTTAAAGTTTTGACCAGTCGTTGATGCAGACGACTCGGGGTGGTGGTGCTTCTGAAAACGTGCTTTGCGACACACAGATATTCCATCTAATGAGGGTTTCATATGATTACATACAGTTTCTTATAGTTCTTAACTTTCAAGACACGAGTAGGTTTTTTCCGAACATACTACTTTTTTGTCAGATGGGATTGTTGTTTTCTATTGGGTTTGTGCCTGCAAACTAATCAAAACTTCTTTTAATGCACAAAACTAATTGTGTATTTTCACAAAAAAATCTAAAAACTGTATTTGAGGGTAGATAACAATAATAAACATTAAATTAAGCCCGTTACTTAAGAGTTTGATTTAAGGAAAATATTTTTAAAGATTGTTCGTATTCAAAGTTTCAAGTCAAGTTTATGTAGAAATAAAGTTGTACATAAACTTATCTTCAAAACATGGATAATACGAACAATCCTTGGGTAGGTACACAAGCGTAAAACACTTAGGTACCTACCTCGTCTCTGCGTGAACATCGACCTGGATGCGTATAACGCAATGTTTTTGGGGTGTATTTTCTCCATTAGAAGTCCATTCACTGTCTGAGATGAATTATATGGGTCATCTTCAGCAGCATTAAGAATCCCACAATAGTTTTTATCGTAACCAATTTAAACTGAGGAAAAAAACGGTTCCTGGTGTAGCCAGGACATAGACTAAAAACTTAAGGACTTAGTTACTTTTAAATGAAAAATAAGTAATATAGTTACTTTTTGCTCGAAATTACGCTCTGATTTGTACTTCGTTACTTTATGAACTGAACTGAATGGAGTTAGGGACTTTAGGCAGTGGGAAAAACACACTTAGAGTTATTTTAGAGAAAAAAGGGTGAAACCCTCCGATAGAGGAAAAAAAGTTAAATATTTTAAATTGGAAATCTTAAAATGTCAAAATTTGGAATGAAAATTTGGACTTAGTGACTTTAAGAACTAAGCCATCCAAATGCTATAAATAAAGATTTTCATATTCTTATTTTTAATTATAATGTTAATTCTTCAGGGGGCGGTAAGTATATTGGCGTAGTTATATATTTATTTATTTCAGTCTACACAAATACTTACATACAATATTAGTGTCTATAGAGCCTACATACTAAAAACAAAATTGTAACTATGAGATGGGTGAACGGTGGTCCTCTGAGAACACCAGTCTCATGAGAGTCTAGGCAACATTATACAGGCCACCCAATGTAACCAAATAAATAAAAAATGACTTAACCATATGTTAAAAATATTACCCAGCTATTTTAACGCTGAAAGAGTCACGACCAGTCTAGCATTATAATCGGCAATCGAAGTGCTTAGGAATTCCTTGAAATGCAACCTAGTATTTTATTATAACTTGCATCAACAATAAAAGCTTGCATAAGGCTTAGCTATCTTACCTACTTCTTCTCGGAGCAAAGCCGAAGTGCAACAAAGCAACCAAGCTTTCGTACGAAGAATAAAAATGCACCTCTTGACAATGTCCCACCACAAATAATGCTATTTACCAACCTATCATCCTATAGTCTCGGTCAAGTCCTCTTATTTCCGCATTTGAACTGTTCGGTCCATTATATGTAGGTTTGCTAGCATAGTCAGCTTAACTCTGTCCAGAAAGAAACGCAGAATCTTACTGGGATCTTCACAGGTTCCGCGGAGTGACCTCGGCAAATTGAGGATTTCTGTTCGTTGTGCTTTTTGTTGTTTAGTTTTTATTTTTGCTATTTCGTTGCATTCCAGAACTACGTGGATAGCTGTTTCGTCGTCGCTAATGCATCCTCTGCAGATAGGACTGTCCGTCGCTCCGATGGTGAATAGGTTTATTTAGAGAGCAGTGTCCTCTTAGATTTCCCACCGGATACGCATGTCCATTCTATTTAGTTTTACTAAGTGTTTTGTTAGCTTCGGTGATATCGATGAAAGCACCGCTCTGGCTTATCTTCAATCAAGCAGGCGTGTATCTTTTGTTTTGCATTTCTCTAGTTCTGTCAGGTCCATGTCTGGATTAATAAGATTGGCAGTGATAGGATGGGCAACGGTCCTTCTGTGATATTTTTCAATCCCATCCGTGCCAATTCTATTGTCCCGTATTCGAAGATAAGTACACACTTGCTGGAGGAGCTATGCGTTTCATTCAACAAGTCTAGCTTCACCAGATTTTTCCGTATTCTGTATAAGTAACTGAGAAATAAAAAGACTTTAGAATAATTCTCAAACACAAGTTTTTAGCTTGGATGGAGTTTAAGAAGATATAATGTTTACAAAATA
This sequence comes from Eupithecia centaureata, assembly GCA_944547425.1. NCBI lineage: Eukaryota > Metazoa > Arthropoda > Insecta > Lepidoptera > Geometridae > Eupithecia > Eupithecia centaureata. The sequence continues at coordinate 3,819,105 of OX155676.1, read as the reverse complement.
CAAGGTTTAAGATCCCATTGGTAAATTAAGCATATCTTTGCTTGATAACCATAATGTCTTTGCTTCGTTCTAGAGTCCAAGATATGTGAGTATCCTTAACCTAACCACCTAACCTAACGAAATCTGATAACCTTAACAAAAAACATCAAGGTAATCAATAACTAACAAGTGACACACAAACTTCAACAACAACTGCACCCAAATAAGGTATAAATTATAGAGGTAGTTCGACACGGTTCGGAACGGTCGAAAAACAAATGAAAGCTTTTTTAACAAAAAAATATTCTGACTGCAAAATGCTCCGAGGATACCAATGCTTGTTGTTTTTCAACGTGTCTAAGATTCTAGACTGACCGAGTATAAGTACGTTTTACATAATAAGGGGTATTTATAGAGTACCTACTTTGTTTTATTTCCTCTACCTGTATCGCGTTGAAGCGATCTGTATTGTTTTGCTATTTCTAACTTAATTGCGCCCCGTGACCGACCACTCACGGGGCTTTATTGAGTTAACAATACGCGAAATGTTAAAACGTTTTAAATATAACTAGTTAGTTGCAGCCGGCTCTAGAAATGTTTGTGTTTATATTAATTGTACAAAAGAAGTCTATATGTTGGATTATTTTAGTCCTAGAACTAGGTCTATTTCATTTTTAGGCTAGAACCACGTCTTTTTAAATTTCAGCCCGATCCGTTAAGTGGTTTAGGTGTGAAAAAGTAACAATCATCCATCCACCCTTCTATTCATCCATGAAAACTTTCACATTTATAATACTAGCGGCGCCTCGCGGTTTCAACCACGTAATTCCCGTTCCCGTGGGAATTCCGGTATAAAATATAACCTTTATGTTATTTCAGACTATATCTATCTCTGTATCAATTTTCATCCATATCCGTTCAGCAGTTTTCCGTGAAAGAGTAACAAACATCCACCCATCCACATACAAACTTTGGCGTTTATAATATTAGTAGGATTTGTGTAATTTATCAATAATCATTCCCCTTTTCCCCAGGAGATGTTGATCCCCAAGGAGCAGTGCCGTATCCAGCCTCTGAGCATGGAAGGAAGAGCAGCCGTCTCTCTCCCTCACGCGCGTCTCACCAGGACTCCTTCCATATCTTCGCAGAGCAGCCTTGATAGCGGTACTTCTAGAGCCACTGTGAGTTATTTATCATCATCATCATCAGCCTATATTAGTCTACTGCTGGACATAAGCCTCCCCTTATGAGCGCCATAGCGCCCTGTCTTCAGCTTGACGCATCCAGCATTTTCATCCAGCTTTCGCAGATCGAGTTACTTATACCACATCTTATACCTACTATAATTTTTTGACGACTTCATGAAATCGAAACTGTGTGTATGAAACAACTGCGTCTTGTATTTTTCGATTTCAACTTCGAGATCGCATGCGTTTTAGTATAAATTGTTGCGTAAACAATTATCTCGAAATCGCAGGACGCGGAAAGGCGTCAGAGAGTGGACTTCAATCACGTCGATGAAATCGTAGCAGTGTGTAAGATAGTCTGAGTACAAAATTTACTCACACCTTAAGCTGCGATTAGACGGCACGTCTAAACAGATGGTACAGAGCGTGCGACGAAGGAAAACCCATTTTGTTGCATCTCCACGGACGGCTCGGCTCGCGTACGATCGCGCTTCACAACCGCGTCGTGTAAACGTGTCGATTCTTTTTGAAATGTAAGAGACCTGTCCTTGAGAGAATCGAACCTGCCACCTCCTGCGTCGCAGGCAGGCATTGCACCGCACCGTGTGGCATTCTAAAATTTCATAGCTTGTATATAACATCGAGACCCGGGTATTCAATCATAAACTTACACTAATAACACACACTAAATAGTAGTGCTTACTGGTATATTGGAACGATTTCTTAGATAAAATTTAATTTCTGTAGTCTTTACAAAAGTTAAGTGAAACTTTAATTTTAACTAAATACATAATTGACGCAACCCTTTTGATTGACACAGGAGTTATTAATTTATTTTACAATTAAATATTACGTTATACCTACTAGATGCGAATATCGTAGACCAGGATAACATATTTCTATATCCTTATAAAAATAATAAAGATCCGTTCAGTCGTTTAGACTTACGAAATAGGCAAGATAATTATTATTTACAAGCGTAAAGTTATGAAAAACATATTTTTAGAACTTTTGTAACCCACAATGTGCAATGTATTTTACAGGATCTATAGTATTTTACGTTTAAAATACAGGAGGTTTCCAGTATTGAAACATCAAAATTTCCACAAACATATTCACAAAATTCGCAATTCGCAGGGCTGCTCTGGACACATATCATTCACGGCTCACGTTGAAATTCTGAATTCAACTTTATGTAAATCCACCGAACATTTCTGTCAGAGTTATTTTTAGATTGCTATTTTTAGAATCAGGTTAAAGCAACATTGCTATTGCACGCTAGTGACGTTTACAAAATCATGAAAATCGTACCTAAGGCCCTCTTTGGATACGAACTTTTCCGTACGCAAACGTAAGAACATTGTTCGTATTGTACGTACAGATTTATAAATGGTAGGTACTAAAGACTCCCACAGTCCTTGGAAGGTCGGGATCATTCGTGCGTGTTCGCAAGTTCCACACAAATCAATGAAAATCAATTAATTCGGACGAAAACGTATCCAAAGCAAAGATTCTAGTATGACTACGTTCCGTAGGCATCCAAAGTAATGTAAGTATTATATTATGTCAACTGTAATGTAAGTATTATTGTATGCCACCTTTGTGCCTTTATGCCACATCAGGCCCTGTCTGAAAAGCAGCAGCGCTAATAGCTGCAGCTGAAAGCGGCATAATGCTGAGACCGGGTCCTTTTTAGCACCTTTTATGAATAGTTTTACTCTTTATAATATTTTTTCATCTATTGCAGAGCCACGTCATGCTGGCTTTACGTACACGTAACAAACGTAAAAACTATCAATAAAAAAATGAAGGAAAAATTATGTACGGGGCATGCTCATATTTGACAAATATATGGGACGAGCATGCTACACTAACGATGGGAAGTCCATATACCTAGGGATGTCAAAATATCGATATATTAATGCATACAGAAACAACCCCTCGAATAAATCACTCAAACATCGTCCGTCCGCGTACCAGACACGAGGCTTACTGTCCAATTAAAATCTTTCACATGCCTAACCACATGCCTTCAAGCCAAGCTGATACTCACCAGCCGGTGAGCAAGAGCATACTCCGTCCGTTGCATGTTATGGTTTAGCTTAGTACGCGGTATATTCGTATTTGGAATCCATGTTTGATACATTATTTATACTAATGTGGTGTTATATTGAGATAGAATAATATAATAGATAGGTACGTATTCACGTGTTTCATTCACGTTAATAGGAATTCGTTACGCCTCTCGGATGCTAGTAGCACTTCCCCTCAAAGGATCGGATGTAGCTCGAAAAACAATATCCGGTTTCAATCCGAGTTTTTATAGCCGTGTTTTCACGGATTCGTATCGGATGCAGTGCGAAACTGCTCTACCACAAGAACTAAATACTTTTTTTTTTAATATCTCTTTCTTAGTTCGTAAACCTAAAGTTATTTTACATTCTGAGCCAGTTTTTCAACACAGTCATGATTTTTTAAACTTTCAGCTAAATCTATTAATATAAAATTCGGGTTAAAATAGCTGATTTTTAATAATGTTAGTAATCTTTGTATTTTTGGATCCATGTCTTTCCAGAGTAGTAGCATAAAGCTAACTGTTTGATTATTCAGCTATTTATTTTAAAAAAACCAGCTGGCGACACCGTGGGTGCATCTTGTTAAAAAATAAGAAAAATAGAACCGTTTATTTCAGGCCTATTATTAAAACGGACCCATATAGAGGTAAAGTAGATTACAATAAAATAACAAAAATATATAGTGTTTAACAAAATCTTGAAACCGACTAGTTTCAGAATATTTAAAAATTCTTAAGTTCGGGATTAGTATCTATAAAATATGCATTATTAAGACACAGACAGCCAAGACAAGATATTAGAAATGATCTTGATTAAATTTATATGGGGCAACACGAGAACCATCAGCTTTCAAATTAAAAAAGAATCAACGTGATTAATTAACTTAGAAAAAAGTTATAATCTAGCGCATGTATTAAGATAAAAAAGAAATACAAAAAATATTTTGCATTAAAATCAGACTGACAATTTTCAACTGAATTAAGTTTTTATTTTTATGTTTCAAGTTTTTATTCGACTTTTTTTTATATAGGTACATATAAAAAATACATTCGAAATAAGAACCTCCTCCTGGTTTTTAATTCTTTTTTTTTTTTCATTAATGAACTACATTTCAACAGTAACAAGATAAAGAACAAAGAAACAGTTACTTTATCATACTGTATAATAATTGTATATACTGTCCTATAAATTTATAATTGTTAGTATTTAAATAAGATAACTTAAAAATGCATTCAGTATAATGGTACATTGACGAGGCCATTGAAACAAACATGTATTTCTTTCACGTAGTCGGGGTTTTTTTTTTAGGTTTGGTATGTAGGTTCTTGCCTACGGCCTAGATAGATGCACTAGGATCTTGCAATTTCTAGAAGCTGATAGCAAAATCTATATGCAATGTGGCGATCACTTTGTACCTTGCAAGCTATCTTCACCCCTATTCCAATGAAATTTGAACTGATTCTGCGTTTGCGATATCCACGGACGTGTTTGAAAAATCACAGCTGGATTACTATGGCTATATTGAACATTCATTTCTGGTTGAAAGCTTCAGCTTCCGTGACTTTTAGAAATTGGAATTGTATTTGTTCCCAAAGAGGCTTGCTGAGTGGTGCTGGTGCTTGACTTTCAATGTACAAATGGAAAATAGGAATATGTTCATTGTATTCTATACAACTTAATATTAAATTCTATGTGTAGTAAAAATATCTATGTAATGTATTTTTTTTCATTCCATAAAGAACTTTATTAACAACGAAAATTACAATTTAGGAATATAAATAATAACAACTAATACAATTGAAACCATTGAGCTAACTGCAGACGGTTGCAAACAGTCTAAAGGTAGCTCAATTGATTCATGTCAATACCAGTCGGAAGCGTCCCCAATACACTGGCTGCATTACCACGCTGTATGGCAATATGTACCTAATGTATTGTTTTAAGTACCTACTTTTATCATTAATTTAGTACCCATAAAAGCTCTGCTTGGCTTGGGGCTAGATAATGCTGTGTGGGTGGTCCAGCATCATCACTGATATATTTAAGGTTTGTAAATGTACCTTAACTTAGAAACAGGCAGGTATTAGGTAATATCTATTCTGCAACTCGGAGTTAATATTTTTCCTGGAAAAACATGGATGCATTCTAAAATAAACAAAAATATTTATTTTTGAGGAATCATTAAATTTAATGTCAATCGTGTAATTTAATTTAATTTATTTATTTAATGGCAATGCCAATACATTGTATTTTTTATAGGGTAAAGAAAGAAATATGAAGTTGCTAGCTTGGATATTATACATCTTCTCTTAGTAAGCAGTTGGATGATAATTAATCCACTTTTGTTTTAAAACTCTCAAGTTTTAACATAAAACTTCTGTATTCGGTACATCATCATAATTTTCCAAGCTTCCGCCTGCGGCTTAGTTATAATTATTTCCTCAAACAAAGAAAACCTCTGAAATTTCTATTTTCTTTCCCTCCGTCGCAATTAGATAACAGCTTTATTGCTTTTTACCTGTTTGCCACTAAAGTACACTGAACAGCAAAAATGTCACTCTTTTAAAAACTAAGTACAAATCAATAAATAATTAATTAAGCTGTAATCACAACATCGAAACTCCTGTTTCGAAGGTTGATAAAAAAGAGCAAACATCGAATCAAAATCGCCAATATATTTTACTACGTAGCGTGTGGTATTCCATACAGGTAGGTATCTATGTTCATAACAAAACATTAATTGCCATAATAAAGGTAATTATGAGCCACGGCGCGGCGGCGTAGCCATTGCTGGCTATATTAAAAGACATAAAACACCCAACAAGAGGTACCCTTGTTTTAATATGACCATATCGCCTTACCTTCAGAGAGGTGCGAAGTACGGACCGGGATTATGAAAATGAAACGATCCAATAAACCTAAATATGGAATACTGCGCTGTTTAAATATGTTTTTAAATAGATTTTTTTTAATATTTCAGAATTATGACGTAGTTCCGAAAAGAAAGGTATATTTTGGACGTCAAATAAATAAATCAATTACTGATAGAACCTCATAATTTCATATAAAGACTGTAGTCCAGAAAAACTGAACATAAAAATAGGTCCAATTTGAAAGTTCTTGCAAATAAAATTAAATACCTACTGAGTAAAAGAAAGAGTGAAAGAAAATATTTTTATTTGCCCTGATACTAAGTAATAAACAATAACAAATTATACTAAAGACTTAATTACTATGTTCATACTTTATTGTGTACGCAGCAGAGTCCAAGGCAAATATGGCCTCAGCGTTGTGCTTGATAAACACTGATGTGTCTACCCAGCGCTGGTTTTCAGTGGAGAAGTAAAAGACAATATTATTGGTTGTTCCAGAGCCACCGTGGTTCCTCCCCCGCGATCCGCACCTTCGCCCCCGACGGCCGTACCCTCGAGGCTGGCGCCGGAGCCCCCCGCTCCCCTTCCCCTCTCCGCGCCGTCTCGCTGGACGTCCGGGCTGCACCCCTGATGCACGGCTCGCTGGCTTCTCTCGCTGATTCACCGTCCTCGCCGAGGAACATACCACCACGATGCCTCTCTCCCCTACTGATGCCTCCAAGGTAACTAACTACTCTAGTGTAGACAAACTGTTGCACGGCTCTCTGGCACATTGCTGATTCGCCGTCGTCGCCGAGAAATATATCGCCATGATGCCTCTCTCCCCTACTGATGTCTCCAAGGTAACTAACTACTCTAGTGTAGAGTGACTGTTGCACGGCTCGCTGGCTACTCTCGCTGACTCATCATTTTCGCCGAGGAACATACCGCCACGATGCCTCTTTCCCCTACTAATGCGCCAAGGTAACTAGCTACTCTAGTGTAGAGAGACTGTTACACGGCTCGCTGGTTTCTCTCGCTGATTCACCGTCTTCGCCGAAGAACATACCGCCACGATGCCTCTCTCCCCTACTGATGCCTTTGATTACCTAATGTAGAATAGGTATCTTCTTCAGTAGGGAAGCGAAGCAAGCACAGCGCTTGTTAGTGGAGAAGAGAAATAACAGACAACAATCTCTTTTCTTGGTCTATGGGAATATCAATCACAAATACCTCTCTCCCATACTGTTGCCTCCGAGGTAACCATAAAAGAATCGGTGCGGCATTCTCTAGTTTTTTGTATACTGCGCCGACAGATAAGTCTGCGTAGTCGAAAAATATTTCCCGGTACAGTACTGTGGTCATAATGAGATCCTCCCTAACTTCTCTTGTGTAAATAGAGCACTAGTGTGAAGACTTGCGGTCTCATGTCTCTCTCCCCTACTGCTGCCTTACTAGAAAACTAGTTTAAAGAAGCATTTACGTTATAAGCTCTTATTATATAGGAGGCACTATTAGGACCCCATTACATAGCTTAAACGTGTGTTTATTTATCTATCTTTTCTTCACACATAGACACGTATTTTTAGTTTTGTCGAACGAACGAACCCGTTTTTGAGCAGTCTAAGTGATAGAATAGAATTGAATAGAAAAAGAAATATGTTAAACAACAATACGAACATCACACACTTTTAGGATAGGTACATTCACGATTGTTTTAAAAAGCCATAACTCAGCAGATTAGGCTTAGGTGGCTTAGTTAGTTCCTAGTAGTTACAACGGAAAATATAACGAGGAAAAATATATAAATGTACCTTTATGATGTAGTAAAGAACATACGAAACCCTTGTTGTGACTGCCACTCGTTATGTAGCATATTTTTTATTCCAAACTAATTGGAGGTCCCAATTTAGAACACTCTTTGTTACTGCAACGGGCAATGTATATTGCATTGTGCATGGCTGCCACTTGTCGTCAGTTATTCACGGCGATTGGTATTGCAACCTCTCAGTTTCTTTTTTATTACAATTAGTTGGGAAACCCAATTCAGAACACTTTGTTCCTGCAACGGGCCACGCATATTGCTTCGTGCATGGCTGAGTCTTGTAGGGAGTTATTCACGGCGCAGGCTATTGGAAAACATTTTAGTTAATAAAGTTGCCGGCGTTGTTTGATATCGCGTTCGATATAAAAATGCTGCCCTTTTTATTCCGAGTAAAATAATAGTTGTTTTCTTTCAGTGCGTGCGCGTAGTCACGAACTAAGTGGATTATATTCGATAAAAAAATATTGACTAGGTTCCAATTTAGAAGTTGATACCTTTCAGTGCGAAATAACAGTCACGTTGGTATTTTAAATCTAAATTTAATATATTTTAATAAAATTATAATCCAAATATACAATAAACAGGTAGACATTTTGATCATACATAATTTAACCTACATTACACCCGGAACAGATATTGTCAGTTCGGAAAAGATCAGTCAACTTAAAATAAAACTTTATATTATTATCTGAGTTCACTGAATAAATCTAAGGGTGTCCAACTAGTAAGCTCTACTTTCTATTATAAACTTTTCCTACCTACTTTCTGAACTAATGGAGTACAACTTGGTAATCGGTGGAATTTACAAAGAAGCTGGGGCCGAATTCCACTAATGTCAAAACAAAGGTCTCAATAGTGCCATTCAATCAAGATGATTAAAATGACGTTTGTGCATTTGGTATTCTACTATTTTTTGCGCTTGAAGAGCCTTTCATAATTAGAATGTGAAATTGGTAAATAAAAAGGTAATCGTCACAGCTATGAATGAACCTCAAAAAGTTTGTGCTAGTAGAATACCTACTAAAAAGAGTTTAACACTGACATTTTGACACGATACTATATGGTGAAGCGATTTATTTAGTGGAATTCGGGCCCTGTTTATATATTATACTAGCAGTAAACCGCGAATTCGTCCGTGTATAAATAGATTTTCAACTTGAAAACTTGCTCACTGTTTCTCAGAATTTTTGAGCGAGAGAGGTGAAAAAGAGGTGTTTATGTAGTAAAAGCTTTGTTTATAATATTTTAACAAAATAAGTCTACTGAACCATATCGAAACCTTACATACAATACACTCTTTTAGTAGGTGCGAATTTTACGAACAAATTCATGTGTAATTTAATTTTGCCTTTAGTATTTCTGCAAGATTGGTAGGTAACTAATATCTTCCTTGAAATGGCGTTAGAGTTTTGTTGTAAATTTTTAGTAGCTAGTAAAATATTACAGTTTCTAGACGTATAACTGGTTACCTGTAAGAAAAATTTAATATTTAGATTATTATTTAACTTTTCTTTATTTCTCAATCATCATAATGTCTATGGGTCTAGCTATAGGTTAAGAAATAAACTGTAAATATAGGTAGGTAACTACGACATAACCTTTTTCAATCTGTGAACACTCAACATGCGAAAGGAGGATCCAAAATGGCGCTCATAACAAATTCAATGAACAGTCCCAATTCCGCTCAATCTGAACATCTTGATACTCAATCCCTGTAAAATTGCGAATCATTGCATGCATACATCGTAAAATTATTTTCTAAATAGCTCAAGTAGTGTCGGAAATTAAAAAAAAAATAATCCTGTACATTCAATACAGCATTGCACATTTCACAGTAACATTTCAATACGAGCTTGTGTTACGGGTACTAGACAACTGGTATACTTATTTATGAGGTACACTACATAGATAGATTTTTGAGAACACAAAAATCTGCAAATCGAGACTTTTGACCCAAGTTCGGGATCGATCCTGCAACCTCCTGCTTTTATTGACATTGTATTAACTACCGAAAAATATACTTACCTAGGGCCGAAACACATAAGCGCGTTGCGGCGCCGCGCCGCTGAAATCGGCAGTGCGCTATAGCGGTGCGGCGCCGCAACGCACGACGTGAATTCCAGCGTTATGACGTCATACTTGTTGACAAGGATGCAGTTGTTTCTAACACTCTTGCAAACAACACGTGTCAACCGAGAAGCAGTTTTAAAATTAAAATGTCTGACGTTGACGTCGATCTGTTTATATCTTCGGTTCAGGAACACCGTTGTTTGTGGGATACTAGTGACGAAACCTATAAAGACAAATTTATAAAACAAGAAGCATGGAAAAGCATTTGTGAGATCGTTTATGTTGATTACAAGGAAAAAAACTCAACCGAAAAATCAAAACTGGGTAAGTAGTAACATATAGTCTTAGGTTTACGCGATCACTATTCACTATAAAACTACAATTTTTACTGTAGTAAAAACGTAAAAATCTGATCCGCGGTTTAAATTGTAGTTTAATGTAAGTAGCATGTATCTTTTTTTTTTAATCATATGAAATACACCATTTATTTTAATGCCCTATGCAAAAGATTTTCTCCAAAGCAGTAACTGGTTTCCTTCCTTTATTTTTTTTCTTCTGTATATATTTTGATAACTCGCTTAATAGCTCTTCAAATGATGATATACTCATTCTAAAGTAGGCAACAAATTTTTTTTCGTCTATCTTTAATGCTTCGTATTTTTTAGAAAAGAACTCGCCATTTGGATTCATACCCTTACTTAATGGATGTATCCAGTATCTTCTTTGCCGTATTTTTAAGATAGAATAATGTCTTCTTAATAACAAATAAGCAATAAGTTTATTACGATCCATCGCAGAGAGACGTCTATCCACACTCAAAAATCACGAGAAAATGGTTGCCCTACCATAATGCCCTGTTTCGCGACGCCGCAACGCGGCAACGCAACTGCCGATTTTGGCGTTGCGGCGCCGCAAAAATAAGCAGTTTGCGTTATGTGTTTCGGCCCTAAGTCTTAGTAATAATTCTTAGTAAAATGTTGTGTGATTGTCCAGCATTATTTAATGATTTGATTTACAACAACAGAAAATAAAGAGAAAACAACGAGGTAATCACAAAAAACATAAATACAAACTTGACACAACGCATAACGCACGACAAAAAGAAAGAAGAAAGAAAGAATCAAATTCGAGTTTGAAATCGTCAAAAATTATCTCAAACTTCTTCGTAAGCTACGGATTAGCTCCAGCTACGGCGTAGACAAAGCTACGGTGTAGCTGCAGCTACGATGTAGACAAAGCTACGGTGTAGCTTCAGCTACGATGTAGACAAAGCTACGACGTAGCCATAGCTACGACGTAGACAAAGCTACGGCATGGCCATAGCTTTGGCGTAGACATGGCTACGGCAAAGATAAGCGGGCGCAGACATATATTCTATTTCCGATACTTATGTCAAATAAACGTTAAACAATATAGATGGGTTTCCAATCATGCAATCTTTAAATACATCATTTGAAAGTTTTATAAGAACGGCCATATACAGCACGAATTCCCTTCAGAATATCGATTGGAGATTCCTTAAATACAAAGCGAGGTTGAGAGACGCTAGCGGGCTTTTCCTTGCCGAATTCCGGACGCTCAGGTTACCATACGGAATGATAAATTGGTGTTAACTCCGAACGGAAAACTACTTAAGTACTACCTAATTGACAGTAATCAGAACTTTATAACTTTATTTCTTTTGATTTACAAAATATGTCACTTCTTAAACAAGTCAAATTTTAAACTACGTTTTATGTAATTATCAAAATAATATTTCTTATAAGGTGATAATTGATTCCCTTAATTTTTTTTTCCAATACTGAAAGAAGCGATATGATAGATTTATGCTTTCGAAATCTCGAAAAACAAAAGACCCTTACTTACACGTCACAAAAGAAGAACTGTTTGAAATTCGAACGTTTCCAGAAATAGCGATGTCGTCACACAAAATATTAAAGCGACCCTTCAGGGGACAGTCCCCAGAGGGGACTTAAGGTCCGGTACTTGAATAAGTAAAACCATTCACATAAAGATAGTGATAAGTTCAAGAAGCCCTTGAATATTTAATTTCCGCGCTCTGGGCACCTCTCGGGGACTTGAAACTTGAACTTGAAAATTTAATTTGCTAACGCCATACAGTATCGAGGCAAAACTCAATTATAAGATTAATATGAAGCGAGGAATATATAGCTTAGCTTGACAATATACACAGTATCATCCTAACACCTAACGCTAACCACTTAGCCTACATATGCTGATCTTGTTTTATGAGTAATAGATTACTTATGGCTACTTACTGAATACGAATCGATCAATGATAATTGATATAGGTACTTAATACTGTACACTACATATATCGATATTTTATTATAGAAACACCGTGAACCCCAAGTCGTACAGTGCCAATGCGGGAATCGAACCCGCAACCTCCTGCGCCGCAGGCAGACCTTTACCCACCGCGCCAAATCGGTCGTCGAGCCACGTTTTACTATCGTACTTTGACGAATTCATCACGAATGTAAGCGAGTTGACATCGAACAGTTTGTGTTTACGTACATATCGAGTCCGTGCTGATAAATAATTCAGTTTGGGAGTATTCCGTGTCAACGTAGAGGCTATTGTGCGATGTATTACCGGTTATGAAGCTGCACGTACGGCCCTTGATAAGTGGATTATTACTAGGTGAAACGGGTGGTTTGGGCGGATATCGGATATTCGCAAGCTTCAATATACAGGATGAAATGAATGATGATCATATCTTTAATATGGCCCCGTACAATTTATAATATTACTAGATAATGAAATAGGAGGTTCAGATAAGTTTACCTATAGCTTGAAGCTAGATGATGTTGTTTGGATTGCCCAGCTTCAATTATTAATTTATTATATTTTTTTTGACTTCATTCATTCATTGACTTTATATTTATCTCAAACGAGCTATAGTTATTAACAGACGAATCATAAGACAATAGAAAGAGAGACCTTGCATCAGATACGAAAATACATTGACCATGTTATCGGATCGTATTGGGCTGCCTATTTGTTGTTTAGTATCTCTGATCCCTATGGCCAGTAGGGTTCCTCCATCTTTCATTTCGTGACAGGCCCTACCCAAAATAAATGAATAATGACTTTAACTCCTTACATAACCGTCTCTCTCATGGAAATATAAGCGGAGGTTTATATTTCCATCCATGAGAATATACCTAGTTTGTTTTCGTGTAAAAATACGATTCTGAAAATATCGCGTGAAAATTTCGTTTTGGTGAAGTTGATTGTAGATATTAATTTTAATAATTTTTAGTTAATTTGCATAAATAATTAATACTTGAAAATAAGAGAACCGTTATCAGAATTTCGATACAACAACTAGTTTTTATTTGCATTTCTCGGAAGTGTGATTTTACAAAAAGGGCGCTGCGGGGGTTATGAAACAAGACACGCCCACATTTATGACGTCGGCTTTTCATTGTGTAAATAATTTTCCAGGCGGATAGACAGAAGCAACTCTCTAGTGGAAAGCAGCAGCGGCGTAGGCCCTCTGAGCCCCGGGGCGAATGCAGCCGCCGTCAGCGCTTTGGGAGCCCTACAGCCGGACCTGTATACCAAGAGGGAAGCCCCGCTGGTCATCGAGCTTGAAGGCACGGGCCCGTCGCTTGGACGCATCCACCTGAGACTGAAGTACGACTTTGATCGCTCTGACTTGGAAGTGCATCTTATCGAAGGTTTGTATTGATATCAGAAAAAAATAACGTTATTTCTTTCGGCTTACAAAATAAGAACATATCTGTCATAAACTAAACAAAATTTTCAAAATAATATAAAAAAGGTCTTGATTTTTTCTTTAGGATTACAAAAAAAGCACTTAGACAAGTCAAATTTTAAACTTTAAACAATTATCAAAATTAAATAAGAAATGACCGCTCCGATTTTCGGCCCCTTAGTGGAAAAATACATTACCTACAAACATCAATAAGGTATACTACTTACCTACTTAGATCTTTACACCAGGAGATCATAGCACTCGAGAGCATGGGTCCTTTTATTCGGCGCATCCGCCCGAGACTAAAGTTAGTAGGTAGGGAGGGGCTCGCTCCGCTCGCCGTTGTTGTTTCTTTTGTGCTGACGAATCACACTGCACTAGGTATTCAATCGTTGAAACCAAACATGAACTGCAATTATTATAACAGACGCAACATAAGAAAGACAGATAGAAAGAAAGGGAGAGCTTGCATGTAAACTCATATTTTCTGTAAGAAATAAAAAGCTTTATTTGTTCTATACAGGGTGTTAGTATGAACACCGTTGTCCTTGAAACCAGAGGTTCAGCATCATGAGTAGAATCCAAAACGGATGAAAAAAATGATTCTATTTTTTACTCATTTTTTAAAGAAAATTTTTATAAACACTAAACTTTTGCTCACAAACACGTGACACAAGTACTTCGACCAGGCGACACGTGGCATGTGCACCTCAGTGTCGGATCACCTTCTGTGCGAATATCCCGTCTTTTGAAGGGCACAAGTAATGAAGTTACGATCCAAGTAAGGCGCGGGTATAAGTACTTACGTAGGTAGGTACTTAAATTATGTAGAGTGACTATGGCATCGTGTACGATAGCGAAGACATGAAATATCAAAATCTTGCAAAACTAAACTCATCGGTTTTGGATTCTACTCATGATGCTGAACCTCTGGTTTCAAGGACAACGGTGTTCACACTAACACCCTGTATAAGGATAATCCCCACCAAAATGCGTTCCGTGCTACTTACTACGTATTCCATAAAGTCCGTATGTGTGTATATTGTGTATTTTGTAAGTGTTGTAACCAATCAATAACAATTCCAGCTCACGACCTAGCCGGCTACGAAGCTGGCGGGTTCAACGACCCGTACGTGCGAGTAACTCTAATGCCCGAGGTAGACACGCGCGTGCGGCAGACGCCCGTCCACAGGAACGAGGCGAATCCATTCTTCGACCAGCATTTCAAGTTCCCCGTCTCTCACGACGAGCTCGCTGATAAGACTCTGCTTCTGCAGGTCTTTGATTATGACAGGTCTGTTGACTTTACTTAGTGCTCGCGGAATCATTAATATTTACACTTAAGTTACGCTAAGGTTTTTTATAGAAGATTAACAGGATCTAAAGTGTGACTCTACTTATTTTATCATATAATTCCGTTTTACAAAGGAAACTCCAAAATTCACGCGTACTGTTTGTTAAACCTATCATAAGCTTTTTAATGCATTTTTAGTGGTTTCATTTTGTCTATTTTATGAAGAGTTACCAAAAATAGAGTTTGGTGGCCAGCAAAGGCAACTTCCGTTTTCGTTTGCGCCTTAAAAATGCACGCTATATTTCTATAGCTTGGCAAAAAAGAGTAGAAAATAATGGGGGCGCCACTGTAGGTCCTTATGGCAACACCTATAGCGCACCAAGCTAGTCTTGATACTTAGGTGTATATTTCTGTTATACGTACATTTATATCCACACATAGTATACTATTATCAGTAAATTTTGTTTAATTGAGCAAGGTTCTCGTTATGTAAGTATATAAAGAAAAAAATATAAAGTAAATTAAAATTTAATACATTGTAAGTTCTCTCTCACAGTATTCCTTTTCTATTTTTATTACGTGCTGGCACGAATTCTTCCAATCCTCCTCCGTAATAGCTTGGAACCGTTCCGTTTTAGCACGCTCAGCTGCTTCCTATAAAGAAGAAACTGTTTATGATACCTTTATCTTACCTTTTTCAGTTTATTATTTAGGCACCTAATTTCTAGACCATTTAAAATACAAACGCTATAATAACTTTATTACAAAGAAATAACACAACATTTAAATTATGTAGAAATAGATTTACATATTAGCTAGTCTAGCTCAAGTATCAAATTCTATGCCCGCGCTATAGCAGAGTACGCAGAGCAAACGTAAACATAACCTAACTGCCCGATGTTTATTGTTGAATATTTCACTTGTTCCGTGGAACTTTAATTTAATCCTACTTTAGGACCATCAAGTTACCTTTGATTCAACTTATAATTACAAAACAAACTCTCACAAACCTGTCATATCAGCGGTTCTTTGAAAAACATTGTTGAGATCTGAAAGAATAGTTCTGGCCTCAAATTCTGCCAGACATCGCCTGTATACCTTATACATAACCTCCCTGGCAGCACTTCTAACTGTTTTATTAATTATTTTTCACTTTTCGTCACTTTATCACCACCGCTTGACCGATCCAACTAAAAAATCCGAGAATTCGTAATCTTTGTTTACAATTTTAGGGGAGAAGGAGGTAGCTTAGGACAGGGGCACCTTTAGACATTGGAGATTACTCCAAAACCATCGAATTTTTTTTGGAAGAAATTGCATTTTTAGTATCAACACTACTACTACAAACCATGACATATCATTCGCCACGCTGTCAGCTGTAAAACTGATTTTATTAGCAGGTCGGGTTTTCCGTTGGCTGGTGCACATTTTTCATCTGATCTCCGCAAGGGTTTATTTGGTCACTTTGAGCATAGATTATATGTTTTTTTATAGTTTCTATTAAGTTTGGGTATCCATGCATGGATAGAGCCTACCGTATTCGTTTCTAAAGTAATAGAAATTTTTTTGTGACACAAAGTTTTTTAAATGACCCCTTGGGGTAGGTTAGGACTAGATATTATGGGGCACTTTAGGACATGTCCTAATGTGTGTGATTGGTATTATAAAAAGTTTTCATTTGTTTTAAGTTGCTTATCGCCGAAGCAAATATAAGAAAAATATAGCATCAATCAGTTATTTACAAAAGAAGAAGTTATGGTGGAAAAATATAAGTATTTTAAAATCATCAAAGATAAATTATGGTTTAATACCAATAAAACCAGTTTGTTGGCGTACCAATATACTAAGGGTTTAAAAACTACCCCGAGGCATGGGAAATGAATAAAATTGCTGGAATTGAATGGTAGAAAAGAAAAGAAGATGAGTGGTTGATATTAATATTGGATCATCCTGACAAAACTCCCATCACCCAATGAATGAAAGCCCTTCCAGAACTGCTGCGATACTTTTAGATTAGATTTTTCAAGATTTAAACAGTGTGTGTTATTTATCCTAATAATAAATGACGGATAATAATCTACTTATTTAATAATTTCATGTTTGATTAACTGCATTTTCATAGTTTCTAAGTTTGGTTGATGTCATGCACGAATTTAATTGCGATAATTGAAGAATTTATAGTTTTTAACTAATAGATTTCATAATAATAACATAATCATTTAAAATATTTAATTTTAAAGATTTTATTACTATCATAGTGAACTTTTAAATCAAAAGTCCTAAACTGCCCCAGTAGCGTCCCAAACTACCCCCCAAGGGGGGCAGTTTTGGACATTGTCAGTGTCTTACTAAAATGAAAATTTTGCATAATCTACTCAATAAACATGTTTATTTTATGATTGTTTTGTAAAGGTAAAATACAAATATAGGTTTTACCGCATAAAACATACCTACAAAAATTTTAAAAACAAAAAAATCTACGACCTGTTCTTTAAAAAGTGTCCTAATGTGCCTCCTTCTCCCCTACATCAAACGTCATTGTTTTAAGAATGTTGCCAATAAACAAAAAAATTAGTTCCGTTTCAAGACTTTTTTGCCAAGCTGTACTTCATCATTGTGAATTGAAATCCACTACAGCAGCGGCGCGGCAATGCACGGAGCGGAAGAATGGCGTACCGGAGAATATTTGATCGCGCTGCTTCAGCACAGTGCGTTTAGGCCGCGCCGCCGCCTCTCTGCTGCAGTGCCGTGCTAGTGTGGTTCGACCTTTTTGTTGTCACATTTCCAGATTCTCTCGGAATGAAGTGATGGGATCCGCCAAGGTGCCTCTCTCCAAAGTGGAGGTGGCGGGAGGAGCCGAAGTGTGGGCCGAGCTCTCCCGAGAGCGACGTCCGCCGGAGGAGCTGCAAGAACTGTTGATATCTCTTTCTTACTTGCCGTCCGCCGAACGGCTGACTGTCGTCGTGCTCAAGGCGAGGAATCTGCTGCCGCCTCAGGAAGGGAAAGAGCCTCTAGGTAAAGTTATATTTTACTGTTTGAGTCTGAGTTCGGTGAGTCGATAGTATCGTGTCGACTACGAGACGCAACGCTATAAATCACTCTTTTAAACCAGTTCACCAATCTGCTGCAGTCGACAGATGGAGAACATGAACATTAAATCGTTGTTGAATTCATCTTCTTATAAGCTTCTATAAATAATACATTTGTCATATCTAAATCTTAACTAGGAAAAACAGTACCTAGGTACAGACAACAGGAGACCTTTTTGCTGAAAGCGATTTGTTCCAGACAACCTTTCTACGATAAAATTATATTCTTAAGTCTAGCGGTTTGTATATAATAAATAGGTACCTATTATCTGTTACAGACGTGTTCGTGAAAGTGTATTTACTGGTGAACGGTAAACGAGTCAAGAAGAAGAAGACCAACCGCAAAGACCTCAACAACCCTGTCTGGAACGAGGCGCTGTCTTTCAGCCTCCCGTCGGCAAACCTGACTCAAGCTTCTATTGAAGTAAGTGCTCACTTTCATTATCAACCTACAATAGTCCACTGCTGGACATAGGCCTCCCCTAATGAGATCATTTTGTTTCAAATTTAAAGTCGGTTTTATTAAGATAGATAAGTGGTAGAGCTAGTTTAGCTATTTACCTTTAGAGGGAACTCCGCATAGTCGTTTGGTATCATGATCCATCAACCTATATTAGTCCACTGTTGGACATAGACACTCCCTAATGAGAATTTGATATAGTTATTTTAATCCAAATAGTATAGTATAAATCATTATTGTAATCAATTCCTACTGAACCTGCCTATCTGATCAAAGTATGAGATCCCGAATAATCTTTCCCAAAGTTACGAAATCAAGATAGATGGCGCTGTCAAAACACCAATTGAAAAACTCTTTTTTTGTCAGGTGTGCGTGGTGAGCGGCGGCGGCAACGCCCTCGTGGTCGGCTGGTGTTGCGTGGGCGCGGCCGAGGCGGGCGCTGAGGGGCGACACTGGGCACAGATGTCGCACGAGACGCGCAAGGCGGTCGCCATGTGGCACACACTTAGATAGAACTTCACTATACACATCCCCATCAGCATCTATCTACCTGTCCACTTTACCCACTGGGCACATGTGACCCCAGACGCACAAGGCAGTCGCCATGTGGCACGCACTTAGATAGAACTACTATACACATCCCCATCAGCATCTAACTACCTGTCCACTTTACCCACTGGACACATGTGACACCAGACGCACAAGGCAGTGACCATGTGACACACACTTAGATAGAACTACTATACCTACACATTCACATCAACATCTTCCACCCTTTACCCACGGGCATAAGTAGGTGAATATGACACCAGACGCACAAGGCAGTCGCCATGTGGCACACACTTAGATAGAACTACTATACACATCCCCATCAGCATCTATCTACCTGTCCACTTTACCCACTGGACACATGTGACCCCAGACGCACAAGACAGTCGCCATGTGGCACACACTTAGATAGAACTTCACGATACACATCCCCATCAGCATCTATCTACCTGTCCACTTTACCCACTGGACACATTTGACACCAGACGCACAAGGCAGTGACCATGTGACACACACTTAGATAGAACTACTATACACATCCTCATCAGCATCTATCTACCTGTCCCCTTGACCCACTGGGCACATGTGACCCCAGACGCACAAGGCAGTCGCCATGTGGCACGCACTTAGATAGAACTACTATACACATCCTCATCAGCATCTATCTACCTGTCCCCTTGACCCACTGGGCACATGTGACCCCAGACGCACAAGGCAGTCGCCATGTGGCACGCACTTAGATAGAACTACTATACACATCCTCATCAGCATCTATCTACCTGTCCTCTTGACCCACTGGGCACATGTGACACCAGACGCACAAGGCAGTCGCCATGTGGCACGCACTTAGATAGAACTACTATACACATCCTCATCAGCATCTATCTACCTGTCCTCTTTACCCACTGGACACATGTGACCCCAGACGCACAAGGCAGTCGCCATGTGGCAAACACTTAGATAGAACTACTATACACATCCCCATCAGCATCTAACTACCTGTCCACTTTACCCACTGGACACATGTGACACCAGACGCACAAGGCAGTGACCATGTGACACACACTTAGATAGAACTACTATACCTACACATTCACATCAACATCTTCCACCCTTTACCCACGGGCATAAGTAGGTAAATATGACACCAGACGCACAAGGCAGTCGCCATTTGGCATACATTTAGAACTACCATTCACATCCTCATCTGCAAACACCTGCCCTTAAATACTGACATCAACTACTGAAACAGGCCTAAAAACTCTTGTGCCTAAACGCGCAAAGCAATCCTCGTGACACAATTAGGCAGAACCACTAGATGAAGTGTTTCTTAGTAGGGTATGATTAAATTTCCTGAAATCAAAAAAAATTGAAGTCAAAGTGCTTTGCTAAGTGCTTATTATACCTTCCTATAACTACAGGCCTAAAAACTTAATGTGCTGAACTGTAGGTAGGTATGTAACAAGGCAGCCGCAAATACAATACATCCTGTGGTGTTCAGTCACTCCTATAGAGAGGGAACTGGGAACAGAAACACTTGGATAGTATGTTTTGTGATCGCACCCGAGACCACCGCACGCGCCGAGCGTCCCGTGCTGTCTGAGGACGTGCGGGTACCTCAAGCGTAATCCCTTTAATTCAACGCTGTATCTCACATCTCTTCCTTTCACAAAAATGAAAACTAAAACAATTCCTCCGAAGTAAAAGGACTACGATTATTTTAAGTCAGTAGGATATTTATATGTGATTATAAATTATTTGCATTTAGCTTATATACTTCCAATTTCAATAAAATAAATTATACACAGTAAGTACGGTTTAAGCGTAAGTTTCCAACCAAATGTATTACAACAAAATAAGCTAAACTGCTGATTATATTCTCATCAGACTATACAACAAAATAAATTCAACAGCTAACACATAATTTAGTCAAAATTAATGTTATGCTATATAAGCCAAATCCATCTCTTATTCTGCTTCTTGATCCTCATTACTCTCATCATCATTAAAATTGAGGACTATAATTTTATTCACAAATTATTTTAAATGTTCAACCTTCCTTTATCGTTTTAACGATAGGTAGTTCTAGTATTTATTTTCTCAGTTCCTGTTCTTAACTTTAAACCTTCCCTTCAACCCTTAATTTGGGTTCCTTTGCTTTTGTTTTTTCTACATCCATACATATATTTTCCTTTTTTTTTCATAAGTTAGTCTCTGTCACAACTTACTGTTATTTTTTATTTTGTAAATCAGTGACAGACTGTCAATCTTGTCCATAAATAATAATACTCATTATTTGTTTAGGCGCCAACAGCGCATTCAAAAATAATTCATGTTGTTGAGTCATTTTAGAATTCCAAGGAGCTGTGTTTCTTCTTCTTCGTTCTGTTGGAACCGATGGGGATAAGACAAAATGATTTGAACTCATCCGACGCCAATTACTTTTCATTATTAGCATTGATGTTGACAGGAAGTCCCAGTTTTAAAAAATTTCCATGATTTTAATTTCATTAAATGTACAGAAATAATCAATAACTACCAGCCACTAGTGGTTGATTACTTGGCGGTGCACCAAGGAAATCCATTGCAATATCCACCCTAAGTAGTGATGGAATATCGTACATTTTCATTAGCAGTCGTTAAGTTTCTATTATTTTATAATTTAGATAAACCGGTCTCTAACAACTATTTCATAATCTATGCCTGATGTTGTTGAAGACAAGTACTTATGACGTATGTGCATCCCGATATTCTCCATAACATTTGGCCACCAAGCTTGTCACGCATACAGAAGTCCACAGTCGGGGTTCATGCCGACTATTCAGCATGGCTTTCATAAGCAGTTGCTAAAAGACTGTCTCGTAAATTTAACATGTGTTTTATTTTTGGAAGAAATCGGTCTCAGCGATAAGGTCGCCTTTTGTACTTTGTACTATGTTTATTTTAATTAGACATAAGTTTTTTAACTATATGATCCCTTTGAGTACACTAAAGTGTTCATTTATTCATTCGTTTACTTAACAGGAAATCCAGTTTTATTTCCTTTTAACAGGATCTCTTCAGAGTTTTTGTATGAATAACTGTAGTATTAGTCAGTCAGTGTATGTATCCCAATCATTTTGAAACCTTCAAAACAAGTTTCATTTCTTGATCTTCGGGGAGTTGGACCGACTTGTTTCGTTTTAGAGGTCTACTTTGTTTTGTTTTAGGATACCGTGAGTGGTCGAGCATTTTCGAAGTAATATAATTTTCAGTTTTCATAGTCCTTCACAAGATAGACCAAGTCTTTTATTTTTATTATTCGAGGCATGTCGGTGAGAAACCTACACCACTCCATTATTGGCGCTTGGTTTTGATTGTTGACCAATATAATGACTTCTAAAGGTTTGTGGTCCGTGGTTATTTTGAACTCGGCCACTAGTAGGTAAAATGTTCAATCGCCCATACTAGGCTTCATGTTCTGTGTGTAGTGACTTCTCTCTAGACACTCCACGCCTTTTAACTTTTGATTCGAAAAGCAATTAACTGTGAGGTACATTGCCTACTTGTCAACCTGAACTAGGAAAAACCAAGTCCAACAGGGCTTACATCAGCCATTGTTTTATAGCTCAGGTCGCAACGGTCAGGGTCCTATTTTTTAGCCTACGCCTTATGCGTGCATTATTTATTGTGCGTACAATGTGCACTTTACCAACAACTTGAAATATCATCGTGCGAATTGAGTTTCTATCAATGTACCTAATGTATGTACTTGTCTGATAGGGTTGGTCAAAACCATTTGGTAACCGATATAAATATCGGTCACTTGCTTATCTTAAACAGCTCTAAACTTTGCTAACAGCAATTTGTCTCCACGAACTTTACTACGTATTCTTGAGAGAACGCCATTGCTGTCAGATTATGTCCAAGATCTGGACTTATTTAGTTTAAAAGATATATTTATTACCTTTGAGAAGAATGCTATTATGTCCATAAGCTTCTACTTATACCTGATGATTTGCTCAAACAGACGTAATACCGAAATTGTTTGTAATTCGAACATATTTCCAACATGTTTGCTGTACCTACCTATTTATTAAATATTTATATTTTTCATTCAAATCGTATTAACGAGTCCCTAGAAATCTAGTTTTTTTTTATTATTTCGGAACACTAAAATGATTTGCATAATTCATTGTTTTACTTTAAAAATGATATGTTTTCTTCCTATTCGTATCGTATGAATATCTTACGTGTTGTTATATTTATGACAAAACTTTTATTGTTTAGTTACAGAGTACCTACACTTTGTGTACTATATATTTGTGCAAAATATTATTACGGAACACAACCAAATTTTTAACTTTTGACGGTAGGTACCATTGTTATTGCGCACTTAGGGAACGCATCTGCATCAGCTAAGTAATATTTTATTCGGGCCGATTATTTGCACGCACCTCGAGTTGAAACTGCAAGCGGTGTTCGCCTGACCCGTAAATCGAGCGCGTTGTTCTATTTTATTTTTACTGATAACAACTATGTCGACAAAATGTAACGCTGTCCTTGACACAGTACGAAATCTCCATTATTTTCTGAATAGGGCTAATATATTTATATATTTGTTGCTTTATTTCTAGATAATCAAAGCCAGTGTTTTAAGCCAATATCATTTTACCCATTGTGGAACATATTATGCTTACCAAAATATTAATGCTTGTATGTTTTGTGTACCATATCTAACAAAACAGAATGTTTTTAAGTTTGCAATTCCAATCTCAATTCCTTCGGTGTCATAGGGTTTAGATTGGAAATGATAGGTAGGTAAGTAACTACTAGAATGACCTATATATAGTATAACACACTATGTTTTGGTTTCTCAAGATTTTCGTGTGATGAGCAAACCAAAGTATTTTCCTCTCAGAGGATCTAGTTAACAACCACATTAGTTTCCCTTATTTTATCTAAAGCGGGGCAAGCTTTAGAATCAGAATTGTCATTTTTTGCTAATTCACATATTACCATCATTATAGGGCACATTTATTGAATGTTAATTTTACTTGGGTTTTTCCCATTAAATTGCCTTTTATGTGGGTAGGGAACTTGTTTTTCGAAGCGCAATCGCTTCCTTTACAATTTTGTATGCTTACTTATTTTATATTATGTTAACCATACAGATTTCTGGTAGATAGTTTTGCCGAAATACATTTCGGTGGTTCAAATTACCGAAATACATTTGCCGAATATCATCGCCGAAATAGTCGAAATACATTTTGGTAGTATAAATTTATCGATATGTTCACTATTGTTTTTCACGAGCATAACAACTGTCGCTCGAAGAGAAAACTTTGTTTTGGCATAGACGCAATAATAATGCTCTCATGATTTAGCTACTTTAAAGCCGTCAACACCATCTTTGAGACCAAGATTAGGTACCTGAGTACCTTGGTAAAGTAGGTACGTAGATTGTTTTCCTGATAAATCTTTGGAATATAACAAAGTAACGTGGAATATACGTGGAACAGTTACAATGAGTAGGAACCAACAGACTGCTTAGGTGGGTAGGCACATAACATACATTGTATGCGTATCTGATAATTAATTTACCCAATTTTGTTATTGACTCATTGTGGAACTCTCTTTCGAATATGGCAAAGTAACGTATAAATATCTACGTGGCACAGTTACAATGAGTAGGAACCAACAAACTGCTTGCTTATGTGGGTAGGTATGTACATGACATAGATACATTTTATGCTATCTGATAAAGAATTTACCCAACTTTATTATTGACTCATTGTGGAACTCATATCAAGGCGTGTAAAAAACTGGTGTCCATTCCCTGGAGTTGGTCCATAGCAATGACACAGTTTGTAGGTAGGTATACTTATTTCGTCATAATTTTAAGTTACCACCAGAAACCTTTTTACATTTGGTAAATTGTTGCTATGGACAGGTAATTTATGCCTTTTATGTTAGGTATATCATCGACATTATGTCTCAGTAGTATTGTATGTCTACCCTCATTTATACCATTGTAATAACCACCACGAGAAAATGCTTAGGATGCGGTAGATACGTAATTGTCGGCCAATAGTGAGCGTTTATTTAATTTCTTAAAAATTAATCTCAGGTACGGAGATAGTTTATCTTCCTACTAAATTTACTTTCATTAAAACAATGACTACAAAATCATTTTTAATGAAATACACCAACACACAAAGAACTTTTATCAGAAAATCACCTCAATCACGCATCTACCCTTCCCTTCTTCAAAAATAAGTTGGTGGGAGAACTTCAATACACATTTTTTATAGGTAGGTAACTAGGTACATACTGCTTTTATCCACGTCGCCAATGTGGTGTTCAGTCACTCCTATAGAGAGGGAACTGGGAACAGAAACACTTGGATAGTATGTTTTGTGATCGCACCCGAGACCACCGCACGCGCCGAGCGTCCCGTGCTGTCTGAGGACGTGCGGGTACCTCAAGCGTAATCCCTTTAATTCAACGCTGTATCTCACACATCCCACGCGAGAAGGCAGTGCAGATTCCAGTTCCCCATCTAGAAGTACCTAGAAGGTTGCCTGTGGCACCTAGATTTACCTACCCACATGGGAAATGACATAATTTCCCATCTGCAGCACCGCCGAGGATGGGCAGTGAATGCATTAAATAGGTTTACCTCAGCTATTATGTAGGTACCGATGAATAACATTTAGACACGAAACTTCCGTATCCATCCGAAGGTAAGCTGATGATGTTTCGTAATTTTCTAAGCTACAATCCCTGTAGGTAGGTCCTTGGCCTTCAGAAGACTTACCAAAATTGTCAGTTTGAAATAGGTATAGCTAGTCCACTGCAATTTTAGCTTAAAACTTGCTTGTTTAAAAACACTTATAATGTTAATAGTTACTTATCATAGTCATGTCATTCTAGTCTAGGGAATTTATGTAATTCTTGTAAGTAGAAGTCATCTTGATGGTGCAATTTCGTAAGCACGTTGAAGATAACAAGTATTCAAAACTTCTGGTAGAAATGATCTCCAATACATAAGTAGAAACATATATACTATCTTCTTAACTACATTTCGGAACTTGCGAACTTGTATGAGCAGAGGGCCTTAAATATCGTCACTTTTAAATACTTATAAAATAAGGAATTGTGTTTTGAATCTATCTACATACATATTACAGGCCTATTTATAGATAAATCAATGTGTACTTAGATATGTGTGGGTAGATACTTATAATATTTTTAAGTATATAACTATTCTAAGCAGGTGTGTATGTAATTCTATCTTTATTATAAGCGGTAGGTACTTTATACCTACTGGTGGCTATAATATTCTTGTCTATATTAAGTCACCCACATTTAGGTGTTGAAAATTCTACTATGTAATTTTTAAAGTGAATGTTTGTCGGTTTGAGCTTACTTATATCAAAATACTAATAACATAGGTAAATGAACACACCAAAACTTGCAAACAAGGAATAGCTCGTATTTATAGATATCTTCTAAGTTGTTTGACTAACCAAATAAAAACGATGTAAGAGCACGTTTAAATATTATCGAATTTTATTCAAATAAATGTATTAAACTACGTATTAGAATTGTCTAAGTGTTATAATAAGAGTCAAAAAAAGTATTTTACTTTGTATTTTTCTTTACAATTGTCTGAATAAAACGTCTTATGATGTAATAATAGCATTTGTTTTATTTACTAAAGGCCTTGTGAAATAAAAAACAAATTTACAATTTATTTTATCGCTTTATTAAAATAACTTTTTACACAACAGTTAACAAATAAATGTCTTTTATATTAAAATAAATATGTACCACAACACACTTTACCGAGATGCCCGCAGTTGTGAACTTGCGAATCCTTCGATGCGGGGAGCCATTAAATGGGTAATATTTTAGATCACTATGTAACTAACTCACTAATTGTTATAATCCGTAACTTACCGCCACTGCCGGAAGTGATGTCCTCCTCTCGACACCAACTAGAATTTGAAAACACATGATAAAAGAAATGTTAGGGATAAGAACCAAATTAAGATTACGTACTAATAATGTATCAAGAATTAACAATTATTAAATAGATAATTTTATCAAGTGTATGTATGATAATGAGCATTAAAATCAAAGATATCAACATCACCCAGAAGTAAAGACAAAAATTATAAATTAATAAAGGTGTTTTAATAGTTAGCACGTGTTAATCAATAAGATAATCGGACATTTACTTTAAATTGACAATTTCAAAGCTAACCGACAAAACTGTTAATTGTCCGGTTATTTTATGGTGAACATCAGTCTCATTGTCTTAAAGATATTGGGACGATCGTCTCTGTTAACGTTTAATGTAAGAAAACTCCTGTAAAAAACTCCAATCAAATTGTTATTGTGATTCTTTTCCATGAACCCCCTAAAATTCGAGTTCATCAACTGATTGTGAAATTTTGAAAATACTACTCCGGTTTGGACCTTTTTAACATAAGTTTTCATACATTAAACGTCAAGTTCGACAACGAAACTCCCTAATTGTCCGATTATCTTTTAGTGAACACCAGCCAGTTACGTAGTTCATAATCATAACTTTAAAAAATAGTAAAATACTTTACACATTGCTGAAGAATCCAAGAGCTGTTGAAAAAGGACAGAAAGGAACAGGGTTGTGTGGGAGTGTGTATTGTATAGTAGGTGTAGGACAAGTGTCTAGGTATTATTGTTTATGTATTTTGGTGTGTAAGTATTTGCAGAGAGGATCCTTGCACTGGCCGCCAACTTCGAACGGACAGAGTATTGCGTTCGGATCCGAATCCCAACTGAAAAGCATGTCAATTAGTTTAGTGCCTGTATAGATATAGAGTGGAATGCTTCAAGGCATACTTACATCGCAACGGCGAAGCGATGTACGAATACCGCCATCCACTTTGCAATGATAACATGCACTTATGTTACGATAAACGGCTATAAACAGATTTTCTTGAAGTTCTACGAGTATACCTAATGAAAAATTACATGTAGCGATTAGGTAAACCACAGCGCGTCGTCGGCGCGTATTCGATCATCTGCTAAAGTTGATACTAAATCAAATTCTGTTAATGTGTTAGTGGAACTAGTGTTATTTTGATTTATAAATAGGTAGGTACCTACTTATGTACTTTTAGCGCAATTTATTAATTTGATTTTATTTGAGTTTAGTTAAATGCCATACATAACGCATTAGATTATTATAATCTGTTATGATATTATTGTGATTAATATTGTCAATTTTAATTCGCAAATGCATGCATGTTTCTAAGATAATTTCAGAACTGTCATGTTCTTAAATATTAATATCATCAAATATTAATATCATAAATATCAGAAATGCAAACACGGTTAGCAAACAAAATGGAGCATTTACGAATGTTCTGAATTATTTAGTTAAAATATTTATGAGTTACAATTATTTAGGTCTGAGTGTTACTTCGAATGATGATATAAATGATCGAATATCGCCTACCAAAGCAAAGCTCAATTACAAACTGTATAATAAATGTTAGAACTTACGAAACATCTCCAAAAGCATCTAAAGGCGATTTGTAGTCATCTGCATTGAACTTGCATTGGGGATTTTTTTTCTCTTTAGAAACATCTTCACTTATTTTTTCCTTTTCTTTCACTGGTCTAAGCGACTCTAATTTAGGAACTTGAGTTATCTCAACTATTCTTTTATCAGTCACAGAACTCAGCCTTTTAAGTGTTTTTGTATTGCTTTCAACATTTTGTTGGCTATTTTCATCCTTTTCATGTTGCAAATCATTAACAACGCTTACTACAACTGTCTTTTGAGTTATGGGATTCTTGTAATCATCTTTTGGGTTATTTTCTTTTTGCAACTTTGTGGCAACTTTTTTTGCAAAATGGTTATAGTTACCATTGACTTTGGAATGTAAATTGGAAGAGCTGAAAATAATTTAGTAAAAAATGTTCCAATTCACAAAAAACAAAGCGAATTATCTGAGGCAATTTAAATCAGATAAGCAAGTAAGAATCAATAGTTTATATTTGTTTTGAGGACTCCAAGAAGTGAGAATAAAGTGAGTGAAAGCTACAGTGAAAGTAAAACTGATATGCTAACCTTTTGATCAAAAGTTGATGCTGCTGTCTTATCTTGGACAATGATATCTGCGCTGCTTTCTGTTGCTTCTTATTTAATGTTATGGCAGTTGAGATGTTATGTAGCTCGGTTGCAACAATTTTATATTTTTGTGTTAACTTTGTAGCCTCTTCTTTCAACTTCAACATTTTTGCAGACTCATCAGCAATCTTTTTTCTAGAAAGAGTTTGAGAAAGCATTCATATTTATTTTTGTTTTTAACAGACTTGTATTGAAGAAAAACAAATATGTATGCTAAATACCTGGATTGTGATATTTTTTCCTCTAAATTATTATCAGTATTAATATTTCTAGGATTCATGGTATCTTTTAAAGGCTGAGTAGCTATGTCTATTGATGTCTGTCTTAGTTGCTTCATCTTTTCTAATTCAGCCATTCTTCTAACTAAATTCTTGTATTCTAATTGTTCAGACTTAGGAAGATGATTCACGACCTGAAAAAAGTTTATTAAGAGTTAATATAGCAGATCTTGCTTAAAGATATCTTAGTATTTAAGACAATTTGAAGTTTATTAAAAAAAATCAATAACCTTGGCAATAAACTTTTCGTTTTTCTTAGGTGTAGCTTGTTTCTGCACAACGTCAGGAAGTTTGCTGTTTTCCACCTGTTTTCTAGTTGTTTTCAAGAACAAGTCTAACTTCTGTTGGAAATCTGATCGCTCTGAGAGCTTCATATGCATTTTGGTTAAATTCTTAGTTGCCTCATGTTCACCCTCTGAATCTGAATCACCCAGTTTTATAATAAATCTCTTCTCTTCAGGTACTATAGCTTTTACTACACTAGGCTTTGTTTTTTCAGTGTCTGTAGAAGGCATATCGTTTTTACTATCAATGTTATTTAAAATCTCAGGACTAACTAGATTGGGCAAGTTTTTACTCAGAGAAGTGAGCAATTTGGCTCTCAATAAGTCTTCATCTTCATCTAATTCATCTTCTTTAGTTACACTAGGTATGGCACTGCTAATTATATTATTGTTAATTATAGTATTAAGTCTATCTGCTTCCATCTTCTTTTGTCTTGCATTATCATCTTTCGATTTCTCATCTTCGGATCCCATGTCCATATCCATAGCTTCAATATCCGTGTTATTACCAGAATCCACTTTGGGAGGATAAAAAAGGTTTTCACTGAAAAAGATATCATCTTCTAAAGTTGTCTGAGAAAGTCTTTTATGTAACTTTTGTTTTTGTTTCATTTCTATTGCTCTTTTGAGTAGGGTTGATTTTAGGCAGATTAGTCTCAGTTCTGTAGTGTCACTATCTTCATCATCAGATGGTGCTTTGACCTCACTTTCTACTTTTTTAACTTTCATTGTTTTAGTGCTGAGGACTTGTTGTCGTAATTGAGCTAAGTCTTCGTCTGAATCATTATCTGCTGCATTGTTTTCCTGTACTTTATTATCACATACTGTAGAATCTGGTTCTGCAGGTGGCTGATTTAAACCTTCATTAGTAATGAGCTCAATATCATTATCATCAGATGTTACTATGTCTATTGGTTCACACAATTTTGGTTCTTCTGAAGTGGTTACTGCCGTTAATTTTTTTCTCTCAACACAGTCAACTTCATCTATACTATTTGTAATTAATGGTGTGTCTGCTTTGTCATTGTACTGGCTTTTTTCATTATGATATTCAAATTCATGCGGTTCA
This sequence comes from Eupithecia centaureata, assembly GCA_944547425.1. NCBI lineage: Eukaryota > Metazoa > Arthropoda > Insecta > Lepidoptera > Geometridae > Eupithecia > Eupithecia centaureata. The sequence goes on along the minus strand of OX155676.1, from coordinate 3,788,181 downwards.
TTGTCCGGTTTGTTCAGCATCTTTTTTAATCTTGCACTGAGTGTTGTTGTATCTGTTTTACCTCTATGCCCAATAACTGCATCCGCTAATTTTTTTCTTTTGTTTCTATACTCATCCTCAGATTCATCGGTAGTTTCATCTATTATAAGAGGTTTTCTTTTTGGAGTGTTTTTTTTTCTGGATTCCTTCTTTTTTCTAGGGTAAGCTTCTTCAATTTTTTTATATGGTATGATTTTGTGTCTATGTTTGTGTTGTTTGGAATGCTTTGAAAACTGGTTTTTCCTGTTTTGCTTCTCTTCTAATTCAGCAGCAGATATTTCAGACAGATCGTACAGTAAATCTTGCATTTGCTTTGTACCTAAAATTTTATCATTATTTATCACCATGTTTGGTTGGTTTGTAGTGTCATGGTGACTTAGTGACCCAGACCATACATTTATTAAGAATAGAATATATTTTTATTTGTTTACAGAATTAACAATAGGTAGATAATTTTCAAGATTAAATGTAATACCCATACAATGAACAGATTCGTCATAATCACATGAAACCTTTGTGATTATGACAAATCCGTTCATTGTATGAAAAAAATTTTATCAAAATAAGTGTTCATGTTCTACAGCGAACATGTATAAAATCTATATGTATTGTAAGAGATTTAGATGTTAGGAACGGAACATGAATACCGATAAATATTAACAATATACCTAGTAATATTATCTGTCTATAGTAAACTAACACTTCCATTGCCCACGATGCACACCATATTGTCTACTAAAGCCCCATGAAGTGACGTGCACGTGACGGCGACGGAGCCCCCAACATCGCAACGTCTGAGGTAGGCAGTGAATGCGTAAAGTAAACATGATGGACCTACTTGTAGAGCGTTTCCTTTTAGTGCGCTCAAGGACATTGTTGTAATCTTCGAGAACTTCGAGCCTCTGACGCAGTAGGAACTCTTCCTCGGACGATATATCTGAGAGATCATCGAGCTCGTCCACGATTTCACCTTCCTCCATCTCTGAATCGTCGTTTAATGGTGCAGTTTTTGCAACACTAGCCATGTTGACCTTCTTCAACACAAACTATGCGAAAGTTTGATCACGCAGTGAGATAATATGTATTATTTGGTGAGCTGCAAGTGCGAGATGTCTATAATCAGGGTCAAACATCGGCAATAATGTTATTTTACTCACACTCCTCCCATCTAGCTATTACAAATAAAAGAGATGAAAATTATGATCAAAAAGACTTCAATACTACGTAGGACATGATAGAGACACGAGATGAATAAAATTATCAAGACAATATAACTTTATTTTATTTGTCAAGGAGATGAAATGAACTAAACTAATGAAAGTCGAACGAAATCGAACGAAACTTCACTTGAGTCGTCTTGAGTCCACTGAAGTTTGAGTGAATGGATGGAATGAGGTGAGTGACAGACATTACTGAAGGGTTTTTTTTTTTTCGGCGGGAACCTGCAAATTGGAAAGGCGCGCTCTTTGAATTTTTTTTCAATTTTATTTGGTAAAACTCATTGTTTTGGCTTTTTTCTTGCCAAAATGAAGAAAAAAAGGAGGCGTGCGGAGCCTCCACCGCCTGACGAAGTGCTGCCGCAATCCTCGTCGGGCTCTGATTCCGATGCTTCTTGTTCCACGGTAACCGAGGTGCTTCCACCAAAGGGCTTGAGCAAAAGCTCGCCCAAGACATCTGAGAGGTATAGTATTTTTAGGTTACCTGGGTATTCACGGCGATACCCTGAAGACTCAAAAAAGGGTGAGTACATTGTTTTTGTTTCGAACAACGAGGACCGCCCTTTCAATGATCGAGATCGAATGGCTCTCTCAAAGGCTTTGAGAGAGCATGGTGTATCGGGTGTTCTACACCTCAAAACTTTCAATAAATATAAAGTCGGCATTACTTTTGACATGGCAAATAATGCTAATAAATTCTTGCTAAGCCAAAAATTATTAGATCAGCTGTGCTTACGTGCCAGCATTCCCGCTAAAGAAGCTGAAATTACTGGGGTTCTGTCCTCGGTCCCTGCCGAGTTATCAAATAAAGAAATATTCTCCTTAATTGGTAGCTCGTGCAAAGTTATTCAGGTCAGGCGCTTCATGCGCAGAGTTCGTACTGGTCCTACAAGCCGGCTGTCCCATTTCAAAACCTAGTAAGGGACATTTGAAAAAAAAACGGGTTTTTGATTTAAGGCTCATTGTTGGCGATTGTCCACGAAATTGCATTATCAGAATCTCAAAAAACGGCTTAGAAAAAAAAATAAAAGTGTAAAAATACCTAGCAACTCCACCACGATGAAAAAGCTGGCCCGAAAAACCATTTCTAAACCTAGTAAGAGACATCGACCACTTTAAAACCTAGCAAAGGAAATTCCCTTACTACGTTTTAAAATGGTCGGCGTCCCTTACTAGGTTTTACAAATGGTTAGCAAAGATCAACATTCGCGCGCTGATTTTAGTATGACACTAATTAGCCGCCGCGTGCGCATCGTTTTTTCTGTTTTGATGAAGAAAATTACTTCTGCTATGCCTAAACAGTTTTATAGATAATCCAGGATGATCAATGCAATGAAAAAACGTTTTTTTTTGCAATAGCTGGACGCGGTTATGCAATATGAACTATGGCACCTCATAGGAAACTACATAAATGCCTATTAATTGATTGCACTGTTTAAAAGTGTACTTTACTTTACTTTTTACTTACTTACTTTACTTTCTTATTATTAAACTGGTTTCATTTAGTAAAATATAGCTTTAATCCATTGCAAATACAGCAATCATCCATCCAACCTTGTCCATTTGGTAGTTTATCAGGATATAAAATAAATTATGGTAAATCGCTCTATACTGTGCCACAGAAAGGTCCTATAAAACTAAAACGGGTACTTCTAATCGAACACCTAATTTTTTTTCGAGATTCCTGAGTTGCCAAAATAACTAAAATTGTTTGCATTGGTACAGAAGAATCCCTTTTAGTTCTACAGGACATTTCTCAAGCAACCTGTATAAAAGTAATGAAAGTATGGACATTCTGCTTTGGGTAGTTGCTAGGTTTCTGAAAATGTTTGTGGCTTAACGAAACCAAATTTAAACCTAGTAACAGCCCTTACTAGGGTAATGAAATGGTCAATGACTGTCGCTTCAGTATCAGACAACCATTTCTAACCAAGTTCGCGTATTCATTGGTGCAGTAAAGCTACAATATTGGCCATAGAGAAATGAAATTGAACTGTATGGCAAGCCAAGGTTCTACCGCTTCTTTTGAGCTCATTCTCGTTCAGCTATTTATCATAGTTTTTCCAGGGCATTGAAATGAAGTGACCAAACCGTTTTTTGGCTCTCCTGTAAAATTTGCCTGATGTCCCTTACTAGGTTTTAAAATGGGACAGCCGAAGCCCACCGCAGTTCCTACCTACTCAGTCAGTCGCGGTAACATTCGCGTCCACCACATTGCCGGAACATGTATTTCTGGACTCATGGAGACACGAAATAAAAGTGTACGTACCTCCCGTAAAGCAATGTTTAAAGTGCTTGAGGTACGGACACATTGCCAAATTTTGTAAAAATACAGAAGTGTGCTCGATTTGTACCGAGGGACATAGTTTCCGACAGTGTCAGGTGGACCCTAAAAATGCTAAGTGTAGGAATTGTGGTGGCAATCACATTGCCATTTCTTCCGCTTGCCCTATTAAAAAACAAAAAATTGAAGAGAATAAGGTCAAGTCACGCTCAGCAACTTACGCTGAATTATTTGATAGTAAAGCTTTTCCCTCACTTACTGCAAGATCCCTGGACACTCAAGTACAAAATTTAATGAAATCCGACTTTTTCATTACCCTCCTTGTCGAAACGATCACCAAATGTATTAATAATAAAGATGTACCTATTAACTTTGCATCAATAAAAGACACTCTGCAAAAAACCCTCAGTAATAAATTGCCTCCATCTGCATAATGGTTGTTATCAATATTATGCAATGGAACGCACAAAGTTTGTATAGTAACAAAGATGTATTCACATATTTTCTTAATTTATATAACATTCATATAGCAATAATATCAGAAACATGGCTAAAACCTCATAAATTATTTAAAATTAAAAATTATAATATAGAACGAAATGATTGCGGCAACGATCACAATGGTGTCGCAATTTTTATTCATAATAGTATTTTATACACGAAAATAGATACCTACTTCGATAACTCACTACAAAACATTTGTGTCACTTTAACTATTAATAATAAAAGGATTTCCATAGTTAGTTTCTACAGTCCCACAAATAGTATTCCAGTTTTTAATAAAGGTAAACTAGATTTATTGATAAAGTCGATTCCAAGTCCATTTATATTTGCAGGAGATTTTAATGCCCACAACACCCAATGGGGTTGTGGTTCTGATTCGTCTCGTGGTAAAGAACTTTTAGAGGTCATCGATGATAATAATTTGGTTTTACTTAATGACGGCAGTTCAACGACTATTGGTTCGTTGACTTGGCGTCCAAATGCTTTAGACTTGTCTTTCACTTCACCGTCTCTAGCAATGAATTGTGAATGGTCTGTTCATGACAGTCCTCTGGGCTTTAGCTACCATCTTCCTGTTTTAATTAATGTACTTATTGACAATTTTAACATTGGTCCTGATTGCTACAAATCTTGTCACACTAACCACTTGCCCATTTACCCAAATTTTAAGCTGGTAAATTGGAAAGTGTTTAGTAGGGTAAGTGATAATCTTTTAGTCGATTTCCAAATTAACTCTTGTCAACCTCTAGAAACATATAGTAGTTTTTGTGATATTTTGAAGTCATCAATTCAGAAAGCTTTACCTATTTCTAAACATTCAAATAAAAATAGTGATAAGAACATTAATTACTGTTCCTCTAAAAACCTCAACTCTAAGAGGCCCCCTCTTCCATGGTGGAATGAAAAATGCTCTGAAGCCGTCACGAATTCCAAAGAGGCATATCTAAAATATAAAAACAACCCGTCTGAAGAAACCGATTTGGAATTTAAGCGGCTCAGAGCTGTTAAAAAACGCACCATAAAAATAGAAAGACAAAAGAGTTGGATTTCTTTGTGCGAATCTTTCAATCGTTGTACACCCATATCTCATGTTTGGAAATTTGTTCGCAAATTCAATAAATCTTATATCATCAGTAACGATGCAGATGATTCTTGGATTTTAGCTTTTTTGACAAAATATACACCTGATTTCGTTGTTAATAGACTTGGTATAACTAGCAACTCGATCACAAATCCTAATTATGAATACCTTTCTGTTCCCTTTTCTTTGCAAGAACTACAGTCAGCTATTTCTTCTAGAAGGGAAACGGCCTTTGGTCTTGACGGTTTACCATATATAATTTTTAAGAAGCTAAATAATTCTGGACTAAAAGTATTTTTGAAGGTTTTAAATACACTTTGGGAATATATTTCTATACCAACTGATTGGAAAAAAGATTGTTTAGTACCTATTTTGAAACCTTCAAAACCGAAACTATGCCCAGAATCTTACCGACCTATTGCATTAACATCTTGTGCTGGAAAAATATTTGAACAGCTTCTTAAACAGCGTTTGGAATTTTATATTGAACAAAACAAAATTTTATGTTCCAAACAATTTGGTTTTCGTCGAAATTATTCATCGCGTGAAAGTATCTGTCAACTACAGCTCGATATACTTAATTCATTGTCTGTAAATAATAATTTAGTTGCTGTATTTTTTGATATTACAGGTGCTTTTAACCCGGCGAGGATGTGGTACAAAAAGGGTACATTGAGGATGTGGAGGGTCCTGGTGACCCTGTATTTAATATATGTATATTAAGTATTTATTGTCATTTTTTGACAAAGTATGGGAGGGTAACGTATGAATTAGTTATTAATGGATGGATTTTATTTAAAAATAAAACCATTATGCATACAAATGTTTTATTATTAAAATTATAAGAAAAGTCTAAAAATAATCAACTGCAGCATGACTCTGCGTTACACATTTCAAAAATCAACATCTTACAAAACAATCTTAAACGTAATTAGTATTTTTAGGTAAATATATAAGAGATCAATCAAATTACATCACAATATTGGTAGCAAATCAGTCTTATAAGCTACTAATCATCTCTCACCGCAGCACATTGTTGGCAGAACGGAACAATGTGTTCTTGACAAATGTACTTGTTACATCCTTCGCAAACATGAGCCGTCTTACGATGTCGGGCATAAGGGCATACTTGGCACCTTTTTCTTACACCTGGAACTCTGGCAGACGGTTCCTGTAGAGGTTCTCCTCTGAATTCTCGGATTCTCTTACGCAAAGTGCTCGGCAACTGAGGTATTTCTTCTCGGGCACTTCTGATAACATTGAACCCTGTGTTGTATTTTGGAACTCAGATAGCGGTATATTGTCTTCGATGTCGCTGACATCACTGGCATTTTGCTCTGTGTCACTACCATGACTGCGCTCACTCACATGATCTTCAATCTCGCTACCTTCTGATATAAATTCGTCTTCACTGTCCGATGACTCCGCTAGCAAACGACGAATACGCTGAGCCTACCGTTCTTCGTTGTTCATTTTGACCAATAACACCTAAAAATACAGAATATTCAATACAAATATTAAATCGAAAATGGCACAAAAGTACTACGTCGCGGTTGTGGAAGGGTCATAATTACCCTATTTGCGTTCGCGCACGTCTACCTCGTTGCACAGGCGGCGGCCAACTGAGTGGTGACACGCAGAGGGGAGGGTAGTTCAATAACTGTAGCTACTGAGAAGTTCGACAGCGTACGACTACAGAACAAAAAACTGTAGACAAAACAAAATGAGCAGGGTCATATAGACCCTACCACATCCTCGCCGGGTTAATAGCGTCAATATTGATATTCTTTGCAAAGAGTTGTTCCTCATAGGTATTCCTCATAAAATTGTTGTTTGGATTTACACATTTTTAAATAATAGAGAAGTATTCGTAAAATATAACAGACATATTTATGGCCCAAGACATTGTTCTGTTGGAGTTTGTCAAGGTGGTATATTGTCTCCTTTAATTTTTATCTTGTATATACGTCGTTTAAATATAATACTAGGTTCTCGTGTTAAAAATCTTTTTTCTTTATCAGTTTGCAGATGATTTAGTTGTTTATGTATCAGGAGCAAATTTGGTTCAGACAACTGAAATTGTAAATGATGCATTAATAAAGCTTTACGAATATTTTTCATACCTTAATCTCAATGTTAATCCATCAAAGACAAAAGTAGTAGTTTTTGGAAAAAAACACAATAATGTACCCGTCATTTATTATAATAACACTCCATTGCCCGTATCATCTGAGGTTAAATTCTTGGGAGTTTTATTCTCTCATAATTTATCTTGGAATAATTATTCTAAACAAATCATTAACAAAGCTCAAAAAGCATTTAATATATTAAAATCTTTATCTGGCTCTTATTGGGGAGCAGACCCTAAAATTTTATTAACATTATACAAATCTTTAGTTCGAAGTCATTTTGAATATGGTTTCATTTGTTACGCCGCAGATACAAAAATTGTAAATAGTATTAATATGTTTCAAAATAAATGTTTGCGTTTAATCACGGGAGCGTTTAGGAGTACTCCTATCAACGCTATGCAAATTGAGTGCAGACTTCCTCCAATTAGTATTCGTTAAGAAAAGCTAAACAATTTTAGTATAGAAATGGTTTGTGAGGAGGGCGTTGTCATCTGCGACACAGTCATGAACTTCTGCGGGTGACATCGACTTTCAAATTTGTTTTTTGTTCACATGTTGTGTACCAATAAATGATTTTTTACTTTTACTTTACTTTACTTTATTTAAAAGAAAGGTTCATCCTGAAATTGTTTAGCTTTTCTAGTAATAGTCTTCTGATTAACTTGTCCAACGCTCGTTCAATATCGAAGCCGTTTTTTATGTTACAAGGCTTTCATAGCCTTTTACAATTCTTTAAAAATTTAAATATTTATCAATCAGATCTCATTTTACCTTGTTATCAAGGATCTTTTATAAGTAAATTCCCAGGAATTAATATAATTATTAATAATGACTTGTCTACTAAAGAAGAAGTCTATTTAATGTTATCTGAGTGGACAGCTCATAAATTTATTTACACAGATGGATCAAAAGATGACAACGCTGTGTCGTCTGCCATATTTGATCCTTCTTTGAATGTAGGTGTTGGTCATAAAATAGACAAAAATGCTAGTGTCTTCACAGCTGAAGCTGTCGCTATTTTAAGTGCCCTGAAACATATTCAATATCGGAACCAAGGTCACACCGAATGGGTCGTGGTTAGTGATAGCATGAGCGTTTTAAAAAACTTGGAAAACCATAAACTTAATGCTAACACTAATTACATCATTTATCAAATAAAACAATTATGGGCAGAATTAAAGGAATCCAATATAACGGTAGATTTTACATGGGTGCCATCACACATAGGTGTAGTTGGCAACGAAAAAGTGGACTATTTGGCCAACACTATTGTAAAACAGGCTAGTTACATTCCAGACCCTGAGACTACTGATACGATTGTCCATTTACCTTACACAGACGTGGTAAGTCTTCTAAAAAAACGAATGTGTCAATCTTGGGGTGGACATTCTTATCAATATACACAGGTTCAGAACAAAGGCAACTGGTATGCTTATTTGGATGCTCAAATTGATTCTCAACCTTGGTTCTGCCGAAGTAAGTTTTATGTGAATAGAAAATTTTATACAACTATTTGTCGTCTTCGTTTTGGTCATTGTCGTCTAAAGGAGATCACCCAGGTTGGGCTAATATTTATTTTGCCGGCCAACAAAAAAAAAAGGTTGATTTGAATAGAACTCAGCATCACAAACATTTTTTATTATTACACCAAAGTTCTAAGTCCATTCCCTGATATTGTCCTCCGAGTTCAATGATGAACCTACCAGTTGCCTGTAAATGTTCTGCATAATAACTACGTGCCTGTTTGAGTTGGTATATACCAAGGGCAAATAAAATAAGTTCTTCTTCCGTTAACATCATTATCATTATCATCATCATCAGCCTATATTAGTCCACTGCTGGACATAGGCCTCCCCTAATGAGCGCCATAGCGCCCTGTCTTCAGCTTGACGCATCCAGCATCTGCCAGCAGTCTTTGCGGTAAAACATTGCGATAACGAGAAGACTCGACGTAGTTTTCCAAACGGATCCTCCTCTTGGCCTCCTTCTCGAAATTGTTTTAACCCAACTGCATAATCTGCCCAAGGTAAGTACTCGGAAACGATTTCGAGAAGGTTGCCTTCTACGACTACCGGTCCCGGATCAATTTGGCAATTGGTCATGACTTTGGTTTTTTCCAAATTCATGCCAAGACCGATGCGTAGCGAGGTTGATGCTAGGCCGTCCAGCATGTGGGTCAGCTCCTCTAGCGACTCCGCCATTAAGACTATGTCATCAGCGAATCGTAGGTGTGAGATGTAATTGCCGTTTATGTTTATGCCCTTACCTTTCCAGTCCAGAGTCTTAAGCATATCTTCCAAAGTGCTCGTGAACAGTTTCGGGGATATGACATCCCCCTGCCTCACTCCTTTGCGCAATTGGATGGGTTTAGACTGCTGGCCCTGTACTTGGACACTCATAGTGGCGGCTTTGTAGAGACACCTCATCACCTCTATATAACGATAGTCTACTTGGCATCGCTGGCTGTAAGGATTCTAGAACAGCCCAGGTTTTGACGGAGTCAAAGGCCTTTTCATAGTCCACAAAAGCAAGACACAGGGGCTGATTATACTCTTCGGACTTCTGTATAATCTGCCGCACTGTGTGAATGTGGTCTATGGTGTCATATCCTCCGCGGAACCCGGCCTGTTCCGGTGGCTGAAACTCGTCGAGTCTCCTGGCGAGACGATTCGTGATCACTCGCGAGAATAGCTTATAGACGTGGCTCAGGAGTGTGATGGGTCTATAGTTTTTAAGGAGGGTTTTATCGCCCTTCTTAAAAAAGAGCACCACCAAACTCCCGTTCCACGCCTTAGGAGTTCTCCGACTGTGAAGGACGGTATTAAAGAGGTTCTGTAGCTTCTGTATAACGAGGGCTCCTCCTGCCTTCAGAAGCTCTGAAGTAATACCGTCTTAAAAAAAACCAAACTAAAACTTCTCGGTGCCCGCCATGATTTGGATTGGATTAGGTCGGAGCGTGGACTTCATCAGACGGTATCTTTCAAGCTTTAAGTTGATGTTCAGAGTGCCTCGGAGCATTCAGTGATCAGATCCGGTATTGATCACTGAGACATCTGAATATGTGCTTGCTATCCGTCATGATAAAGTCGATCTAATTTTTTGTCACGGTGTCGGGGCTTTACCATGTCCACTTCCGCTGGGGCTGTTTCTTAAAGAAGGAGTTCATTAAGAACAGCCCCTCTTTCTCAAGGAAGTTGACAAGCATTTGCCCCCTGTGATTCCTAACTCCATAACCATGCGGGCCTATTCGGGATACGTTGCCAGTCTGGATTCCCACCTTGCCGTTAAAGTCCCCCATAACAACGTTGAAGTGAGCCTTAGTGGTGTTGTGTAAGGCTTTGGATATGTCTTCGTACATATCCTCCACTTCATCATCCGGGTGTGCCGAGGTCGGTGCGTAGACCTGAATTACCTTCATGCTGTACCGCTTAGATAGCCAAAGGATCAGGTACGCTAACCTGGTCGACACACTGGAGATTTCTTGAACGTTGCTAGAGAGGGCCTTATTGAAGAGGAAACCTACGCCACCCTGGGATGTTTTATCACCCTCGCTAAAGTAGAGAAGATGGCCCGAGTCTAGGGTTACGGTGTCCTCCCCTTCTCTACGGACTTCACACAACCCTAGAACATGCCATTTAATGTTCTCTAACTCCACTTCCAACTGCGCTAGATGATTGTCAAGCCTAAGAGTGCGTCCGTTGTACGTTACCAGGGTCAGTTTAGGAATTGTGTGGTAGCCTGCAGGCCGGTGATTCTTAGCACCCCCTGCCCCGCCGTTACCATGGCCACTACCATAGCCAGGAATAGCGAGGCGGCCGGGTCGGGCCTTTTTTATATCTAACTTGCACATTATTACAAGAAATATAATAAAAATTAGGTTTTACCAAACAAATATATGTAATGTATGTTTTGAGTTAGGATATTATCTCACAGACTTGACTTACAGCTTTAGTCTAGTAATAAAAAGTGTTCATTTTGTTACACTCTATTATAATATTAAGTTTAATTCAGGTGGCCGGCACTTTCAAAATTAGCCCAAAAATGTATGGGAGCTGGGTGATCTCCTTTCCATATGTTCCGTTTGAAAATTGTTAACTCGCCTGTTTGTGACTTTTGTAACACTGAAGATCAAACTCTTGATCACATATTTTTTAACTGTCCATCATTCAACATTCAGCGCCTTTTGTTGATAGATGGACTCCTTGAGATTTTCGGTGATTCTGATTCGGTCCCGCATTCTGATAGAAAGTGTATCAACATATAATCATTTATATAGTTTTATTAAGTCCACCATTGGTGAAATTTAATTAGCGATTTGTTATGTAAATATGTCTGTACAATTAAAAAAATTTCTTGTACCTAGATAAAATGTTAAATTAACTTATAATACTTTTAGACAATAAAAACGGAAGACAAGGCAGTATGGCTATAAAGCTTTCGCCTGTCCTAAACGGACGAATATAGAAAAAAAAAAAAAAACATTACTGAAGGTCATGCATGCATGACCAAAAAAACGCAACGGCGGCGGCTGCCGCTTGGACTATGATTTGGTGTCATGTGCAATTTTATTATAAAATTTATTATAAATTCAATACAGAAATACATAAGTGTACACCAGAAAGAGAATATATTACTTATATTACAAATATATTAAATCAGTAAATTATCATTGAAGTTCTTGGCAGACCGATCGTATAATTTGGTTCGACTCCCAAGAATGGTGGAGGGTTGTCACAATCTTAAAATAAGTATTTAACATTTATCAAAATCGATGTCTTTACATAACTTTTAAAGCTATCATAATTTTTAACACTAAAGTCATTGAATACGGGATATTTACCATGATTTGTTTTCTTTTGAGTTTTCCGATATTTCGGTGCCGTTTCAAGCGCCTAGTCGCCTTACGCCCTTATCACACCGACGCATTCGTATGCGAAACTTCTGCGTAATTTGGCAGTTCCTTGCGTAACTGCCAAATTACAACAATTAAATAATATTAAAACGAGCGAACACGGTGTTATACTCGGGGATTCCCCAAATATCATCTATTTGTACACTCAGCGGCGCGGAATGTGGCCCAAACATAAACATGGTGATATGATAACACTTGAGTATTCTCATGATGGAAGCTGTTAATAATTGTAAAAATTTAATTAAAATTATTAAAAATTTAATTATTAAAAATTTCATTAAAAATTAAATTTATATGTATAGAGTGGAGATATATGGATTATAAAATGAAATATGAGCATGAGAGACCGGTTAGGCCAGGAGGAAGAAACACGCGATACTAATTCAGCTACTTTTTGTTCCTTGATAGTTTTTTCTTTTGATCTCCACAGATATTATAACTTATTGATTGAATTGTATTAATTATTCATTAAAATTCACACCTCAAAAATCAAAGACAATATTTAAATTAAATACGTAATACTTTATGTTTCCATTTTAGCCGTTGATATGTTTTACAGCGCCTTTATATAGCATCTTTTGCTTTAAATGTATTATCGCACATTGAAAACAAAAGTGACATTAAACGAAATTTGGCGGTATTGAGTTACAGCGACATCTGAAATCTACAAGAAAAACTACGTCATCTTCAAAGACCCGTTTGACAATAGTTCACTTAGGTGTCGCTAGATGTCACCATGTGTCACTTCATACCTCTAAGTTTTGTGCTTGTTCGTTAAACAAAAACCGACACTTAAGCCACTTAACACCAGTTCGCGCCCGGTCGTCGGCGAAAACTGTTCGTGGGATTAGTGAAAAAGTGAACTATTTTGTTTAGTGTCAGTTATGTTGTTACTTTTCTTGAAATATTTATTGACAATTTTAGGGCAAAAGTGGCACTATGCTGAACTTTTTTTATAATTTAAAGCACTAAGTAAAATTATACTTCAAAGTGTAAGAACTAAATAGGCACTATACTGAACTTTTTTTATAAAAAATTGTTTGCCTTATCTGTATGTTATAATCTAAAAAGAAACAAGCAGATTCTATTAGAATAATACCCGAACTGTTTTATAAAGCATCAACAACGTATCTATTTCAAATCATGGTCAAGTTATTGAATAAATAAATATCACAAAAACTTTAAACGACTGGTACTGAAAATTGGGTTTTTCGTTTAATGTCATTTTTGTTTTCAATGTGCGTTATGTATGCCACACTCCAACGCAGACTGCGAGCGGGTCTTCAGCGAGGTCAATAATATAAAAACCAGACTTCGTAACAAACTAATAACAGCAACAATAAATGGAACTCTGTTAGCCAAACAAGCTATACGTAATAATGGAAATTGTACAAACGAAATGATTCGTAAAATGAATGACAAAAAACAGCATGACCTAAGTACGAGTGAATCAGAGGTCTTGGAAAGGTATTCAAAACCTATACGGTGAAGAATAAATCTATGTGTATATTTAATGTTCCTTTTTAGTTCTTGTTTTTAATAAAAAAATAAATAATACGAGCAATACGGCGCTTTTTTCAATTTTCTCTAAAAATACGGCAATTTTCGACGTTGTATACGGCAACACCTAATCTGTTAGGAACAACACTGCTTTCTACTGTCACTCTTACTTCACTTGTCAGTGACAAATCAAGCTTTGTTTTCTTTTTGTTAGTTTGTTTGGAAATTTTAATTCGTAAATGTAAATATATAAATTTTACTTTTCTTTATTATGTGGTGTGTTTTATAGAACCTGTGATTGCTATTCAATACACTATAACAATTAAAAAAACACTATACGTGGAAGGTATACCTTGTCGCGGCGAATTCAATTATTCCGCTTCGCTCTGCCTACTAGGGCTACGACAGATGATCAGCACCATTCGGCTAGAAACGCCCACTTCTATTAGCAGTCTCATCCAGCGTCAGTGTGAATTCAGAATTATCTACCGGCTTCTTCCGGTGTACATGACCTAGCCATAACAACGGCGGCGTCGCAAGACTCGTAAGTTATATCTTTCGTCCTACATCGTTCCGGTCGGTACTAACACACAGGAAAGACTACGTTTACTATCCTGACTTCCTCTCTGACTAATATAAATTAATCAATAGTATGTATTAGACTAGACAATTCACACAGCTTCATTTAATGGCCTCACTCAAGTTAAGCGGCGATAATTAGCTATATTTTTTCGTTCTTTGATTACTAGTTAGGTAAGCTTATGTTCTCCTATTTTCATAAATTTAGGAAAAGGTTTTGAAATTTTACTGCAGTGTTATTTTGATTTCAGTTCTAGCTCTAGTACTCCTGAGATTCACTCCTTGAAGCAAGTGATAACTGAAAATGTATGAAGAAAATGAAGAGGATTATAAATTTGCTGCTTGCACATACTTCGCAAAGAACCATCCCGGTGAAACTTGTGGCAGCAATGGCCTGCCACTTACTCCCAGTTCCATAACAATTCTAGGAAGAGCCCAGAAGTTGTTGACTCTAGAACATGTTAATTTATGTACATACCTTGATGTTATTCGTGGTAAACATGGTAAGATACTTTTTTGACCTAAACTATACCTAAACTTCATTATTGTTTACAGTTCACAAGTCTCCATGACTGGTTTGAATACAAGCTGTGCCTAATTTTACCTATTTTGTTTACAGAGAGAATAATAGTTGTAGCGGAATTGATAGGACAGCCTCTGTCAGAATGGAAATCTAAGTTTTCCCATAAAGATATAACTAATATTGCTTATCAAGTTGCTTCTGGCATGGAATTTCTACATAAGCAAGACATAACTCATAGAACTCTCTCAGATGATAACATTCTGTTGGATAGTCATGGAAGAGTCAAAATGTTTAACTATGGGATGTATTACATGACTGGAGGTGGCAGCGAAGTACCATTCCCTCTTGGGTAAGAAACATTTTAAAACAAATCATGGTCAACTCTCAATATTGTATTGTTATATTAAGTTTGTAACAAGACTGTGTCACCCAGTTGTGAATCATTACAGATCTTGATCTTTAATTTAAAAATATATGTTATTTTATTGGACAGTACGCAGCTAAGAGTATTTATGTTGACATTGATGGGTGAAGGGAGAGCTTTGTTCAGCAGTTGTGTCACACTGCTTGGCAAAGGTATCAATTTTACATAAACCTCACTTAACAGACTGGTAAAAAAAATGTTGACACAACAAAGTAGATACACCACAGCATAACAACTGCATAAGTAAATGATAATTTATTATATTTAAAACTTTATTACAATAGATTCCCTTTCTACTCTAGTCTATTGCAATAAAGTTGCAATAAAAGGCCCTAGCCTGTTATGACTTAGAGTTCATAATTGCATAAGTACTTATATTGAACCATACTTATAATCAACCTTCATGGTATAAGATGAAGGTTCATCCTTCTTTCTCTTGTATTTTCAGATTGCCCAAATACTTTAGCCCGGAAACAATAGTTGGAGGGGGTGGTCCAGCCGCAGATGTCTGGGCATTGGGCATTCTCCTTCTAGAACTGAGCCTCGGAAAACTCTGGCAGAACCTCAAGCCTGGGCCTATTCTTAGAAGAATACTAACACTGGTCCATGCTAATAATCCAGCTGAAAGGATTGCCAGGGAGAATGACTATTTAGATGCTTATAAGGTAAGTTTATAATTTGTTTTATAATAAACCTGGATAAATGAATATAAGACAGGTACCTTATACCCAGCAGGGGTATATTTTCAACTGACAATTTCTAAAAAAGGATGAGGTTCTCAATTTAATTATGATTTTTTTATGAGTGTTAAGTTATAACTTTTTTCTTTGTGGACTGATTATAATGATTGTTTTAATTTTTGGAATAAAAAAATATTGTGTGGAGATTCTAAACATAGAGAAAACAGAATTAAAATTGATGATTTCCTGATAAATCTATCTTCTTATGTACCGTGTTATATGAACTGAGACAGACAAAACCACTACTACATAACAAAATTCCCAGAGAATTAAATAAAACATTTCAACTTCCAGAATCTTCCTGAAAACCTTCGAAACATAATAGAGAGCTGTTTGAAGATATATCCCAGTGAAAGAT
Source organism: Eupithecia centaureata (assembly GCA_944547425.1). Classification (NCBI taxonomy): domain Eukaryota; kingdom Metazoa; phylum Arthropoda; class Insecta; order Lepidoptera; family Geometridae; genus Eupithecia; species Eupithecia centaureata. The sequence continues at coordinate 3,771,888 of OX155676.1, read as the reverse complement.
CTACATTTTCTGAGATAGTGGAGGAGATTTCTAAATGGGATAAAAAGGAACTTGTGGAAGTAAAAACCCCAAGAGGTCTGATGGGTATGAAGCTGCAGTTTCTATATTATCTGTGGCAGTTAGCCGGCGGTGATATCCAGGCAGAGTTGAAGAAAAACTATTTGATAAAGAATAGTCCACCTATATTATCTATGCCTTTGTAAGTATCTACTGCTCTGCAGGCCTATTACGTTAAATCAATTATTTCATTTTTATAAGTTTGCGATGTTCCAAGTATCGCTGTGTCGAGCTAGACTGCACACATAATGTGTATTACACAATATATAATATCATAATATCAATACAACACAGGAAATATTACTTTTTCTGAAGTTTTATTAATTGATATGGATCAGTTAAGCTACCTCTAGGCTGTTTACAACTGTCTGTAATTAGCTCAATTGTTTCAATTTTATATACTAGTTTTAATTTGTTTCTATTCCTTGATTGTATTTTATTTGCTAATAAATGTTTGAAGTATGTAATGTGTTCAAACACAGAAATAAATTAAAAATTTCAGAGCAATACTCCTCGATGGCTGTACCGTCGGCGGAAAAACCGGCGCGTTATTCGACCGCCGCATAGCTAAGTACAGCTTAGGTCTGCTGAAATCACGGCTCAGTCACATCACTCCCTATGACTTCAGTCCGCTGATGCACGATCGGAAGACAGACTATGATGCGATGGCATTGCCCAAAGTTATAAGGGAGAGAGATACAGAATACCAATTTCATAGACTGATTTGGTTTGATAGACTTTTACGGGTAAGTTCATTGTTATCAAATGGGCTCAATACAGATATATACCATACATGTCAGTGGCTGGGCATTGTTTAAATGCCTTCATTGCCATCAAAAAGATCTTCAAAAAGATGTGCTTGCGCGTTTGTGGCTCAATCAATATGTTAGTGCTAATCTAATCTTGGGGCTGATGATGTGTGGATTGTCCATATTATTATTATTTTATATATACCTACTCATTTACTCTCTTATTTTTACTATAATCACTACATAGTAACAAAGTCGCTTTCTCTGTCCCTATGTTCGTATATGCCCCTATGTCCCTTTGTAAGCTTAAATCTTTAATACTACGCAACGGATTTTGATGCGGTTGTTTTTAATAGATAGAGTGATTCAAGAGGATGGTTTATAAAAAGTAAAGTAAAAGTAAAAAGTTTTATTTCAGAAAAGGTTACAGGATAGGTACATATTTAGTGTAATTTCCTTAAATTAATACATTTTATTTATTTTGTTTATACGGATAATAAAACCGTGCGAAGCCGGGGCGGGTGGCTAGTACCTAATATCTTCGGTTCAGACTTATTCAGTACTAAACATATGAATGCTAATTACCTACATTTGCCTACATACATCTTGGAAGGATTGAATTTGCCATCATCCTTTCCACCTTATATCTAAGCTCATAAAGTTGTATTGACAGGCGTACCCACACACATCTCAATACATCAGAGCCGAGGCTGAGATCGACATACCGCCGCTGCTCCGCGGCGACGTGTGGGCGGCGCTGCTTGGAGTCAAAGGGGATATTGAGGAACGCTACGAGCAGATTGATAAGGAAACGCCTACTCCTACTGATAGACAGGTGAATAAAATAAATTAATAGTGATAAACGAAGACGTCTCTTCGACAAAATACAAATTAATTTAATTACCAAAAGAGAAATACATGCGACATTACAATATATTGCTACGACAACAACATAACCATACTTAAACCCAATTTCATGTATCTGATGGCAAATTGTCTCATTACAAAAATAGTATAAACGATCGATATATGAATTTGGCTGAAACACCGCCGCGCATACACGTCAAACGAAGTTTTTATAAGGAACGCTTTAACTTTCTACATATTGAAAACTCAGCAGAAATACCTTTCATTCATAAAACCAATAATAATTATTTAAATAAAAAAACATAGCATTATACTTTTAGTAATTCCTTCGCAGAATATAAATTCTTCAAAATCCATGATACAAACTTCAAAACATTTACTCAGTCATCATACAGGCTTGATCCAGTATTATTTTAGTTTTGAATTCTAAAGTAGATGGCGCTGCTAAATGATGACCTTTGCGACGCAGGCGGCTGAGCGTTCGAGTCTCGCGGGTTGTTGTTGTAATAACAGCAGATATTTGTTCCGGGTGACCATAACACAAGCTCTCCCTAGCTTGGGGGTAGATGTTGCTGTATGGATTGTCAATTAAAATCTATATTTCAGATTGACGTAGACATACCGCGTTGCCACCAATATTGCTGGCTGCTGTGCGGCTCGGCTGGTCACCGCACTTTGAAGCGGCTGTTGAAAGCGTGGCTACTTACCAACCCGCAGTACGTTTACTGGCAAGGGCTGGATTCTCTCACGGCTCCCTTTTTGTACCTCAACTTTTGTAATGAAGGTATGAGTTTTTATTCCAGTACTCGTTTACAGGATTACTTGTAACCTGATCCTTTCAGGATGTGATAGTAGGGTTCAGTTGACACCAATTTGACTGTGAGGTACCCTGGTCTAAAGTAAAGCGTCTTCGTTATAGCATTTTTTAATAGTATTTATGAAAGTCTTGAAATCGGAGATTTATGACACTTTCTAAATAAACTTTTAAAAACTTTTCATTGTTTTTGTAAAGCATAACTCTCTTAATGAGATAGGCTTTGAAAGTCTAAGAAGTATGGTTGTTTTAAAACAATCTACAGATTTTATTTATCTAAAAAGCTGTTAGCTGTTGGGTTACCAGTGTACTATTCTTCAAGTCATCTATTTTATACATCTATTTTAGACATGATAGAGTAGGTATGATTTAAAATTAATAAGTGTACTATTTCTAGCACGCGCCTTCGCCTGCCTGTCAGCTTTCGTCCCGAAGTTCTTACACATGTTCTTCCTGAAGGACAACAGTGCCGTTATAAAGGAGTACCTCGCTAAGTTCTGGCAGATGTGTGCGTTCCACGAGCCGGCGCTCGCTGCGCATCTCCATGAGATCAACTTTGTGCCGGAGCTCTTCGCTATTCCTTGGTTCCTAACTATGTTCTCACGTGAGTATAAAAAATATATTTACCTTACACCCAAAATTATGGGTGCATCGAACAGATTGCAAACATACCAGAACAATATTCCTCTCCAAAGACAGGAAAACCAACAACACGATGTTCAAGATGTGCCGCGAGGATCTTAGGATAATGGTGGAAATCATAACAGGCCACTGCAAATTGAACCACCACCTTTCCAAGAACGGAGCCACAGGCAGCAATCTGTTTCAGAAACTGTGGAACATGTTGTGGTACTCTGCACGGCCACAGAACAGACCAGACAAAAGAAGGGACTGGAGAGCCTCATCGAGGCACCAACCCCGTCCACACCCACAGAAAAGCTGAAACTTAGCTGTCAATCACCAAAAGTCCTGCTCCGGTTTTTCAAGGAGCTGGGCTGGTTAGGGCCTGGTTAGGCAGGGGGATAATGCACAATACACTCCCCTGTCAGTGCAGATCACAGATTCCCCACTTAGAATTAGAAGTACTTAACTTTATTAATAACAAAAATAAAATTTAACAAAATTATGCAATCATATTTATCTGATAGAGTTCAAAAAGTAGATGTTAGTAAAGAAGATCTACGGTCTCAAAAATTGAATTAGGATTCACCCAAGGATCAATATTAAGCCCCTTTTTATTTTTAGTATATGTAAACGATTTCCCCTTTTTAACATAAGATCTTTGTGGGTCTAGATTCCCTGGAGGTCCCTGGATTAAAACAAAAGTTACTTTTTGTCCCATAAATATCCCACAGTTCCCATGAGAAATAACCTTGAAACATTTATATAGACCCAATGAGTGCGAAGCCGCTGGCAGATACCAGTAGGTTGAAAAAAAAAACGCAGTACAAACGTGCTAGCCAAAATAAAAGCACCTCCTAATACTGTCGTTCCAGACGTGTTCCCCCTCCACAAGATAGTGCACCTGTGGGACGCGCTGCTGGTGGAGGGCCCCCCGCTGGCGCTGTACATCGGCGTGGCGCTGCTGCGGCAGCAGAGGGACGCGCTGCTACAGGCCGGCTTCAACGAGTGCATCCTGCTCTTCTCAGACCTGCCGGAGATTGACATCGGACTCGCGGTCAAGGTGAGGGCTACTGAGCGAGTTTATGTACGCCAGGTGCCAGGTAATACGCCAGGTAATGCTGCTCGCTTCCCTCGTCACATAATGTAAACGAGTGCGGTTCACTTTCCCTCGCTGTAAAGGAGTGCATCTCGGTTCCCTCGTCACACCTTGTAAAGCAGAGCGCAGCGGCTCTCTCGCTCGTCACACCGTGTAAAGGAGGATTGCTCGCTTCGCTCGTTACACTGTGTAAACGTGTATGGCTCGCTTTGCTCGTCACACTGTAAACGAGTGTGGCTCGTTTCGCTCGTCACACCGTGCGAACAAGTGCGGCTCGCTACGCTCGTCACACCGTGTAAACAAGTGCGGCTCGCTACGCTCGTCACACCGTGTAAAGGAATGCGGCTCCGTTCGCTCGTCACAATGTGTGAACGAGTACGGCTCGGTTCGCTCGTCACACCATGGAAAGGAGGACGGCTCGCTTCGCTCGTCTCATAGTGTAAACGAGTGCGGCGCACAAGGATAAAATTCAGGCAGACGAAACACTCGCCTAAAGAAGTAACTATATTAAAATTATGTCTCAGCCGCCCCGAGCGAGATCGTCTGTCTCACTTGCACGCCTACCTTATAACCTAGCGATAAGACTACTACCTACACACACTTTTCTCGCCAACTCGTATATAGATTCAAACTCTACTATTTTTATTATTATTTTTTCTACTTATAAATAGAAAAATAAACCTAGCTTTATACTTGTGTATAACTAGGCTAGCTGCACATTACATAACTTGTTTATTGTTTCAGCAATCAATAGAAATGTTCCGCAGTTCTCCAAAAAGCATAAGCTACAGGCGATTTACAAATGAAACGCCTACAAAAGATCCTATGGTAAGAGCTAATTCTTTCAACTATAGTTTTTGTGAACCTTACATAGGTACATCTACCACATCATCTCAGCCCTGGAACAAATATTTGAAGATCGTACTTACAAACATTTTGCTCAAGACCGGAATCCGGCCGGCTTTTTAAAATAAGAATTATCCAGCATTCTTATTTTAAAAAGCCGGCCGCTTTTGTTCGATTCCGTCATCTGAATAAACCTGTGAGTATTTTTATCAATTTTGATACGGGGGTAACAACGGGGCGCAGCTAGTTAGTAAATAAAGTTTCAAGATGGTTGGTTTTCAACTGTATGCTAATGTATAAACACAATATGCGCATATCTATATTTATAAAAGAGAAAACTGATTGACTCGTCAAGAGATCTCTGTAACTGCAAGAGAGAGCTATGAAGCTGAAATTTCAGTAAGAAGGTTCCTTTTAGGTAGTAGACACCCACTGAGAAATGGATTTGTGGAAATTATTATTTCAAGGTAAAATGTTTTCTTCTAATTTCAAGGTAAATTTTCGTAGGAAGCAGTACAAGTTTGTTTTTAAACCTTACCACTATGTAATTAAAACTATTTTCCACAGGAAATGGTTGAAATACCCATGGAAACGCTTTTCGCTGAAATCTGCCCCAGAATTAGCATACTGGATTTCTTCACGTTGATATGCGAAGATAAATGTTGCTGTATCGACATAAGATCTAATTTGCTGTGAGTATTATTTTAGCTGAACTCAAATACCTTCAGTCACGCACGTATATACCTACTTTATATTATTTCTGCGTAATCGATTTTAAATCAGTACCTAAGTCATCAGTTTTGTTGTCACGATCGATTGGAATTTTTGCAGATAAGTAAATCAACACAAAGTCAGTTTTTCTATCTAGGACTGTTTGTATCTTGATTGCATTTTTGTTTAATGTTGTTACCTACAATAATAATTCAAATTTGCCGGCACTGATTTTGCACTGTCTTGTTTAGAACATTTACTGCTTCCTACCAAAAATAAATAATTCTGGATAGTAATAATAATAATAATAATTGAACAATTACCGAAAGTATATCATTAAAGATGGCACGATCGATATCTGTCGAGCGTGTCACCTTCCAGGGGAGACCCTTCGTCATATACTTTCTAATAGTATCTAATCTAATATAAGTACACACCGGAGCCAGTTCTCGAAAACAGCCGTGCCACGCTCTATTGGGACCGCTCTATCATTACAGACAGGACTATTCTTGCAAATAAGCCTGATATTGTACTGATAGACCGGTTAGAAAGATGGGCGGTGCTAGCTGATGTCACCATACCACATGATGTTAACCTCGTTAAAGCTGAGAAAGAAAAAAAAAAAAAAAAAAAAAAAAAAAAAAAAAAATGACACCGCCCGTGACAGACGTGTTTTGGAAAGAAAATATTTTATTTACTACATTCCGTTTTATATTAACCGCAAAAATGTAGAAGAAAATGTACACTAGAGCACAAGCAAGGGCGGCAACAACTGCACTCCGTTTACCACCATCGCAGCCCGCCTCGGCTAGCTCCACATCCTCGTCCTCTGATGAAGAGGCATTCCAAACGCCGCCTGAGACGAGTGATGTGTTGAGCAGCGAAGACGAGCTGCCGCCGTCGCCTCGACCGCCGCGATCACCTGTGCGGCGAGGCCGACCCCCGCTGTCAGCTGGCTTGGGACCTGCAGGGCTCGCAGCCCCGCGACCGGCCCCCGCCGCTGACGGAAGAGTGCGGCGCATGAAGTGGACGCAAGAAATAAATGAGAACGTCATGCGCGCATTCTATAGGGCTACAGACGGAGGAACTAACCTGACCGCTTACCGTTCCAGGATGCTGCCGCTGTTTCAGGCCCTTGAACCAACTGTCGTCGTTAACACGCAACGGCTATCCGATCAGGTACGGGTCATTCAACGCTCAAAACTGTTGAATGACACTGTACTTGATCAACTACGGCGAGAGAATCTCAGTGCTCAAGTGGCGGACCGTCCGCAGTGTAATCAGGCTGCTATATCGTCGCCACAGCGACAAGTTACATCAACATCAGTGACTCCCCAACCTGATTATACTGTAGAAGATGTCAATCACGAGAGTATTGAGGTAAGTACCCATAGTAATGAGCAATTGAGGAGGGCTTTGGAAGAAGCGATTCTTAAGTTTAGAAACTGTAGTGTAAGGCCACGCCTACCTCGCTTTCCCACCCATAGACGTGCTTTAGCTATAGTGGGGGCCTTGAACCCACTACTAGTCCCTTATCTGCTGGCTAGTAGTGATCTTACTGATGCGCACTCTATTCTCTATTGTGGGGCTATCGCGGCCTGTCGTGTTGCGCGGGTAAAGTTTCCGGACTGTGACCGCGCTCCGCGCCAGGCTTGCAGTACCCCTACTTGGCAACAGAGGATAGAGAGGCGTATCAGTAGGTTTAGGACCCTCATAGCTAAGCTAATATGTTTTAGGGAAGGCAACCATAGACCTCGGGTTATGCGCTTTGTGACACAGGCTTTTGACGGAACTGAAATTCAACCTCAGGCCTATTTAGCCTGTGCTACAGAGCGCATAGACTACCTAAAACAAAAAGTCTATGCGTGGGCAAGCCGTATTAAAAGGTATAAAAAGCGAGTTGACAGGTTTTGTCAGAATCGCAACTTTCAAAGTGACCAAAGGAAAGTTTACCGAGACTGGGAGAAACCCGATCTACGTGTGTCCGATGGTCAAGTACCGGATGCTGAAACTGGAAATAATTTTTGGCGAGGCATCTGGTCTTTACCGGTCGAACACACGGAGGCGGACTGGATGAATGTGGTAAGAACTGAATGTGAAAACATCGAAACCATGGACGCTATTACTATCTCTTCGTTGGATGTAAGTAATGCGATCCGCTCGGCCCATAATTGGAAAAGTCCTGGCCCGGATGGATTGCATAACTTTTGGCTAAAATGGTTTCGATGCTCACATTCAGTTCTGGCCACACAATTCCAAAAAGCAATTGAGATTGGGTCACTCCCACTTTTTATGACGACGGGTGTAACTTTCCTGCTCCATAAGTCTGGTAGTACTGCGGAGCCAAAAAATTATAGACCCATAACGTGCTTACCAACGATCTATAAGCTACTTACATCCATCTTGACCACAAAAATTAACACACATATTGTTACGAACAATATTTTGGCACCTGCTCAAAATGGATGTAGGGTTGGGTCCCGTGGTACTAAGGAGCTCCTCCTCATTGACATGGCCATTAGCCAAAAGGTCAAACGTGGCAGAGGGAATTTATCGGCTGCATGGATCGATTATAAGAAGGCTTATGATTCGGTGCCTCATACTTGGCTTGAGAGGGTCTTAGAGTTGTATAAAGTAGATACTACTCTAAGATCATTCTTGGGATCATGTATGAGACAGTGGACTACGGTTCTTCGTCATCCAGGCAGCCGATTAATTCCACCTGCGACCATTGATCTGATAAGGATAGAGAGAGGTATATTCCAGGGCGACAGTCTGAGTCCCTTGTGGTTTTGTCTAGCCCTGAATCCACTCAGTACCCTACTGAAAGATTCAGGAATAGGTTATCGCCTTCGGAGAGAGGGTGAGGTTATTTCTCACTTGTTGTATATGGATGACCTCAAACTATTTGCGCCGAATGAAACACAGTTAATGGCCCTCTTGAATATCACACAGATATTCAGTAGTGCTATTAACATGGAGTTCGGCGTTGATAAGTGTGCGGTCATACAAATACAACGAGGGAAAGTTGTAAATTCTAATAATTTGCAACTTTCAGAGCTTATGTCCCTCAAATCTCTCTCAGAGGGTGAAACTTATAAGTACCTTGGTATGCCAGAAGCCTTGGGTATAGTAGACGGGGAAATAAAACAATCGGTGAAGGAACGCTTCTTCTGCCGCCTTACAAAAGTGCTAAATAGCCTATTGTCGGGTGGCAACAAGGTGCGTGCCTTCAATGGCTGGGTTATGCCCTTGCTTACTTATACTTTTGGCATACTAAGATGGACTCAGACTGAACTAGACGCCTTGGACTGTAGGGTTCGTCAACTTTTAACTACTCATCGCATGCGACACCCCCGATCTTCGGTAATGAGATTGTACATCCCACGGAAATGTGGCGGTCGAGGCTTTTTAAGCGCTAAGACCCTACACAACCGTGAGGTTTGCAATCTCAGAAATTATTTCCATCAAGCCGAATACCAAATGCATCGCGACGTAGTTGCAGTTGATAAGAACCTTACTCCTCTCTCCTTAGCTAACGAGAACTGGCGTAAACCTATAGTGATGAGTATAGAGGACAGGAAGGCCATATGGGAAAGCAAAGAGCTGCATGGGAGATTCTACAAGGTCCTCACAGGTCCTGATGTAGATCTCCTAAGCTCAGTAAACTGGCTACGTTTCGGTGACCTCTTTGGGGAAACCGAAGGCTTTGTCTGTGCAATTATGGATGAGGTAGTTAAGACGAACAATTACCGAAAGTATATCATGAAAGATGGCACGATCGATATCTGTCGAGCGTGTCATCTTCCAGGGGAGACCCTTCGTCATATACTTTCGGGTTGTTCGCACCTAGCAAACTCTCAGTACTTGCACAGACACAACCAAGTAGCCAAAATTATACATCAACAACTTGCTCTCCGATATGGCCTTACTGGTCCTGAAGTTCCATACTATAAGTACACACCGGCGCCAGTTCTCGAAAACAGCCGTGCCACGCTCTATTGGGACCGCTCTATCATTACAGACAGGACTATTCTTGCAAATAAGCCTGATATTGTACTGATAGACCGGTTAGAAAGATGGGCGGTGCTAGCTGATGTCACCATACCACATGATGTTAACCTCGTTAAAGCTGAGAAAGATAAACTCAGTAAATATCTTGACTTGGCTCACGAGGTTGTCAGCATGTGGGATGTTGATTCAGCGACCATCGTCCCGATAGTCGTTTCGGTTAACGGGGTAATAGCGAAGAGCCTCGATAAACATCTCAAGGGACTCTCGCTAGGAAGTTGGATCAAGGGTCAGATCCAAAAAGCGGTTCTCCTGGATTCGGCACGTATCGTCAGGAAGTTCCTCTGTCTGCAACCCTAGTCACCGGCTGCTTGAGCCTAGCTTCGCGGCCGGTGATCCACCATTTTGATATATTTTTTACTGTAGATTAGTTTTATAATATTTTTGTATTTTCTATAGTAAAAAATGTATTTTATAACGAGTATTAAAATAAATAAAGTGAAATAATAATAACGTAGTTGCAGTTGATAAGAACCTTACTCCTCTCTCCTTAGCTAACGAGAACTGGCGTAAACCTATAGTGATGAGTATAGAGGACAGGAAGGCCATATGGGAAAGCAAAGAGCTGCATGGGAGATTCTACAAGGTCCTCACAGGTCCTGATGTAGATCTCCTAAGCTCAGTAAACTGGCTACGTTTCGGTGACCTCTTTGGGGAAACCGAAGGCTTTGTCTGTGCAATTATGGATGAGGTAATTAAGACGAACAATTACCGAAAGTATATCATGAAAGATGGCACGATCGATATCTGTCGAGCGTGTCGTCTTCCAGGGGAGACCCTTCGTCATATACTTTCGGGTTGTTCGCACCTAGCTAACTCTCAGTACTTGCACAGACACAACCAAGTAGCCAAAATTATACATCAACAACTTGCTCTCCGATATGGCCTTACTGGTCCTGAAGTTCCATACTATAAGTACACACCGGCGCCAGTTCTCGAAAACAGCCGTGCCACGCTCTATTGGGACCGCTCTATCATTACAGACAGGACTATTCTTGCAAATAAGCCTGATATTGTACTGATAGACCGGTTAGAAAGATGGGCGGTGCTAGCTGATGTCACCATACCACATGATGTTAACCTCGTTAAAGCTGAGAAAGATAAACTCAGTAAATATCTTGACTTGGCTAACGAGGTTGTCAGCATGTGGGATGTTGATTCAGCGACCATCGTCCCGATAGTCGTTTCAGTTAACGGGGTAATAGCGAAGAGCCTCGATAAACATCTCAAGAGACTCTCGCTAGGAAGTTGGATCAAGGGTCAGATCCAAAAAGCGGTTCTCCTGGATTCGGCGCGTATCGTCAGGAAGTTCCTCTGTCTGCAACCCTAGTCACCGGCTGCTTGAGCCTAGCTTCGCGGCCGGTGATCCACCGTTTTGATATATTTTTTACTGTAGATTAGTTTTATAATATTTTTGTATTTTCTATGGTAAAAAATGTATTTTATAACGAGTATTAAAATAAATAAAGTGAAATAATAATAATAGCTTTTATTTCACACACAACTTAAATACTAAACTATATTCTATTTATCTATATCTACATATTTATATCTATGTGTGTACAGCTTTCAGCGGTAAAAGCCTCCTCCAACTCTTTCCATTTTTCTCGGTCTCTAGCAACTCTACTCCATGATTTTCCGGCTATTTTCACAATATCATCGTCCCATCTTTAATTATTTAATAATTCTGGATAGTACTAGCCCAAAATTAAGCAGAGCTTTGTTTTGGGTACTAAATGACAAATATACATTATATACACTGTTCCATTTCTGATGTCATGATGTATCAATCAAATTAAATGTAAAAATATTGTTTCATCAAATTGATGATAGATTTCTTCTACGTAAGTATTTATTAATTAATTAAATATTTATTCATTTTGGTAAATTTGATACCAGATATTGTGTCTTACATTATTTGTTAATATTTTGTAACATTTTACTGAATTACAAAATGTACAAACCAAACTTTTAGCGATTTTATCTAACCTCCTTTTTCAATTTAGTTATTTTTATTTCCTTTTTTGTGGTCATGTCCATCCTTTACTTATTTAAGATTATTAAAAAGAAAACCGGACAGTCCACACAGCATCATCTAGCCCCAAGCTAAGCAGAGCTTGTGTTATGGGTGCTAGATGACTGATATACAATCCAAAATATTACCAACTTCGATCTATATATTCCTCAACCATTATCATAGTCGTTACACCAACTCTCTAATTTCCTTTGTCTTCTCGAAGGTTCGAGAAAAGCTGCATCGAGGGTAGTATAAACGTGCCGTACAGCGGCGTACACCTGGGCCAGCACGAGCTTCGCGCGCTCGGCCTGCAGCCGTACAGAACGCTGCAAGAATGCATCAAGCAGAAGAGGACGGTCGTCGTCGCATCGGCTGAAGACGAAACTGCTCAACTGGTACGTTTTTACTACCGACTTCAAGATAGGAGGTTCTTAGTTCGACTACTTTGTTTATTTTTAGTGTTATCCCTAAGAGTATGTATATCTCAATTAGTAGAAAGGTGACTCAAGCCGTTTTTGTGCGTTATGTCATTTTGGAAAGTTGCATATATTTAATCGAAGGACCTGCATGACAACCTTCCCAAAAGATGGTTAAATTTTAAACTGTTGTTTCGATGTTTTTGACAGTTGCCAAATTTTTTGATTTTGTTTTGGTGAATACCAGCCTCAGAAAAGTCCGTCCGATTTTATGCTACACTCAATCTACTCATTTATAATTAATCACAGTATAGTATTACAATAAACTATAGTAGCAGTATGCGTGACCCGAGACCTGGTGTGTATCTGGCGCAGCGCATCAGTATTGTCATCATCATCATCATCATCAGTCTATATTAGTCCACTGCTGGACAATACTGGACATAGGCCTCCCCTAATGAGCGCCATAGCTGTATTGCCATACAGCGTGGTAATGAGACTGTGGTCAAACGAAGGTCTACTGTTGAAAAATAAATGCAGCCAGTGTCTTGGAGACTTGATTTTGACATGGATCAGTTAAGCTACCTCTTGATTGTTTGCACAATCCAAAAGTTGTTGTGTAGCAGATTTAGGGAAATATAAATTATTTTTATTCTATCTTTTCCAGTTCAGTGAGTACCTGGTGAAATGCAGCGTGCCCCGAGTCTGTATCCTCCACGGAGGGATTCCAGCTCTGAACTCTCATCTCCCGTCACTTTTCACTGTGCCTCCGACTAAGAACGGACACAAGTAAATAAAGTACCACCATAGTATAAAACAAAGTCGCTTTCTCTGTCCCTATGTCCATATATCCCTATGTCCCTTTGTATGCTTAAATCTTTAAAACTACGCAACGGATTTTGATACTGTTTTTTTTAATAGATAGAGTGATTCAAGGGGAAGGTTTATACATATAATAAAACAGTGCGAAGCCGGGGCGGGTCGCTAGTTTTATTATAATAATAACGTTGAAAAACATTTAAGAACCCCTTCCCTTCATATAACGCCCTCGGAACTCTCAGCCTCACACGTGTTGTTTATATGGAAACGTTTCGAGGCTATTTATGTCCTATGGGAGCTGATTTAAAACAGACGTTGTTCTAGCCCTGGAATAACACATAGGCTACTTTTTATCCTATTAATAAGTTCGCAAGGGAAAGAAGGGAAAGAAAGAAGGGAAAGAACATAGGACAATCACAAGGGAAAGAAATACCCTTGAAACGTTTCTATAGAAATAATGCGTGCGAAGCCGCGGGCAGATGCTAGTTTATTAATAAATACCCTTTGTTGATGATAGCTTTAAATTTACCATTCGGGAGAAAGATCTTCTCGGACAAATTATCTCCTGGTGAATAACCAAGATAATGCGTATTTCTCAACACGATAGATAAGAAATAAAACGTAAAGTAAACAATAAGGAAGTTTCCAATTTCACAAAAATAAAAACTAAGTATGTAAATTTAAGGGCATATATATTACAATAAATATGGTGAAAGAATTATTTTGATAACTTGAAAAATGGCAAAGTTATTCCACTTTTACTGAATCTTAAACGAATATTGAAATACGCGCGAGGCATTTGGCCTGTGACGTCATATCTCCCCTCGGGCCAGCGGTACAGGAGGGGCGGAGAGCGTTTTTCTGCTGTTTCGTCGTTTGTCGCTCACAGTAAGTAAGTAGGTACATGGAACCGATGGAACGCGGTGTGTGGTGTGAGTATCTATATAAAGTATTAAGTAACCTTATTTATATCTTAATATCTTACTATTAGAATAAATGGGAAAGTCTGTGTGAATGTTTGTTATAGGTAATCTCCGCAACTTCTTAAGTTATTTAGATGAAATTAAGTATGTCAATCGATTGGGACCTAAAATAACTTAAAGGATAGTAAAATCTAGAAAAATTAACCTCTGAAGGGGTAGTAAAGTGTGGTGGGGGTAAAGTTTGTATGGAAAATAATTATTCCTTGGTTCGATTCTCTCAAAACTCGGTATAACTAATCTCTGGAATGAATAATCAAACACGTATTTTTTAATTTTACTCAATAACCTCATACTCAATAACTAGGGGGTGTGCAATGAATTTGTGTGTTTTGACATACAAATGGAATTTGTATGTCAAAAATCTCTGGTTCGTGGGCGAAGCCGCGGGGCGCAGCTAGTATTTATTTTATTAGAAAGAGATTTCTTTCTTTTAATAACTTTGCACCAATATTTTTTAGGCACCATAAATAATGTTTATCGGGTGCACTAATAGTTGTAGGTACTTGTGCACTTGGGCACGACACAATATTAATAATTTACTGTAGTGTAGCATCAACTTGCACGGTTTCCATAATGATTCTATGCAACGTCACCAGAAAGTCTTATATATGAAGATGACGTAGAATTTAAAGACTGTTCTGTGAGAACAGCTTTTATATTTCCATTCCTACTGCAATACTGAATTGATATTTCTATTAGTCCACTATTTTTTTATTCACTTGTTCGTTTTCAAAGACTTAATCTATACTTAATCCATTCCAAACATTGAATGAATAATCGTCGGACAAGTTCGGCCTTTTATATCTCCAATAGGTACCTTAAACATTACAAAACTTACTTACTAGAAAATCGACAAATTTCTAGAGACATAACTCTGTCCCTTTCATTCAAACGCCAGCCACACCGTCAGCTGTTCTTGTCTTATGTTTCCACGGTTTTCCGAAAGGTGAATCTATCTCTGTCATTCCCATTGTCTCTTTCTTTCCTTTCGTATCAATCGAGAACCTTGATATGATATACTTCAAAGTCAAGAACATTAATAAGCAGTGATCGGAATTACAAGAGCTTATTTACCTAAAGTTACATATTTACCTACATCAAAATCATAATGTTGGGATTCAGTTTCAGTTGTTTATGAATAAACATACACGTCACAAAAATAAAAACTGTATCACACATACATTTTTGTAAATAAATCTATAGGATAGTCACTAAAGTAAAATTAAAGAGATTATAGAGGACTAGTGAAGAGGATTTATTGAGATCATTATACAGTTTTAGAGATTGTTCTATAGGCTTCCAGAAGTATCTACTATGTTCTCGAATGATCTTCGTCACATATACACCAACTCAATACACTCGGTAAGGTACTCAAACATGCACACAAAACACACAAAATTCAAAACACTCACATGCACAAAACACAAACATACATATACTTATACACATACGCCACAAACACACAGGCGCACACTTAACTAAACAATCAAATGCTAACAAACTTTTGCAAACCATATTATATGTTTTAATTTAATCTTTCAAATACGCCTCTTCCAATATTATTGTAACTGTATATTACGGAAGAGCGGAACCCTCTAACACACATAGGTATCTCTTTATTTAAATAGGGTTCCAAACCCAAGCTATGTTAATTAGTTTAAGTTTACTGTAATAGATAATTTTGTTATTTTGTATTTGATCTCATATATTCCAGAACTTTCCAGAGCTTTCTGCACATTCCCGAAACCTCTAGAATGTTCGACTGCACAGAAAATAAACGTTATTTACACAAAAGTAGGTAGGTATAGTATATTGTTTTCTATCAACTATAAGATAATCTATTAGATAGTTGCGGTAAACGTGTTCTTGGGTGGAGACCGCGACTGAGCAAACGTAGTGTAGGACACCCTCCGGCCAGGTAGGATAACGATCTATGGCCAGTATATAAAGATAATCTATGGCCTATTTTTGTTGGAGACGAGTACCAAAACTATTCTATGATGATAACTGAAAATTACGAACGATTCTGAACTCTAAAACCTTATAATCAGACCTTCAGAAAAATACTAGCAATCTTAAAACTATGTAGATGTTGTCCTGCACAGATTCTACAACGATAATATTCATTCGGTTTTGATTTAGCCAAAAGCAACAACCGTCTGAGGTGACCAGTGTGACCACGCATGGTTTACTACTCGACTCGGGCGTCTCGTGGAAGTTATGACGTCATGACGTTGTTGAGCGGCCGCGCGCCGAGAAGTTTTAAACCGGACGGGAAAAGTATCATAACTTCGTCATTTATGAAGATAATTGAAAAAAAATTTCAATGGGCTTTATTGCAAGTATAGTATTATTTTTCTACATTTAAATTAAAAATATGGAAACTTCCTTATTCCGTGGAAATCCCAATAATTGTTCGATTCCCGCTAAAGGGTAGGCATCTATTATATTTGTATATTTTCGCTTTGGGAAACTGTAAGTCAGTCAACAATGTATAAAAAACTAGCTGCGCCCCGCAGCGTCGCCCGCGGGGAAATTTATTTATTTGTCAAATATCATATTTTTATACATAATATGCTATTCCCGACGAAGACAAATCCAAAATACAAAAATCATAAAAATCGGTCCAGCCGTTCTCGAGTTATAAGTGTTGTAACAAACACGACTTTCTTGTACATATCTAGATAGATAAATAAATAAATAAGGAATAATAATAATTTTCCATATCTGCAGGCATGCGTTCAGGGAACATCCTTTATGCTTTCTATAAAAATGTATAGATAATCGCATTTTCTATAAAAAGTAAAATCAGTATGTTCTTCAAAGATATAACTAAGTTTTGTCTGAGTCATAAGACCTAGAACATAAGCTATACTTAGTTTAAGATATAGAAATGTAATACATATTTCAGAAATCTATAACATTATTTATTTGAGCTTACATAATAAGGACTTAGTCAAGTCAAATTTGAAGAATAAATTGTTATCAAATAAGCAAAAAATGTGTGATTTTCTCGTCACTTCAATAGTTTGACCTCTAGTGAAAGATGTAATTTATTTCTGTCCCTTCTGAAAATAAACTAAGTGAGATAAGTTTAATTGAACATACAATCTCGATTTTTATCGTCGAATAATACTTTTATTGTTTGGCAATTGATAAGGCCTGTGATGAATATCTTAAAATAGAATTTTATATTTATTAAGCTAAGAAAATTATGATTTACGACCAAGGCAGATTAGTCATATTAATTATGTTTACTTATTGTTACCTACTTAAGTTCATTATACCTGTTAAAAAGCATATTTCTTTTATTTCTTAGGAGATTGTTTCCTACTTATTTTGTTGGGACATTTTTCTTAACACTTTAATTGCCCGTGACGACATTGCTTATTTGGTGCTAACATCCACTGCTTGTAGCTCTGTAGTGAAAACGTTCACTCCCGTAGTAACGTTGAAAGTAGGCACGAATTCGTAAGAAAATATATGACCGGGATTAAAATTTCGTTGTGAAGATATTGCATCGTAATTATTAAACTAGACCAGAAAATAAAGTACATTGTTCACAGAAACAAATCCAAGCAGAATTTTAGACCAAAGGTCGTTTAATGGCACTGTTAACGCTAGTGAACCAGCTGACTAAAGGTAATAAATTATGCAATAGATGTGAAACTGAAAACTGTACAGTGTACACACACTCATACCTTGTTACTATTATTAGAAACCTACTTAGACTAACTTCGTCTATAAATGTAGCCTTTTGATTACGTAGTTCTGGTATTATTGAGAATTTTTAAAATACAGCCAAAGCGATTAACCCCTACTCACAAACTCATTAAAAAAACACGACTCTCCGAAACGAATGCCGAGTGCATGGTGTACTCGCAGGCTCTCCTTAGTTTTCGGTCTCAATTCAAGTGAGACAAAAAGTGTTTACAGGTGCATGCAGTGCCTCTCTTTGAGAGGTGGAGCGGTCGAGAAGATCGACGCAATGTCTCTGCGACTGTGTATCTACCTACTGCTGGTATAATTGCTAGGTCTCTAAGTAAAGTAGTTTTTTCACTTACGCAAGTGAAATAGAGTCCAAACTCTTGACAAACAACAAAAAAAGTAATATTTATTCGCTCTAGACGTCATGGTGCATACATAATACGTTGGTGGAATAATACAGTCGTTCTTATCGTGCCGAGGCACGTGAATATTATAACTAGTTTCACATCTATCTCTACTTCTACATTTATTCACAAATTGAAAGAGCTAATTTGTGCGAAATAAGCGAGTTTCTAAAAATGCTGTTAAACATTAGTAAAATGAGGAGAATCGCAATACATTGTTTATGCTTCAAGTCGTTATGGAGGTCATCTGGCTAATTGTTTTGCTTAGTCATTAGAATCAGGATCTTGACCACAGATGTTAGGATAATGTCTGGTCTAATTAAGTTGGATTAATGGCAGTGGGAATGCAATTTTGTTGGTAAGTCTAGTAGAAGTTTATGTACTTAAATATATACAAGGCGTCACGAAACAGGTTAAATAAGCCGAAAGGAATTCTAGATAGACTAATTCTAGATCAACTCAAGATTAAATGATTTTAAAGATTTTTTTTAGGAAATACATAAATGTAATTGTTTTTTCTTCCTATTCTTGATCCCTCACACACTTTTTATATTATTTACGTAACATATTAATGACATACCTAAGTAGGTAGGTAGTTAACATCCTACTTACTAATTATGACACATTTGTTTTTGCTTGTTGTTTTAGCACTGGCCTGAAATTGTTACAGTCTAAGAGTAAGAGCTTCTTTTTTAAGCCATAACAAATAATACGAATGTTTTAGTAGGTACTTAGGTATGAGTAAAATGTAAGTTTTTTTTTGTTAATTAATTAACATTTTTATATAATAAGCGGTCACTAATTACACTTAGATATAACTTTCATGGGATATTTTTGAATAGTAGGTACTTACATACCTAATGTGGGTGACATGATAATTCTGATCAAAAAGATTAAAAAATGTAGTAGAGACCATAGATATTTTCTTATGCTCTACCTATATCTATACTTATAATAAAACTGTAACAGGTCCAATTCTGTACATTGAAGATATTTTGAAATTTTTTTTTGGAGGGCACTCTATTATCGATAATCATGCCAAAACTGTAATTTTTTTCATTCATGTCTGTCTGTCTGTCTGTATCGTAAACGCGCATCACGCCGGAACTACTTGATGGATTAAAATGAAACTCGGCATGATTATAGGTCATACTACGAGGAAGGACATAGGATACTTTTTATCCCGGAATTCAGTAAGGTTCCCATGGGAGAGGGTATGAAAATAAAATTCCTTTACCGCGCATCACGCCGAAACTGCTGAATGAGTTGGAATGAAACTCGGGACGATTTGAGTTCATAGTACAAGGAAGGACATGGGATACTTTTTATCCCGGAATTCGGTAAGGTTCCCCTGGGAGAGAGGATGAAAGAAAAATTCTTTAACCATGCATCACGACGGAATTGAATGAATTCGAATGGAACTCGGGACGATTGGGCATGGATACATTTTATCCCGGAATTCAGTTTGGACGCGTGTGTACGCGTCGTTCAGATGTTGCGAGAAATTTTTGAAAACCCGTATAGCCCAGGGGAACCAAACTGAATTGAACTGATAAACGTGAAAGTTTGTAAGTATGAATGGATAGATGGATGGATAGATTGATACGCAAAAACTGCTGAATGGATCTGGATGAAATTTGGCACAGATATAGATTATTATAAGCTGGAATAAGAAATAGGCTATATTTTATCCCGAAAATCCCACGGGAAAGGGAATTACGCAAGTAAAATCGCGAGTACTCCAAATACTAATCATGCGCAGACGAAGTCGCGGGCACCAGCTAGTTCAATATAAAATAACAAACAAAAATAAAAACATTCGTATTTTTTTTATCATTACGGTGACCTTAGGTCATAAGTAGGTACCTACCTACATGGCTCCAGAACATTTTGGTAGGTAAGTTCATCATATTATTTTATGTTAAAAATAGTGTAGTTTATGTAAGTCTCTATATTATATAAACAGTTATTGGATACTTCATACCTAGGTACTTACTACCAATACTGCGACTTTGTACGCTTAAAATAAGATTTTAAACTTTTAAAACCATCATGGTTAAAGGTACTAACTAACAGTAAAACTATGTTCTTTCGTGATCATGGCGTATGCTCAGACGATAGAACTATCGTCTGAGGGCGTATGAAACTGTGCCGAAATATCGAAAAACTCTAAAACAAATCAAATCATGGTAAATATCCCGTGTTAGACTTTTAATAAAAAAAACTTTAATAGTTGAATCGGTAGTTAGGTAGGTATATTAGGCATTTATTCACCGAACATATTTTATACTTATTAGGATAATTTATGTTACCTACAGAAGTTACTACTCACCTATACCTACCTAACTGCCTATGTTTCTACGCGTAGTGTAGATAGGTATTTATTAACGTGTACCTACTGAAATCACGGGGCGGCCCCTACTAGGGTTGCCAACTTTTTTTGAAGAAATAGAGTATTTCTGATTTTTAAGGAGACAAAAAAGAGTACGCCCTTATAAAATAGAGTATCATGTAGGGATCAGTTTTTTAAACAGGTTTTTTTGATACTTATTGCAGTACATAACAATTTTTCATTATCCTACTAATAATATTATAAACGCGAAAGTTTGTAAGTAAGTATGGATGGATAGATAGATGGATGTTTGTTACTCTTTCACACGGAAAACTACTGAACGGATCTGGATGAAATTTGGCACAGAGATACATAGATTATAGTCTGGAATAACAACACATAGGCTATTTATGTTATCCCGGAATTCCCACGGGAACGGGAACTACGTGAGTGAAACCGTGAGGCACTGCTACGCTAAAACTACTGAACGGATCTGGCTGAAATTTGGCAGTGTATTAAAAGTAACTATTACATTAGTAACATTGAGTCAAAAAAAGAGTAATTTGTCGTACTTACTCTATGAGTGTTGTAAATTATAGAATACGCCTACGTGATGTAGAGTACAATACTCTATTTTAGAGTACGGTTTGCAACCCTAGCCTACCCTAACCTACTGATTTAAAACTTCAAGTTGTCCTTTCAAAATCCCAACACAATTTTGTCATTTTTTCATTCAAACGTTTCCCACGAAATGTAAGTACCTACCTACCGGTATCTCTTTGAATGGCAGGGGCATCCAATCATTCATCAAGTCTCAATCGGGTAAAGTACCCACATAATTAGCGCATATTGTCCAAGAGAGCCAAAGTTTCCATAACCGGTCATGATGTTTTTACCCCCTGTCTCGATATGAATGAGAGGTACTACGACACAGAAGAAATGCTAGCTACTAGTAGCGTAACCCCCTCTCGGTCCACGGGGAGGGGCGAGCGGGGTGCAGCCGCCGGCCCCGCCACAGTCGCCGGCTGACACTCGCCGCGAACGCGTCTCTCGCGAACTCACCGCCCTCAAAACATTCCTCGTGCAAGTGAAACTTCATAAACATATTTTATTACTGAAACAAATGGGCGGCGATAGTGAAATCTGAATTGTGATGCTCAGTGCTCCGTGAAATCAGCGCTCGAACCTTCATTTACCGAGTTTAGCTCGGGAAAGAACATCATCGGTGACTGACAGTTAGCGGTGTTGAGTGAGAGTGGAGTTGTGTTTGTAAGCGGAGACTGCCGGCCCCAGCATGGAGGCTTACTTCGATATTTCAAACGATCTGAAGGACGTCTGGGAGGCGGACATCGACCCGGTAAGTTGACCTTCTCTATTATCTTATATCGCGAGGAAAGGACGCGGGCGCAATTCGAAAAACAACTGCAGTATGTACCTACTACCGTGCGCTAATCCGACACCCATTCCTCGACTGGAATGTATGAAACTTCGTTCTAAAGCTATAACAGAATCATGCGAGATTTCGAGCTGTTTCCTCTAAGTAAGTATACCTTCACGCCGCCAAAATGAGCGCGTATAGCGGTGTAGGATAGCTCCGGATTTGATAACGGTGATAACGCATGCTATCGACATGGAGTGTTGTTTTGAAATCTACATGCTGTTGTCGAGTATAAACAAACAGGCACCGCACCGATGTGAAAACATTGAGGCAACAATGCCGCTTCATTACCAAGCAGCTATAAAGACATTGGTAATCTAATCTTCCGTCCTGATTACTTAATTGAATTTAATGCTAAGATAGTTATCTTATACATAAGTATGTCCTGGTATCTTACCAGGAAAAACGTACTTTGAAAATCATTCTTGGGAAAAACCGCAAATACAAACGATTCCCGTAAGTAGGTAATTTATTATGTACGTGTTTATGTTTAAATGTTTGTTTCAGAAGATAAATATTATCTTTTACTTACATAACTTTATTAGTTTGAATGTTAGGTAAACTTTATTTATGAGGTTAGGTACCTACTCGTTTCTCCGATAAAATTTAAAAGGTACCTTCTTTTCTATTAAAAATGTAACAAACAACCGTAAAACGAGGTGAATAGAGATGACTGAAATACTAGAGCAAGACAATACCTGACTGGTAGCAGTGGAAGTATAAAATATAGCTGTACTAGAGTACTAGAGACTGCGGCCCGCGGCTTCGCCCACAAACCAGAGGTTTTTTCCATACAAATTTCAAAAATTTATTGCACCTTAGGGATTATTTTGTCAGAATAAAAAATACCTGTTGAATTATTTATTTCTTAGTTTATTTATACCGAGTTTTGAGTAAATCGAAGCAAAACTTTACCGCCCTTTATAACCCCCTCATTAGTTAAAATTTCCAAATTTTAATAGTCTATGTTCTATTCTAGGTCCTAAACTATGTACATACCAAATTTCATCTAAATAACTAAAATAATTACGGAGATTACTTATTATAACGAACATTCACACAGATTTTCCCATTTATTATAATAAGTAAGAGAGGTTTATTTCGTCCGTGACTGTTCGCCTCCTGTGTTCCTGGTTCTAACCTCTGCAAAAGGAAGTTTTGCTCCAGTATTTCGTCCATTTCTAGTCACCTTCAAGTCTATATTCTTCTTATTCTTCTTATTCTTCTTGACGACCGATGTGGCGCGGTGGGCGAAGGTCCGCCTGCGACGCAGGAGGTTGCGGGTTCGATTCCCGCCTCGGAACAAATTTGTGCACGATCTGCAGAAATTTGTTTCGTTGGTCTGGGTGTTTAATATGTATAATAAAAAATATCTATCTATGTAGTATATTGTATTAAGTATATCAGTCATCTAGTACCCATAACACAAGCTCTGCTTAGCTTGGGGCTAGATGATGCTGTGTAGACTGTCCGGAATTATTTTTATTTTTTTTTATTATTCTCTATTCTCTATATAACTTAGATTTACGAGACATCCTAAAATATAATGAATCTACCTGTACCTACTAGACTCTTATCTATCTAGTATTTAATTATGTAAGTATACCTAGGTAACACAAGCTCTGCTTAGCTTGGGGCTAGATGATGCTGAGTGAATTGTCTAGCATTATTATTACTTATGACACAGACCTATCCGATATAAAATCGTCCGATAGACTCGATAAATAAATAGCTATAAATTAAAAAGCCAATATAATTTATAGATTTGACATTTCTAAGTTACTTCCTTGTCCATTTATATTATACCTACCTAATGAAGTCGATTTTATATAAAACATGTGATTATTGGTCACAATGTAGAAACTTTCGTAAATTCTCACAAAAAACAACCTTCAATTATGTAGCAAAACTCATGTTGCTTGACTGCAAAACAATTTTTTGTGGTCTCACTGCATGAAATCAACATGTTGATTCACCTTTTAAAATCATCACGATTCAGAAGTGCATCCAAGAACAATTATCTTGTCCGAGACAATATTCTGATCTTTGATTATAATGATGAACTCCATTTTAAGAATTTCCAAACCAGTTTTAAGCCGTATAGGATAAAACTTAAAATGTCGAGAAATATCTTCAGCTCGTTTTAAAAGGCAGTGGCTTAACAACCTAGGAATTTCTATATAGTTTTTATCACATGTAATATTAAAATATTACGGAATCATAACTTATTATTAGTCAACAAATTTCTATTCTGGCCACAACTTTGCACGCGTTTATTCTATGAAAACTTAAATGTTATTTGGTAGGTATATCCTATACCTATAGGAACTGATTTATGGGATAAAAATTAGCCTCTGTGTTAGACCAGGCCTAAACCTTCATTTATGATCCGTTTAGTATTTTTTTTTCGTGAAAAGTAACAAGCATCCATACCTCTTTCCTCCTATCCGTCCAAACCTTCCCATTTACCTATTTATAATACCAAAGCTATAGTATGATAATAGATAAGTATAAAACTAAATGAGCATGATAAATAGATGCTCGCTCAGGCCTCGATCAGTTCTTGGACTTTGGGAATCCCAAGATTGGTGGAATCCCAGTTATTCGGGAGGGGTCATTGCGTTCTATGAGTCCGGGTAACTTGTTTTCTCATAATGACGTCAGGTTGTTGAGGCGATAGCCCGGTGCCGTTGCGGAGGCGATTTGCATCGAGAGATTTGTGGCGTGCGTGAGCGCTTCTGCGTTTGGTCACGTTGGTTGGCCATACACTTGTTATGGTTGGCGTACGGTACAACGTGGAGCGACGACCTGATCATTGAACTGAGACCTGACGCTATGCTCAGCTTTTTTTAATGCTCTATGAACATTTGCTAACGCTAGATTGATAGCTCTTCGAAGCTGGTAGGTATAAAAAGCCATGTACCTACTATTTGAAGCGTTTCTTTAGTCGTAAAAATTATGAAAAGGAAACCTTTGAAATGGAAACGTGCCACAAAAGTTTAGCTTTAGCTTTAGTAAAAGTTTAGTTTGTTTTTGACTGACTTCTAAGGTTACCTTCACCAAACAAAAGTATTCAAAAGTACATCTACTTGCTACTTGTGTGTAAAAGATAATAATAACCAAAGAACATTCCTCTTTACCGTTCGCTCAAATACCTCTACCTATGGACGCACATTAAATCTATAATGTGTGTTGTTTGTCCTATTCCAAAATCGTCAAGTGCAATACGTCCGGTGGATGCGTCATTAATGTCTAGGATATGTTAGGGCTGTCCGCAGACTTAACATTTAAATTCTTGTATTTTGTATTCAGCCTTTCTAGGATCACCTTGCTAGCCTCCGATAAACCTTTCGAGGTTGGTCCGTCGTTGTTTAAGTAATTTACTTTTGATTTTTTTCTTGATTTCTCATTTTTTTATAGCTGAAATCACATGGTGATGTATCACGGTGATTATGTAGTTCGGAATAGAAAAAAACACATTTAAGTAATAAAATAGAGCTACCTTTTTGCAACCGCCTACAGTTAGCTCAATGGTTTAAATTGTAAATTACTAGTTATAAGTATTTTTTTCTATTCCTTGATTGTTATTTTCGTTGTTAATAAAGTTTTTTTTTCTGTAATAAAATATAAACAAACGAGAGCACTAAATCTCCGATCAGACTGATCGGAGCTGTTTTTATGAAACTTCTCCTACTTTCTTGTATTTTCTGTAAACACACAGCAGTTTGTATTTCTCCGCAAAATAGCACCGACATAGGTTATTTTTGAAAGTTTCAACCTCTACGTGCATGTTTATGAAGATTATGTTTTAAATTCTTTCCGCGCTGCCTACTCAATAGCTGGGTTCAATCAAGCAGTTGACTACACAATATTTTTTGTATGAATCAAATTAACAATTGCATAGTTAAGTGTATAAAACAAGTGAGTAAAGCTATTAGTAGAAAAATGTTACTTTAACATACTTAAATTCAGACGATAGGTAGGTACTTAGAAATCCATTGTATAATTTTATGATGCAAAAGTGGACGGATAGTACCTACACGCAAATTGCATTTTGTTGGATCTTATTCCAGTTTTTCCCCTTGAATTAATGGTGTAACTGAATTGAAAAAAAAACAATGTCCAAAATTCCAAGATGAAATTTCTTGAAGATCCCCTTAGAACAAAACTAGAATCGAAAAAATCGGTCCACTTATTGCCCTTGACTGAAGTTCAAGGGCAAGTTTTTTACGCTATTTTTTTTACGCTAAGTTAAGGAGCAAAAAAATGAAAAGGTTTTAACAACCCTAATGTTTTACTAAGTAGGTAAGTATCATTACTGTGAGTGCAACTGCACTGCCACATTAGCTAATTGGATTTCCTATGTTCAGGTCAATAAGCTAGTCTCTATGCCAACCATACCTATTATTAGCCGATTTCAAAAAGTAGGAGGTTTCAATTCTATTGCATTTTATTTGATACCCAGATTTTTAGTCAAGGTACCGAATTTCATGATTTTTTATTTGAAAGCTGATGCTTTTATGCCGTTCCATGTAAATTTAATCAAGATTTGACCTGTAGTTTGTGAGTATAATCCTTAATATTGCGTTAATAATTAAGTCAGTTTTCTATCTCTGTCAGTTCTTATCTAGAACTACGTCTATTCCAAATTTCAGCCCGATTCGTTCGCAAGGGCGTATGTTCCTTTTTGAAGCAAAAGGCTTCAAAAAGGAACATACGCCCATTCAATTTTTGACATTAATAATATTTAGTAAGTATTTTTATAAGCAGCCCTATCCAAATGTGCAATCATCAGTCCACCACAGAAGGCTATAACCGGACTCGCCCTACATTCCACTGGATGTCCGGCTTTGCTTGATAACGACATTGACGTGGACAAACGCACGTGCTGCGGTTTTGAATTATCTTTGTTATGTTACCCTCGCTAATCTATGTTATGTTACGCGAGCTAATCTCTATCTAATCCTCAATTCAATTTATTAGTTGGTGAAAGCATTATCATATCAGATTATTGAGCCTTGGAACCTGCCTTCTTGGTTTTACCTTCGCTTTGTAGGATTATTTTTGTTTATCAATGTTCTAAATTGACGGCGTTTATCGCTGCTATAAACCTCACCTCTTTTATAAGTAGAATAGATAATAATGATGATGACCTAGCCGAATCTCAGCTACAGCGTCCACATGTGCCAAGCAAGACTTATTACAGTGCACAAGTGTGCGCGCAAAAACGTCGTGTTCCATTCCCTAACTTTGATAAGATAATCCGAAAGGATGGCAGATCACGACTGTGGAGAGTTCAGGCGCAGAACCAACGGCTTAGCGTAATTTTACCTAGGCAATAAATAAATAGTCACTTCATCATCATCATCAACCTATATTAGTCCACTGCTGGACATAGGCCATAGTCACTTAACAACTTAAATATACCTTATATGCACCGATAATTAAAGCAGTATTTTACGTCACGGGCTTCATTTAATCACGCCCAAGACGAAGACAGCTTTATGCTCGAGGAAAATACTTTTCTTTTCACACTTTCTGCGAGAAAATAGTAAAAGTTTTAGCTTGTTTCGCGGCATTCCCCTTCTGAGAACAGAGGTTAGTTCAACATTCGAAGAAAATCTCATTGTACGGATCTCCTTGACAAAAGTTTTCTAACATAAGTGAGACCTAAATTTTTTTAATGTTCGAAATTCAATCTCATTCCCTTGGGAGCAATGTTCAATATTCTGAATAAAGGTGACCTCTGAGTTTTGAATTTGGATCTGCAAAACATGTCTGGAAACTGGAAAGGTTGACCAAGGAGGCGGGCACTGAGATATCTCATTCGATGTCATTCGATCTGGCAAAACCTTCACCATTTTCTATGCTGTAATCACTATTGCCTTCTTAGAGGAATATTATACATGCCGTGGCCTAAGATCAAGTACTACGTTCCGCCGTGGCGTATAAGTACGTTTTTCGGGCATGTAGTTTGAAAAAAAAAAACATCCAACGAGTAGGTAATAGGTATATAATAAGGTCCACACTAGTCCGACCGCTTATGAATAAATCAATAAGTGGACGGCCTGGATTCCTAGGCGGAATAAAATGGAGGTAGGTACCTACCTATACCTACATAGTTGTATTCAACGTATGTGGGTGAATGTTGTAGGTCTACTACACTCGCTCATTTCTTGTGGCCTTGCCTTAAACGTACTTACCTTAAACAAGCTGTTCTCTCCATAGAGAATTAATCGAATGGGGTGTTCAGAGATTCGTTTCAGTTTACAACATCACGCTTAACTTTAATGCTGGATGTTGGCATTGCGAACTACGACAAAGTGTTTTTCTTTCTGCTGGTGGCGTCACTACCTTTTTATATTTTCGTACCTTGTTTTGTTTTTGTTTCAAACTAAAGAATAATACTTACTTTTTTTTTGTTCGTATGTGTACCTCACCTCTATAAAAATGTGGAGTTTTGGGGGAATCCTTTAAACAGTTCAACAGAGAATTAAAAACTAATTAAAACTGCATTATAAAGTCTATTTCAACCAAATGTCCTTTACGCCCTTTGAACCCAGATTTATTCATCGAATGCCTTCCATGTCTGTTTTGTCTTTTTTATCAAATGTACTGTCACTAGGCTTAAAAAATGTTTTTTTTTTAATTAAGTACCTAAAACAAAGTTTCGTAGGTATTCAAAATGCTGAACAGCACAGATAATGGCAGGTATTTGATGGAATGGATCTCCAAAAACCCCACATCGTTGCTCCTGACAGAATACCACATCCTATATACGAGTAATAACACTATCTATAAGGTTCAAGCAATTTGGAGAGTACTTTACCAGCATTATGCATTCGGCACGCCTAGAACCGTAGCTACTGATTATTAACATGGTATTTTTATGATAACTACTGACCCAGATTGTAGTCGGTACCTACGATTGATACTGAAATAATTACTTACGATTGAAACTGAAATAATTTTCTATTCTTCCCAACCTCGTTAAGGGACATAAAAGTGAGAGACATTAATATTACGACTAAAACAACTGTATCAGTACCACTAACAAGTGTGACGAAGTGTACTTACCTCAATTTGTACCAGTAAATTCTTTAGTTATTATACCCACGCGACAAGGTCGCTCAAATAAAGTAGGTATTTTTCTAATTGTTTTAAAAATGGGTGAAAAAGAACTAGCGGTATTCATAGGTAGATAGATGGAATAAACTCCTGACAATAATTTGACGTGTTTTAAAATACGATAAAACGAGTTCAAATTCTTTAAAGCCACAATGAGAACATCATCAATGTAGTTAAAGCATCAGTTATAGTCAATAAAATATGCATTAATAAGAATACATAACTCAAGAATACAGGTCAAATCTTGATCAAATTTATACATATGGGGACGCATATGCCCAGGTTTCAATTAATAATAATAATCATCAAAATTGGTTCACTTGACAATAATAATAATAATAATAATAAAAATCTTTATTTACAGAAAGGTTTACATTGTTCGTACTAGTCTAGTTTTTAATAGTAATACACTTTAACATTTTATCTGATCACTAGCACAATCATGCTTAATATAAACCTATCAGGGTCAAAGAAAATTACTCCTCGCTCTAACTAAGTTAAAAAACTTGTATTTAGACACGAGGGCTCTTCCCTCCGGCTACAAATAGGCTCAACCAGCACCCAGTGCGACTATGATTTTATTCTCCTATAAATTTGAGTTAGGTTAATACTTTATAGTTACAATACAACTAAATAGAAATAATTTAAAATTACTAAGAATACAATAAACATAAAAATAAGACTAAGAAGCTGAAGAACATAAACACATCAGATGCAGCCCAAACTAAGATTGTACTTCCAACAAGTGCTCTACCTGCTCATATTCAAGGTCTTTCAAGTACTGTGTGACGAGGAGTTTACAGTCGAGTCTCGATTTTTGTTGTAGGTCATTAGTTTTATTTAGATTATTATAGATGTAAGGCCCTAAGAACTGTGCGTGGCGTTGTGCAAACGATGTTTTGCATGATTTAGAATGGAACACTTTACCTTTACGGCGTTTATGGGAAACATTCAATTGAGGTGAGACTTTATGTTGCATATTGATAAGTTGCTGTACGAATACTTTCCTAACTGAGAGAACTTGCAGTTCTTTGTAGAGTTCAGTAGTGGGATACTTGTAAGGCTTGTTAAAAGCCACCTTCAATACCGCTCTTTGCGCTCTTTCTAGTGGCAAAAGGTGTGTTTTTGCAGCACCGCCCCATGACCTAACACAGTAGAGTATCAGCGATTGACATAGCGCAAGGAAAGTGGATTTAAGTTGTCTTTTATTTGCCGCGTGTCTAATAAGCTTGAAAACAGCGATTAACTTACGTACTCTAGTAGAAACGGCCCTTATATGATTTTCATATGTCATGTGTTGGTCGATAGTAATTCCAAGGTATTTAATGGTAGAGACTCTTTCTAATATTTTACAATTGCAGTTGTGATTTGATGAGTAGAGGCATTGATTGGAATGAGCTTTTAGGTTAAGATCCACGTTTGGTTGCCCAGGTTTGCGGAGAGAGAAGGTAACAAGTTTAGTTTTTGTCGCATTTAGGGTCAGAATATTACTGTAGAGCTGTTTTGATACTAGATTGAATCCATCCTGAGCTCGTTTAAAAAGCTTTTGCCAAGTATCATCTCTGAATAAGAGCACTGTGTCGTCAGCAAACGATATAATTTTACAATTATCGACCTGGATATTACAAATTTGATTTATGTAGAGCAAGAATAGAGTTGGTCCAATTATAGAGCCTTGGGGTATTCCGAAAGTTCTGAGGTAGGTGAGGTACAATGGTTCTGAGGTAGGTATACCAACACACGAATAAAAGAATAGTCGAATAGAACCTCTTTTTTTGATGAAGTTTGAGACAACAAAACTCAACCAGCTATTATCGTTTGCGACGCTCTTACTGTATAGGTGGATATTCAAATTGAGAAGTTGAATTTGAATCGAGAAAGATTTCGAATCACCGGATAACACTCGTGTGATTAAACACACAGTTTGTGTGCGGAACAATGGGCTGGTTGCGTAAATATAAGCCAAAGTGGTTGCGTCACACCACCGCGATGTTTCCAATGGTATCATTTCAAAAACAAACCGAGCTGCCTATTTGTTCAAGTGTGGCTGTGACTTTGAATACCTAGGCATAAACATGTACTTTTAACCTAGAGGAAAACAACCTGGTAGAATAGGTACCTAACTATGTACTTACATCATAAGAAAAAAGAGAAATACATTTTAATTTTTCTGAAAATCTACTAAATACCCACAACTACAACAAGGTTCACTTTCATCTTCAATATATTTTGGGATGAAGAAAATTCTAGAGATTTAGCGCCAATACTATCTTTTTTATTTCTAACGTGCAACGCAATGTGTACGCATTCTACCGTGGAGGGAAGAATCGCTCGCCATAAAAACAACCAACCATCACCAAGAACGCGCTTTCAGTTCCATTTTTAAAAATAAACTCTTTGTTTGGAGCACCAAAAATTCCAATTCCAGTCCTTACGTACAAGGACGAATGTCTCATATGTACTGACAGATGATTTTAGACAAAATTTAAAAAGAAAAATATTAATCTCTAGCTAGAATCTAGTTCATAAACTAAAATTTTGCTACGCTTTTGACATACTTTTGGAGCAATATACCTAAATAAAAAAAACCTAATTACAGCCGAAGAACCTACTCCTAAAAAAAAGTAGAATTTGTTCCAAGTTTCTATCATCTGTTACTTTATACCAGACGTTTGAATAGGTAAAAAGAAACATCTTGCTCTATAACTGTCTCAAAAGCCTAATTAAAATGGAGGTCCGGTTTCGGCAGTGAAATAAAGATGCACTGAACTAACGGTGGCATGTGAAAGGCCCGGACTAGTTCGCATTCCTCTCACCACTCGCCTGCGTGACTATTCAAGACTGCTGATGGGAAGTGCACGGATGTTACAGATATCATGACTTTATTCTTAACCATGATGTATTAAATAGAATAAAAAGATATTAGAATGTAATTTACCTCATTTGTTTTAAGAATGATACTGATTACAATAATTGTAATTAATGTATTAAAATGTTTTGATAATTTTTTTTTTTTATAATTTAATGCCTGACCTGTAAAACTCTTACTATTGGTAATATTTGATTATTCTGATTAACAAAGAAAGTTACAATCAAATAATGGTAATAAATTAAAACTAGGATTTACAATTGAAAGAATTGAGATCACTGCAGACTGATGCAAACAGTCTAAAGGTAGGTCAACTGATCCATATCCATACCAGTCGTCGCGACTCCAAGATGCAACTATATAGCTTAGCTCCGCTCTACAGCAATGCTGATGCGCTGTGCCAGATACTCACTAGCTCTCGGGTCAAGTTCAAGATCTTAAATATGCAATTGCATGGTTAATAGTTCTATCTTAGTCTAGACTAGAATAGAAAACATCTGGTCTATTATTTCCAAAAATAGATTATAGACCAGATGTTTTCTAGTCTAGTCTAGACTTTCGGTATACATTCTCAGCCGCATGTTCAATTTAATACATAAAAGTCAAAGGTAAAAGAATTTCAATTTGAAGACCTTCCAGCCGAAGCAAGATTTTTATATTTTATTTGTACCTAGATTAAAACAAAAGAAAACAAAATCTTATCAAGGAGGTCTATGACTTCATAGATGATCATTAAATCAATGACGCTGACGCTTGGCCGGATTGTCACTCAATTCCACAACGAAAATAAACAAACATACAAGACGCAAAACTCACGTATATTAAATATTATAAAACGTGGTAGTGTTTTCCAACTTCTTCCATATGAAGACAAAAAATTAAGTGCAGAGAAAATTAATTAACTATCTAAAGAAATTTCAAACGGGATATTTACAATGATTAGAGTTTAAAAGTTTGAATTAAGAAACGTTTTAAATTATAACCTATTTGATTAATATTATCAAATATTTTTTGGCCACAGAGTTCTTATTCAAGTTAATAATTAATTTAGGTATTTCTGAAAACCATGTAGATATTTGGAAATAAGAAAACGACACCAAGACAAGAATATTTTATGAATAAATGAATGTCCAACAACTTTTTAGCATGTTCAATAATTATTTATATATTTACAAAAATTAGATAAATCTATTAAAACCTTTATTAACAACGAAAATTACAAGCAAAGGAATAGAAAAATTACAACTAGTATTTACAATTGAAACCATTGAGCTAACTGCAGACGGTTGCAAACAGTCTAAAGGTAGCTCAATTTACAAAAATTAAAATCTGTCTGTTTCTATCTTATATTATGTAGTTACAATGTTTAAAGTACCTATTAGTTGTATAGTGCCTATAACAGTTAGAAGCTCGGCTTAGTTTAAGGCTAGATGATACTGTGTAAATTGTGGAGCAATTAAATAGTTATTTTCGTTGATCAAATAGAAATAGCAGAGGTCAAATGCCGAAGGCGTTATCACAATTCTCTTATCAACGCACGGTTTGATTATAGAACAGCTATGATAACGGATGTAGTAATCAGTATCTAGTTTCAAAGACGACCTATCTGGCGTACCAGACGAAAATCCATCTGCGACTCAGAAAGTTGCGGGTTTGATTATTCGGACAAATGTTTGTACGATCTGTAGGTATTTGGTCCAGGTGTTCTGAGTGTTTTTTTGTTTAGGAAAAGACGTGTATCGGTTTAGAAAATGTATTAAGTATGTATTAGTTGTCTTGCTTAGAAGGTACCCATAACACAAGCTCTGCTTATTTTTGACACTTGGGCTAGATGACTTGTTGTGTGAATTATTCAGAATTATTTATTAATTATATTATACACTAGTTGACCTTCTCGCTTTAATTCTTGTGAACTTTAGTAATACCCCATTGATACCTTAGAATACGCATTTTTAAAAATCTGTTCTTAGCGGGTCCCAGCCAATGAAAAACAAAAGAACTACAACAAACAACATGCAAAATTTCAGCTTCGTAGCTCTTTTAGTTATAGAGATATATTGATGAGTAACCCAGTTTTATGTTTTATATAGATGTAAATAGAACATTATAATATTAACAACAAATAGACGAAATTCTTTTTTGTCAGGATAAATCTATACATTACATACATACCTAACTTGTTTAGTTTGGGAAGTATATGGTACCATGTGTTCTTGGCCAAGATACCTAATCGAATAATTATACATTCAAAACTTTCTTAAACTTTACGTATAAGTTAACCGACGAAGATAGTAATTTCCCTATTATCTTTCAAAAACAAATATTTCAAACTAGGTTTATATGCAACAAAGTTATTTTGCGTTATCTGTAAAATGTATAAATAAATTCAATTATGACGTCGCATATAATGGCAACACCACAACCATGGTCAATAACTTCTTTATGATGAGTTCCTATTAAGGAAGGTAGGTAAATATTTTCCTGTTGATTCATTTTCCTGGTTCTTGACACTTAAAATATCAACGTATTTCATTAAATTGACAGTCTGAGTTAAAAGTCGATTCCTAATTGGCCGGTTTTTTAATTATAATCAGGTAATAATTAAAGGGTTCGTAATATGAAGGCGTTATCGAGGCATTTTTGGTACAATGAGATATATGAATGGGAGTTTATGAGAGTTGATTGATGATGATTTTCAAAGATGTTATCATACTTCCCATAGAATCTACAGGTGATTGGAATGCTGGCTTCTATTTCGGTCAACGAATTAGCATCGCCGTTCAGCGTTGCCTGCTATGACAGCATTCGGGGCATTATGCCTTCTGGTAACGGTATAGCTTTTTAGTAAATTTATGAATGACAATTGTCGTTTTGTTGATTTTGTATTAGAAATACATGCAAGTGAATAATAATATCAATTATGGGTCTAAAATCAATCAGGTAATTTGTTATAATTAGCACAAATGATAACAAAGAAGGTAAGATCCACTAATCTTAATTAGTTACGATAATCATAACTCATTAATTAAATGTCTTATTAATCACAGAAAATTCCGATAAGCGTTAGGGATTCATTCTTACTAACAACGAAAATTACAATTAAGGAATGTAATCAAATTAAAACTTGTATACAATAGAAACAATTAAAAAACCCGCATCAAAATCCGTTGCATAGTTTTAAAGATCTAAGCATACATAGGGACAGACAGCAGAAAGCGACTTTGTTTTATACTATACTTGCGACCCGCCCCGGCTTCGCACGGCTTTATACGTATACGAAGGTTTATACGTATAATATAATACTTCCTCTTGAATTACTCTACACTGAGAAAAATAACTTTCGTGATTACGAATAATTTTAAAGGAATTCCAGCAATTTTATCCGTATTCCCAACAAAAACGGACCAAGAGTTCTTACTAAAAATTTGTGCGTAAATCCTAACAATTTATCAATAAACTGGTCACCAAGGAACATCATTACAATAGCACGACAATACAAAGTGCTGTAAACTCTTGTCTTATCGTTACACGTCATAACAAAACGTCGTGACTAACTCTCTGCTCGTGCCTAATAATCATTACTAGAAATGAGTTTCCATCATGATGGGAATGACACAGAGTGCTGCATACTCTTGTGTTGTCATTACGCGTTATAACATTTTGTCATGAAGAACTCTGAATATTCCTAACAGTAATGATGAGAAATCATGAGGGGAATGATAGAAATTGTTGAAGTCATCTTAAAATATCATTATTTGAATGTCATGTTGTTGTGGACATCATGTTAATTAGTAGAAATTTCCTAATAATATTTGTGAAACTGACCTACCCTAATTGTTGTTAGTATTGTAAGGATAAGGTGCGACCTCTTTTATCTTGAAACTCTTCGATCCGTCATGTCAAATCTGTATGCTTTACTATATTATTAGTATACGTAGGACCAAGATATTGGAATCCAAATAAAACGGCGCTTTGAACTTGGCAAAGGTACTTCATCAATAAAGTACGAAGTTCGAAGCGCGGTAGAACTGTTGGTTGTCTTCGACTTGCAATAAACTCTAATGCAAATCGAAGACAATCAACCAACCGAGCTCAGCAAGGAACATAATACTCTCTACCGAGAGGAGCTCAGTGTAACAAAAATCACTGCCACCTTATAGCCGACAACCCGTGCGTTCTCGTCAGCGCGATCTAGCCTTCGTCCACTTTTACTAGCGACATCTAGTTAATTTTTATAGGAACTAACCAGATCCCGATCGATACCCAACAAATATAATAAGTACCTAGTTATTCTTGATTTTCCATTTCCAACATGTAAGTTTGGTATGACAGCACGAAAGTTTGTCATGACAGCACGAAAGTTTGTCATGACAGCACGAAAGTTTGTCATGACAGCACGATAGTTTATCATGACAGCACGAAAGTTTGTCATGACAGCACGAAAGTTTGTCATGACAGCACGATAGTTTATCATGACAGCACGAAAGTTTGTCATGACAGCACGAAAGTTTGTCGTGACAGCACGAAAGTTTGTCGTGACAGCACGAAAGTTTATCATGACAGCATAATATACTATTAAGCTTTCCTAACTGTTTATAGTGATTCTCATCGTGTTAACCCTACACCTAAAGTTAGAAGGAATTCTTGATTTTGTAACGTGATGAATTTCGATTCTTAGTCTTTAGTCAATACAGTCTTCACAATTAATCATGCGCAGCCTTGGTAATTTAATGATCATCACTACTCATGCAAGTTATAAACTTAAGAAATGTAGTGCTAGTCACTTAATCAGGAAAACAACAGAATAATATGACTTTCACGATAAAACGTCATGCTAGTTCTGATACCTCATTAGTATGTAACTTCACGTTCTAATGATGAGCAATCATGATAGCCAACCAAGTTTTTCATCATATATAAATCTGATGTCACGTAAATCGAACCAGGCTGAACAACATTTTAAAATGCACATGATACTAATTCAGTTGTCTTGATTAGTTATAATTCTTCATGTTTAAATATAATGAAGGACGAGAGTCATTTTTCTCAGTGTATCTATTAAAAAAACCGCATCAAAATCCATTGCGTAGTTTTAAAGATTTAAGCATACAAAGGGACATGGGATATAGGGACATAGGGACAGAAAAAGCGACTTTGTTTCATACTATTTAGTGATAGTGATAAATTAATCCTGAAACCGATATCAAGATTTAGACCGCAAACAGTAAAATGAGAATATAAAACGTGAGGACTGATCTCCCGCTGAGAATTGACGGTGGTTCCCACGACTACCCTCAATTTACTTTAATTTAGCTTCAATTATGTTAACAAATCGCGAAAGTTTAACTTTTGTCAGCCAATGATGCACCGTGATGTAGCTGCGCAGCTGTGCATCGCTGAATCTCACGTGTGTCTCACGCAGTGAACGCGTTAAATATTTTAATGAGTCATAAACATTTTTTAAGAACCCCGAATTACATAAATAGGATTCTAGTTAGAACTCAAAAATGGGCCGGGTTCTGCGGCCGGCGATCTGCCAAAGACTGTTGGCAGATGCTGGATGCGGCAAGCTGAAGACAGGGCGCTATGGCGCTCATTAGTGGAGGCCTATGTCCAGTGGACTTATATGGGTTGATGATGAGGTAGTTACTAGGTATCTAGGTTAAGTTATTAAAAAAACGACCAGGTATGTTAAATACTTCGCCTTATCAAGGAGTCTCGATTATTCGGCCGACCGTAAATAAAAATTATCGTACCGTACGATAACAGAACAATAACTAGCATTTTTTGTATTCGAGTCGCTTACGTAACGCTTTCGCTACAAATAGTGAAATTGTCGCTCGCTGGTCACAATAACAACTTTGTTTGTCTTTTTTCAAAGCTGGTGCCATTACAATAGGTTAGTTTAAAGGTTTTCGGTTTTGGCGTTTTTCCTTGGTTTGTCGTACTATGTAGTGAAGAATGATGTTGATAACAAAGGAATTTCTAAAATATCAAACGTTCAGTTTGTTTAACCTAGTTTTATCACTACTTGGTATAAAAAGTTAAATAAGAGGCGGCACTAGTGCACCTCTAGTTAGGGCCTTAAAGATAACTCCAAGTATGCCACTATCAAGTCACTATGACTTCTTGATTGCATGCTACAATTATGTCACAGCTAGATTTAAATGTGTGACAGTGACGTAATATGAGACAGTCTGGTCAAGTGACCTTATCTGAACCTGTTTTCTTTTATTTTAATTGCAATTATTTACCTACTTACTTTTAAATGGCTTGTCATTATCATCTAGGCATTTACCTATAGCCAGGGCCTGCCTGATGTACCCACAACCTAATAAGTATAATTTACAAAAAAAATCGTGGACCTAATGATGCTTTGTGAATAGTGCAGCATTATTTAATAATAATTTGGTAAAAATCTGCTATTTTGATATTAAAAACAGAGCATTAACTTTTTCTATGATTTGATTCTCTTTACACTATGTTCCAGTTGTTCGTTGATTTTTTAAATTCAATTAAAATTCAAAAAATTATCCAACAACTGCAAATCCTAAGACCAAACTTCAATTGTGCAAATCAAAAGACCAAACTCCAACTAAGCACTACCTATGTATCAATCGAGTTACTCGATCAAACTGTATCTATTGAGCAACGCTAAAGGGTAAGGTGACCTCGGCCTTTACCTCTGTCTGTCACTTTGACCTCTCATGTGCCTACTTGTAATTACCTACATATTATAACTAGTTTCTGCCCGCAACTTCGCAAGCGTTGTTTCTATAGAAACGCTTACTTACGAAGGAAACTGAAAATGTTGCCCGCTCGGTTACGTGGTACGCCATTTAACTAAGGTACATTTTCTTCAAGATGCGTGAACGTAGTAGGTAGGTATATAAATATAAACCTACCTAACCTACCTACCTAAATTTATTAATGTAGGTACATAAACAAATTCTCTTTGAAAAGGTTTTCCATAAAAGCCACACTGAAACCATTTCGCATTCCAAAACGAATTTCACATAATTAACATGAAAAATGGAGCACTGAGTGGACTCGTATCGAATGTGTAAATGGTACTTCATTATAAACTCCCATAGTTGTTGTGCTTATAGTTTACGTAAGTCAATAACTTACCACGTGACCCATAGCGTGTCCGTGTGATCGGTTCGCTACGTTTTACTCAATTCTAAGGTTACCTAGTTTTTAAACTGGGTTCTGTCCACAAACCCTACTAAAAGATTTTTTGAAGACTGTTCTAAAGATGTGGTTGTGTTTGTCACGATACCGCTGAAAACTAAAACTATGTACCTATTTCTCTTAAGAATTTGGCGCGCATTTCTTCTGCACCTAGATGTGGACAATCCACACAACATCATCAAGCATAAAATCTAGATAAAATATAGTTTCACTATTTCAATACCTGTAAATAACTTTTTGAATTATTCAATGCAGACCATTCCATCCAAAATATATTACGTGTGAAGACGGGCAAGCGATGACTAAACTAAATACAAACCCGCGAATTCTTGCAAAAGCTTTCAATAACTTAATAGCTCATCTATATATTGTTGTCCGAGTCATTTTGAACCTTGACTCATATAGGTTTGTACAGTACCTAGCGTTCACTATTTGCTATACCCCTAATTTACTAAAATATAAGCCAAAAATAATGTTGAAGAAATTTAAGCAATTTTTAATGAAGTGCAAAAACTAAACCATAAGAGCATGATGCTTTGCATCGTGCTTTGTTAAAAAAAGCAAAAAAAAACTAAGTAATTGAAGGGTTCGAACCCGGTATGCCTAGGGGGTTAAGCAAATGATGAACGCTTCTGTGCCTTGTCAAATCAGAAGACGACGAGATGAAATCATCTAGTCTGATTCGTCAACATATTATAAACGAAACGATTCGAGATATTCATCAAGCTTAGCAAATCAATTTGTTTTAAATTTTTATCGTCGTGTTTGTATAGAAATCTGAGGCTTTCGGATGGGTTCTGCATATTTTACGAATACCAAAACAGCTTTCCCGAGTCTCTGGTAGACTGAACCCGGTCGCTACTAGACCCGTGGGTCCACCTGACCACATCATAGTATTTTTCTGTATTTTTACGTTAACTGGGCCCACATTCATCATTGTTCAAAGTGTGGTGCGTGAGTGTAAACAGCTAATAGAATAATTTTGGTACACCTACTTTAAATTAAGTATAAAAGTAAAACAAAAGACTCAGCTTTACTCCGTGACTGTACTAATAATGAAAATGGTAGTGGGTCCAGTCAACCTATTCAAAAATGATTGAGTTGACTGATCCCGCTTCTATTTCGAGCGGATCCAGTTGACCAAAGACTCACTCTCCCGTTATGGTATAGTGCAAACTCGTACTAACCACTCTGTTGTACATTCAATAAAAGTCACGATTTTTTATAACTCTACGTTATAATTTTCTAGTACTATACGGAACTCTCAATTAAAGAGTACCTATACCCGCAACCTACTATGTTAGACTTCACAACAAGTAGTACAATATCCATAACAAATTTCGCGGAATGCGGTTTTAGTACTTACTAGAGGATATTGGAAGGTCAAAATGTTGATAAGACTTTCATTTATTATTTTCATTTATGGGTGTTTTCTTTGTATAATAAAAACATATAATCTATGTACTGTATAGGTATATTAAGTACTAAGAAGGTACCCATAACACAAACTCTGCTCAGCTTGGGTAGCCTAAGAATAGTTATTCATTTATTTAATAATTATCGATTTATATTTAAGGTTATTTTTGCTTCATAACATTATTAAATTTGAGATTATTTTTTCTCAACTCAGTGCATTTCCTTCATGTGCTCCGCAGTAACTATTTAAAAAGAAAAATACCACCTAGTATGCCCTAGGAGTTCAGATACTCTACAAATGGTCGTATGATAAACATGCATTGCAAGGGTGGTATGTTTTTTCTACAGTAAGCGTTTGTGTTCTAATGAGGGTACACACCCTCATTGTGTGTGTAATGTCTTGTCAAATGGACGACGTGGCTCCTTATAGAGTTGTGTGATCACGATTAGTATATTCGATTACTAGCGATCTGCCCCGGTTTCGCACGGTTTTATTATACGTATAAATCTTCCTCTTGAATCAATATATCTATAAAAAAAAACGCATCAAAATCCGTTGCGTAGTTTTAAAGATTTAAGCATACATAGGGACAGAGAAAGCGACTTTGTTTTATACTATGTAGTGATTATAAATTATCTGAGAGTCAGGTCGATGCGACATATAACCCGAGAGAGGGTATCTGGCGCAGCGCATCAGCATTGCAAACAGCAGCTAGTGTCTTGGGGACGCTTCCGACTGGTACTGTTTTGTTATTGATCAGTTGACCTATCTCTACACTGTTAGTCAATTGTAGATACTAATTTTAATATATTTTTATTTAGAAAAAAAAAACAAATTCCATAGATTGTTAGTGATAAATTGTGGGTATTTCTGTTTTAGGACATAATACTAAATGGATTATGTTCTTACTTACCGTATTCCTTACGAAATAAAGAAACTTAAAACCGATGCGAGCGAGCGATTGGGCACCATATTTATCAACATTAGATAATAATGTGCATTATACATGTGCGTGTAGATACATCAGCTTATAATAACACGTCAGTCAGCATTCAGAAATGCTATTTGTAAGCATTTGAAGTGGACATTTCTGTTTGCGTTGCTGCGTGACTTTTGGATAAGAGAACTATACCTAAAATAAATAAATAAACAGATAGTCGCACCGTGACCACGAATGCTGTAATGGGATGGAAGGGGAAATAAAGTCACAAGGTACGGATGTATACCCGCGAACCATAGTTTTTTATACAAATTTCAGAAATTATTATTATTATTATTACACAACTAGGAGTGATTTTGAAAAAATAAAAAATACGTGTTTAATTATTAATTTCATATTTTATTTATACTTACCGAGTTTTGAGTTAATCGAACCAACGAAAAAAAATCCATACAAACTTTGCCACCCTATTTAACCCTCTCAGAGGTTAATTTTTGAAAATTTTATTAGCCTATGTCTTATTCTACGTCGTAAAGTATCTACGTACCAAATTTCGTTTAAATAACTTAAGTAATTACGGAGATTACTTTAACAAGCATTCACACAGACTTTCCCA
Organism: Eupithecia centaureata; assembly: GCA_944547425.1. Classification (NCBI taxonomy): domain Eukaryota; kingdom Metazoa; phylum Arthropoda; class Insecta; order Lepidoptera; family Geometridae; genus Eupithecia; species Eupithecia centaureata. The sequence continues at coordinate 3,729,772 of OX155676.1, read as the reverse complement.
TTTATTATAATAGTAATATACCGGATTAATATAAGTTATAACTGTTACAAGTTATCGAAGAGGTAGATAGATAGGTCATTTATTCAATGCAAAGTCGTAACGTTAGTAAGTTAGCAGTATCTTAAAGCCAAGGTTAGGTTTATCTAAGCACTGGGTTCTCTTCTATCTGTATATAATAACTGTAGTTAACATTACTAGATAATTATATATTTGTACTAACCTACAATGATAATAACTAGCCTAAAAGTTGTTTGCTTGCTTAAAAATGTAAAAATACATAATCTTAAACGAACAACCAAAAATACTACTAAGCAAAAGTCATGCTACTGCACAATCGAATTCTTACACTTAGCATTTATGACATCTGAAGTTGGTTTAGATAGTAGGTAATTTGAGTTTTACAATAACGTTCATTTTCCCATAATGAGAGTCCGGAGATCCGAAGGTGAGTGCAAGGCCACAACGTCACGCGATAGAAATGATTTGTGACTCTATTTGTCACTAACTGTTAACATCTTGCTTGAGTTTTTTCTTTTATGCCTCTTTAACCTATTCACTGCCCAACGTTGATTCCAAGTGCGAGTTTCTGTTTCTCGCAAAAGTGCGTCAAGGGCCCCAAAATAGGAAGGAAACCTAAAAGAAGAAAGACAGAAGGTACCTACCTAGTGGATCGGATTCAGTATTACGTGTGTGTTGCATTTAAAAAACATGATCTATCTTGTTTATAAAAGTTCTACGAACAGACCTCGCGAACAAACTTTTTTTAACAATTGGTAAGGGTGAATATCCCAAAAAATATTTTAAGTCGTAGTTCGAAATATTCTTAAAATATTTTTAAAGTACCGTTCACAGGGATTGTGTAGAAATGCAAACAACCACAAACGTTGCTACCTACCCAGGTATTCTGAGGTTAAGCCTGAGTCCGCGTGATCCACGGCAGGTACCTACCTCATCCGGTATTTACGGACATTCCTATCTTAATCTTTTTATTAGAAACTAGCTGGTACCCGCGACTTCGTCTGCGCATGATTAGTATTTCGAGTACTCGCGATTTTACTTGCGTAATTCTCTTTCCCGTGAGATTTTCGGGATAAAATAAGCCTATGTGTTATTCCAGCTTATAATCTATCTCTGTGCTAAATTTCATACAGATCCGTTCAGCAGTTTTTGGGTGAAAGAGTAACAAACATCCATCCATCTATCAATCTATCCATCCATCTATCCATTCATACTTACAAACTTTCGCGTTTATCAGTTTAATTCAGCTTAAGCAGCAAATGCTGTGAGAAATTCAGCAAAAATTTCTCACAGCATTTGAACGACGCGCGCGCGTCGTTCAGATGCTGTGAGAAATTTTTGAAAACCCGTATAGCCCAGGGGAACCAAACTGAATTCCGGGATAAAAGGTATCCCATGTCCAATCGTCCCGAGTTCCATTCGAATTCATTCGCTTCCGTCGTGATGCGTGGTTTAAGAATTTTTCTTTCACCCTCTCTCCCAGGGGAACCTTAGCGAATTCCGGGATAAAAAGTATCCCATGTCCTTCCTTGTAGTATGAACTCAAATCGTCCCGAGTTTCATTCCAACTCATTCAGCAGTTTCGGCGTGATGCGCGGTAAAGGAATTTTACTTTCATACCCTCTCCCATGGGAACCTTACTGAAATCCGGGATAAAAAGTATCCTATGTCCTTCCTCGTAGTATGACCTATAATCATGCCGAGTTTCATTTCAATCCATCAAGTAGTTTCGGCGTGATGCGCGTTTACGATACAGACATACAGACAGACAGACAGACATGAATGAAAAAAATTACAGTTTTGGCTTGAGTATCGATAAAAGAGTGCCCTCCAAAAAAAAAATTCAAAATATCTTCAATGTACAGAATTGGACCTGTTACAGTTTTATTATAAGTATAGATGAAACCCGATTTAGAAAATCAAAAAAAAAAACAATTCGGGTTTGTCTGTATATGAGGAGTTCGGACGACACCGGATTTGTAATAAAATTATGACTTAACAACTCATTAATTATGATTCAAATATATAGGTTTGTAGGTATTATGGGCTGAAGTAAACATATAGAATTTAATTTACCTATTTCCTCAAACTAACAATGTTCACTTTAAATACAATCGTAAACTTACCATTTTAATTAATATCTACTTAATAATTATAGTTTGCTAATTGTAGTCTCAGACTACCTAGACAGAGCGCTGTCAACAATGATTTTGAAGCCGGTTTCGTAAACATGTGTGCTCGTACTAAGTGTTGCCGTGCAGGTGTACTTTCGCATGAAATGTGATTCCATCCTGCTTTTTATGTCGCGAGATTGGTTTGAACACCCTTTCAAAACATAATTCGGTATTTTGTCCCTCTAAATCTCGTAATAATTTTGCGTGACACTCGGCGCGACGGCTTAGCTGGACTGACAAGGTAAGGCGTAATTTCGTCATATATGTGTGTGTGTAAGTGTGTTTGTACACGCCAAGGCTTAATTTTACCTGCCTCAGTGCGGATTTCGTTGGGGCTCCGTCTAGATAGTTCTATAGTCTGAGATTGTAGTAGAAGTTTTATTATCCGTACTCGGTTCTTGAATCCAAGATATATTTCTTCAACAAAGACACAAAATATGAAACACATAACAGAAAAGGATATCAAACATTAAAAACAAAAATCACGACAAACACAAATTATAAAAAAGGCAATGAAATAAAATGCTCGACAGTGTCCACACAGCATTATCTAGCCTCAAGCTAATCAAAGCCTGTGTTGATACTAGATAACTAATATTAATTAACTTTATACATTATACTCCATAGATATGTTTTATTATATGAAGAGAATACCATGAACTATATACAGATCGTACAAACCGTGAAAAGTAATTTTCATAAGTACATTTTCAGGACACTCAAATGAAAAAATAGTTTAGAACGTCTGCGATTCGTACCGCTTTTATCCGTTGACTTATAATATTTTCCACCGAAATTTGTTAGTTTTTCCCCTTGTTTACACAATTTTCATAGTATTCTCGAACTTAGAATAGATAACTTGTTTTTCACGACAACTCACCCATTCTCCTACCTATCAAAACTGTGGGTAAGTAAGTAAACCTACTCGTCTTTTAACGATTTCCTCCTACAATATTAAAGACGCCGTATCAAAGAAATGTAGGGAAATAATTATAGCACGACTGCCCTGTTATTTCACAGGTATTGACGGCACTGAATACTCGTGTTACATCCTTTACAATACATGTCGTGTCCTATTGTCACTTATTGCAGATATCCGGCATGACAGCAGTCGGTACCACAGTTTATGTACTACTTTCTATGTGTAACCTTTGTTTACGGAATCCGTGATCTATCTAGAGAGGGTAGAACCTCGTCAAATTAATAAACTTAGGCAGTAAACGTAGTAGTCTCGCTTAAAGAGCACAGTTTTAAGTAAACAGTTTTGTCCCTATCAGAAAGGTATGTGAACTGTGAACTTTACAGTCAGTTGTAGGTAAATGATAATGTTTCTTGGCATCTCGAATAGTAGGTCTATAATACCTAGTCTCAGCTAGTAAAATAACGGATAGCCATTGTACGCAGTTGGCATTCATGTCTAGGAAGTGGAGGCATACCTTAGCACTAGACATTACCGGCGACCATGATTTGTCTTTACATACTTACATACCTTTACATCCTAGCCATGTGATGGATAAGGTTCTGTTACATTACTAATAGAATACTTCAAGCAACTTAACTTTAAAGAGTGTCCTGACCCTATTTCATATTTTTTTGAATATATTTTATTAATAATATTTCTGTATTTATTTCAAGGGATCACTATCAAAGCAACTGAACTAGAGCACATATGATAAATATCTTAATGACAACATCATAGAATCGATGTTTTTGTAGATGTATACCTACTTGGTTGCTACCTATAACACACAAACGCACAACACACAACGGACAATGATTAAAATAGGTGAAAAGAGGTCAAAAATTTTCGACGAATTTGTTAAAAAAAGTGGCTAGAACTTCTAAATGGCAGCCATTGAAATTCTGCTACTCTCTAAAGAAAAGTGTGTTTTACTGGTTGCATTCACTGCTCTACCACACGCGGCTAGGTTTACAATGCCACAGATTTTTGCTTATTGAATCATAACATAACTGAGTTTCTACGCGCTGACAACATGTAGACAGATATTGACTTAAAATGGAAATCTTAGGTTTTATTACACCAAATGTTACTTGACTTCTGTTACTAGATGTAGGTACTAAGGTACCTAATCACTAATCACATCGACTAATCATATAGAAGTGTCTTACGTTGTTGAGTGTGTTGTGAATACATGATTTTTCATAAAATCGAACAATCCCCCGAGATCTTTCAAATATAAAAATACATCATGTATAATCTAAAACCTAAAAATAATAACCTTCAACTTTACTGAAAAAAGGTTAGATAAAATAATCGTATTATGTAAGTACTGTTTTAATAAACAAAACAGATCTCCCGAAAAACCGATAATACAATCTCTGAATAAATAATGGAGCAAATACAAAAAAATACTTAACATAGGTATTTACAGTGAGATCGCAAACCCTTTTTTTAATTCCGTTAAAAAGCTTTCTAAAAATACTTCGACCTTTCTCCGGCATTATATGTACCTTTAGGGGTCCGTACCGAACGGGTAAAACGGGACCCTATTTCTAAGACTCCGCTGTCCGTCCATCTATTCGTCTGTCACAAGGCTGTAGGTATGTCATGAACCGTAATAGAGAGTGTACAAATTTTCACAGATGATTTATTTGTGTTTCCACTTAACTACTAATTTTTTTTGTTAGCTTGTACTGACTGTCCCACTGCTGAGCAAAGGCCTCCCTTATAATTATATAAAACTAGCGACCTGCCCCTGCTTCGCACGGTTATTATACGTATAAACCTTCCTCTTGAATCACTCCATCTATTAAAAAAAACCGCATTAAAATCCGTTGCGTAGTTTTAAAGATTAAAGCATTCAAAGGGACATAGGGATATAGGGACATAAGGACATAGGGACAGAGAAAGCGACTTTATTTTATATTATGAAGTGATAAATATTTAATGGGGTCCCATAACTACAACAGACATGATTTTTTTATCCTTTTTATAGAAAATGATACGGAACCCTTCGTGCGTAAGTCTACTCGCTCTTGGCCGGTTTTTTACTCTTGTGCCTTGCTATTGTAAAGCCCCACATAGACACAGTATAGCGAAACAAGGTAAATAGGACGTGCAATGGAGTGTACGTAATTCTTCCAGACTGTGACCCCATTACGTTAACCTATTGTCTGGATTTATATGCAACTAGGACATTTGTGGACGTGGAAATAAATATTCAAAACAAGCCGTGCCGTGGCTTTTCCTCGTGGACTTCTTAATTTTAGAGTCTTCAGAGATATCTGATTGAAAATCCCTACTAATATTATAATGTGAAAGTTACTATCTATCTGTATGTTACGCTTTGACGCCTAAACTACTGAAATGAAAATGTAGTTGCCACATAGATAGTCTAGAGCCAGATAAATGACATAGGCTCCTGTTTCATGTGATAAAGGGTTGTGAGGATTTCAAATAAGAGATGAAAGTTTGTATGAAATTCGAAATTTTCTTTTAATATAGAAATAGATAGTCTTAGTCTTACTCCCTTTTTTCCCCCTGATAGTCTCAGGCCGAAATGGGAAAAACTGGACTCTTTTTTGTTTAACCTTTTAATAATCTTAGCATAGACAGTCTAGAGCCAGATAAATGACATAGGATTTCAAATAAGAGATGAAAGTTTGTATAAAATTCGATTTTTTTTTTAATATAGAAATACTTTAGCAAGGGTGCATTATATCGACAACGTGTGGTTTCCTACCCCCCACTTTCCACGCGGTACAAAAGCAGATAGTCTAAGTCTTACTCCTCTTTTTCCCCTTTCGTAACCCGAAATGGGAAAAACTGGACTCTTTTTTCTTATTATTGTTTACCCTTTTGATAATCTTAGCATTGACCAAAATCCACTACGGATGGGTGAATAAATATATGTAATAAGTACATAGTAACAGCAAAGCATATAATTCTAAGTAATATACCGAAATATTGTTATTATGAGGACTTCCGATAAACATTTGATATCGCTTACGTAAGGTCATTATTATTATCCGTTATCGAAACCTTTTAGCCTAAATAGCATTAGGTTACACAATACCATCCGTAGAAAAACAGAAATAAAGCTTAAGATTTTTTACAAAAGTGTGTAAAATTCCCTCTCCTATCTTATTAAGGAATATAATTTTGTTTAATGTTTGTATGATCTGTAGATATTTATTATTTGTCAGTTCTGGGTATTATCAATGTGAATGTGATTCTAGAACCACGTCTATTTAAAATTTCCACCCGTTCAGTCGTTTTTTCGTGAAAGAGGATCAAACATCCATATATTCATACAAACTTTCGCAATAATAATTATCATAGTAAGGACAAGGATATCAGTTATTTAGTATGCTGTGTGAATATTCCAGCATTATTTATTTTTAGTTTTATTACAAGTTCACTTCTCATAGTAGGTAATTGAGGGTTGGAGGGGTTGCCAGATCGCCGGGATTTCCGGGATTGTCCCGGAATTTCGCGTCTTGTCCCGTGTCCAGTAATTAGGCCTAATTGTCCCGGATTTTGAAAATGTAGGTCTGTAGGGACTGGCGGACCTGAAGCCCCAGCTCATAAAATTACACCACTCGCATTGGGGAGGCGCCGGCTCATAAATGGATAGTTAGACCACTCGAATTTGGCTGGCGACCTTTTTTTATAGCTGTAATTGTCCCATCCCGGACTTGGTACGTTTCAATACGGCAACCCTATTGGAGGGCCTGCAAAAATGTAAAGCAAGATTTAACAGTGCCTCAAATAGGTTAGGTTGGTAAGCGAAAATCTCTGATGAGCTATCAATTTAAAAAGTCGGTTACTGAACTAAGAAATGACGAATGAAATTTTATCGTGGTTGTGCATGATTTGCTATGCGTGCACAGTTAGGAATGCCACAGTGAAGACAAATCGACTCAGAACCGTAGTCAGTCATACCATGCAAGATTTTACAATTAAAATACTTGAAAAGATTTCACCGATTAGTTTTATTGGTTGTATCTGATGGGCGTGATTGTTTTACAGCCATATTGTCACGGAAGGTCCGGACTTTTATGAAGCTACCTACGAATTTTATGATTGATGTTTATAATTATTAGTAGACCCTAAACTTTTTATAATAATAATTAAAAATCAATAAATACACACAATTAACTTTACATTTAATTAATACTTTAGATAATATATTTAATATTATAAGTAAAATTATTTACTTGCACAAAAATAAACGGATATACAGAACATAAAACACATAATATAACGAAATAGTCTTTCTATGTCTTGACGGCTTTTAGCGAAAAACCCTTTATTATGCTTGCAGTATTTTTTTGGTATAAGTATAATAAAGAGTTTTCTATCCTAATCTATTTCTATATTACGAAACAGTTGTAAAATAGATTAGCATAGAAGATAGAAATATGTAAGTAACTAGGTAGGTATTAACTACATAGTTAGGTTCTCTTTTTAACTCTAGGAGCTCAATAAGCTTTCCATTAGCAGACCAAGGTTCACTATGGGTGCGTAATTTAAGATTGGGACTGAAAAAGAGTCTCTTTCATCTTGTCCGCTTCGATCATATTATATCAAAGATGGTTTAAGCACTCTTCTAGGTTTCTAAGCGATAAGGCCGACCATTCTACAACTGTTTCTGTACTATTTGTGTTTCTGTATCATTATCGACGCAAGCGACTTGAAGTTGGTTTATCTCTGCCAATATTGTTATCAAATCATCTAGTTAAATAAATAAATATTTATATAGTAAATACCTTGATGCCATTGACACTAAATTGCTGGCGATCAGTATTTGTGCCAAGGATATTCGACACAGGTTTGCTTGCCTAAGTTTTAGATAGGAACTTATTTTAAGTTTCCCACGTAAATCAACGAAGTGCTAAGACTTTTGAGAAGGGTTTGCCATAAGCGATATCATGCTTTTAAATCGTTTTGGAGACATGATTGTACATTACCATGTCTTAATCACAACACTTTTACTCGGGTCATATAGGGGTCTCAATTCGGAAGCAAAGATACATCACCATTGTGGTGTTTTAAAAGTAGAGACGTACTTTTTTGAGACTTTTAATCTGTCGTTTTGTGATAATTGTCACACAATGCAAGCTGGGTATTTTTTGTTTTTTGTAGTTACTTAATATAGAATAGGCGGCAGCGCGGCGCTAGAGTGAGTCACTGAATCGCCGTAACAGGTAAAGTATATTTTTTTATATATTTTTTTACCCGAGGTGGCAAACAAGCATATCGCCCGCGAAAAAAACGGTTACCGCAGCCTATGAACGTCTGCAACATCAGAGACATGACACGAGCGCCCTTTAAATGTTTTAAAAGACCTGGGGCCAAATTCCACTAATGTCAAAACAAAAGTCTCAATAGTGCCATTCAACCAAGATGATTAAAATGACGTTTGTGCATTTGGTATTCCACTGTTTTTTGGCGCTTGAAGAGATTTTCATAATTAGAATGTCAAATGAGTCGTTATAAAGTTAATCGTCTCAGCTATGAATGAACCTCAAAAAGTTTGTACTAGTAGAATACCAAAAAGAGTTTAACACTGACATTTTGACACGATACTATTTAAATGGTGAAGCGATTTATGTAGTGGAATCTGGGCCCTGCTTGCTTCGTCGATAAATAGTATAAAAATAAATATGCCAACACGTAAGTGAAGATATTGTGAATGATGCAACGTCATACACATTCCATTCCTTATCATTGCGTACCACTCGTACCAGTACCACTTGTCGACTCGCACGACTCGTCCCAGATCAGCGGCCTACTGAGCGACAATTGCTTATACAGGCTGATGTATTTGTAGCATTCCTGTGATCGAAATCAATTCTGTAAACAAATAAATAAGATTTTATTTCGAGCAACTAAAGAACTTATTTAATTTCTACGAACTAGTAGGTATAGGTACTTAAGTTAAACTATACGAATACTCGTAATAGCGAATTACATTAAAAAAACTAAGCTATTTAAAAACATGTGCGCGTTGATATCTTTTTGCTTGTCCTGCAGCCTTTACGAGAAATAAAGCTTTTATACAATAAAAATGTCCATCTGGTTCAAGACCGAGTTAAATTCACATTGATCTTTACTGAAAAGGTCAAGTTGAAAAGAGTATTCATTTCTTATTCATATTTACACATCTTTTCATTCCTTGGCTCTCGTTGAAACGGCTCGACCGGGAATTACTATCATAGCTAGCATTCTGAGTTCTGAGCAACGGTGCATTTATGAAGACCAAAGATTCTAGCATTACTACGTTTGAAGAATAAAAGCGGTATTACACTACACGATATTCAGGGCCCGGTAGTTAGGGCGATTAGTGAGCAAGGCTTGCCGGGTCCATCCCTTAGGGACCCTAAATCCATAACATAACCACTCTTAGTTAGGGTTAGGGTCCCTGAATATCGTGTAGTGAAATAGGCCTCTAAGAGTTTTATTCTCTTTCCATACATTAGCGCCTCTATTAGATAGAGAGTAACTAATTTGCGTAATTTGACAGCGGTGGAATAGTTTCACGCTCGTAGACTACTAGAATATTAGGTAGTATCAAATTCGTTTGAAACTTTCAAACGAACTCGATTTTAGTTTTCGAATGTTTTTGAGAGATATCATGGAGGCTATTTTCACGGAATATTATATACTAGTACCTATCTGCCCGCGCCTTCCCCCATATATCCCATAGGAACTGATTTATGGGAGGAAAGCTTAAAAAGTAGCCTATATGTTATTCCAGGGCTAGAACTACGCGTATTCAAAATTTTTGCCCGATCCGTTCCGTAGTTTTTGCCTGAAAGAGTGAGTGAGAATCATGTAAACAAGTTTATAATTAGGAATGTAAAGAGTAAGGCAAGGATGTCTTTCTTTTTTGGTACGTGTAAACGAGATAGAAGTTAAGTCTCTAGCATGAAACCTCTATATTTACTGCACAACACGTCAAAAGTGTCCGCGAATAATAAAAATGATGAACAAGTGGAATAAGCGGTGGTTTCCATAAATAAAACATGGAGGTAGGTAGAATACATTAAAAGTACGGATTTAACCTCACTCTACTGATTTTAAACAGTGTTATATGTGAGGTGTGTAGATTGCAATGAAGTTTTATAGTTATTAAAGTAAACTCATTTGTAGATTAGCAAAAACGGCAAACAAGCTACTGATGTGTTCAGGTAATAATTGCAGAAAAACTGGTTGTCGGTGAAATTGACAGCAACTGCGATGGGTATGAAATTGAAGTTAATAGGTGTTAATAGGATTTTTTTATAAAATACTTTTGTGCAAGTAGGTTGTGCAACTAGCTAGTCGATTTGAAAACGGCGGATAAATGCGATTAGAGTACTTCCTCTTGTCGAAACACTTTGTTTCCAACGAATAGAGGCTACAATGGGAAATATTTGAACAACAATCATTCAAAACGGATTTAAATCGCTAAATACGGAACCATTCCCGTAAAAAAGGTAGAGCTTAGTAAATATTTAGGACATTTGGCTATCATTCAACTCTTTTAAACGTTAAAAGATAGATTTTGCTTTTTCTCACGTTTTCGAGGCTTCCCCGAAAAACGCGACGACCTCGCGTCCACAGCAAGACCTTTCTTTGTTATAACTGTCGTGGGAGCAACTTTAAAGGCATTCTCGATGGCTTGACCGCAGCCTAGTAGCGTTGTAAGTTTGCTAACACCAACAGTGGTTTCTACGTCATAATTCTCTGGCCCCATTCCCACTTAAGTGGGGACACACCAGGTTTTTTTCGTCCATTCACTTTTATCAGTCGTCATATCAACCCTCGCTCTGTATCACTGATGTCACCTTTGACAGTTCACCGAGGATACTATGTGAAAAGAGATAGGCCAAAGAAAAGTTTTTATTGCCTCTTCTGGTATACAAAAGTATCCTAATTAGTACCAAAATTCTTTTGTAACAACGGTTTCATCGTTTTCTTCTATTTCTTTAAAATCAGAATAATTAAGGCCTACTATGCTGCTACGAGCCCTGTTTATTTTATTTGTGTGTTGTTTTGCTGATAACGTTCCAATTACAACTATAAAATGCTGGTGTTTGAAATGCCTAATAATTTAAATGACGTTCCTTTCCTTATTCATGTTTGTTGTCCCGCTAGCACAAAAACATTATATACGGACTTACGGTACATTCGCCAAAAAAATATAGTTCATTCACCGATCATTCTGTATTATTTGAGGTCATCGACATCTCTGGTTCTTCTTCTATTAGACTAAATAGCTTTTCGTTAGAGCAATGTTGTTTTTTGATCTCATTGTATGCTAGAGCAGAAAGGTTGTTTACTAAGTGCGAAAAGAAACTGTATCATTTTGATGATAGAGCCTATTTTAGCTTGAATATTTTCATGTTTCGCAGCGATCGCTTTTAGTATAGCAATATTTTTTGTTATCACTATAGTGTTATATTGCAGGTGTGACAATAGCATTCACTTTTTAGATAGTTACTGGCATACCGTAACTAGATTTATCTTACGCCGTATGGTATCGTTGCTTTCTTTACTCTTAGTGATAAAAGCACCTACACTAGAAATTCACAACTTTCTGTAATTTTATGGTGTAAGTAAGTCTACGAATGCGTAGGTTCATTTTGTAAAGACAAATAAATGAATTATTTTCATCCTTTATTTTGATTTATAACTTTTTTGGGAATACTTATAGGTAGCAAGGTTTTTTATCTGTAGGTATAATGAATATACCTACAGATAAAAATATAGAATATAACTGATTCGATACACCAGTGGCTATGAGTTTCCGTGCACAAGTGTGCTAAAAATAGCCCGAAACGATATAAGTTGACAAGTTATCGAAAGACGCCCTAAAGATAATAAAATAGAAAATAATGCACAAAACAATTATAATTCAATAAGTAGGTGTTGGCTTATACCTATAAACCTATAAAAATAACTTCACTTTGTAATCTTGCTACATATTATCAATTCTTTCGTAGAAACCTAAATATTTGTACTAAAACATATTTATGAAACTTATAACTTGTTAGAAATATTTTCTGTTTCAAGGCGATTTAGAGGAAATTATGTAAAGTAATTTACTGGCCACACCTAGGTTTATTTGCATAACAGGATCGTGTTGATCGTTTGCTTGACATTTGAGCCGGTATTCTGTTTGAGATTAGCTTTAAGAAAATCGCTCACCTGGCTGAGCCAAAAGAGCCGAATAAAACAAAGTGTTTATTACCTCGATCGAAATCAATTGAGCCAATAAAATAAATGACGTTATGTGAAAGTCCTGCGATTTAGGTACTTCGTATACTTTCAATTTGTCAGAGTCCCCGGTATCCCTCAGGGCTCCACGCTGTGACTGCTCCTATTTACATTATACATGAGTGACTTTGGGGATCAGTGGTTGATTTAGTCTTTCAGAGTTTTTAGGCGATGGCAGTGACAATTTAGAATGACCTAACTAACCTATATCTAAGGTTTAAACGACAAACTATAGGCATGATCAAGTCGTCAAGTAACAGTAGTACAACCAACGGGTTCTGCTAGAATCTTAAGCTTATTTTTCACGCTGCATAGACCACGCCTGACATTATAATTTGAATAACTAATCAGAGGTCTACCAATCTCCGGCTCTGCATTCCGCGATACCGTTACATTACAGCCAGTTTGACGACGTAGCTTGTGCTATATGGGAAGCTAGGGCTTTTATGCGTTTTAAAAGGAGCACTCGGGGAACTAATGTTAGTTCTTTCACACTGTCATTAGGGTACATAAGGTATATATTGTAATAAATTAGTCGGCTATTACATATAACACAAGCTATACTTAGCTTGAGGCTTGATGATACTGTGTGGATTGAAAATCATTATTTATTAATTTGTTTCACGGCTTCGCACGTGTTGTGTCAATGAAATTGATTAATGGTTTGGAAACTAATTCATAGAATAAAAAGTAGCCTATTTGTTATTCAAGGTAGATCTTCATCTAGGTAACTAACTTACATCAAAACATTCAACCAGCTTTTGCATTTTTTATATTAGTCTCTGACTTGCCTAATTTCTATATTTAGGGCTTAAGCAGAACAAACTTAACTAAGTTTCATTTTACTAAGGGTAGCTAAGCTATAACTATAACTGCCCTTTAAAACTGAAAAGCATTTATTTTATTGTTATCAAAACACAACAAAACTAAATTGTTAAGTATTTATTTAAACCGTTTGTAATACTTAACAACTAAGCAAAAGTAAGTGTAGCCTAAAGAGTCTTAAATTAACATAGTATAAAACAAAGTCGCTTTCTCTGTCCCTATGTCCTTCCGTATGTATGCTTAAATCTTTAAAGCTACGCAACGGATTTTGATGCGGTTTTGTGTTTGGTTTTTTAATTGATAGCGTGATTCAAGAGGAAGGTTTATAAGTAGTATAATAAAACCGTGTGAATCCGGGGCGGGTCGCTAGTTATTGAATATAGAAATTATCCTAGGTGTGAGAGTACTAAAATAACCTAAAACTTAAATAAAAACTAGTTTTTAGATTTAAAACAAGCTAACTGCAGACTGTTGCAAAAAATCTTGAGCTAAACTGATCCGTATTTAAATCATAATATCAGTCGTCACGTCCCTAAGACACTGGCTGGATTACCACGCTGTATGGCAATGCTGATGCGCTGAGCCAGATACTCACCAGCTCTCGGGTCGCGCGATGACGCGGCGCATCGACCAGATGCTCAGATAATTTTAATGAAATAGCTTTTGTCAGTGACGATACTAGAAACTGGTGTAAATTTTATGGGAACAAGAACCCTGTAGTAATTAGTTCGTGCTATTCTAAGTTTATAGTTTTAACAAGATATGACAACATTGATGATGCACGACTCACGAATAGATTTTATAGGCGGGCACTAAATATGACGAATATAGGTAGGTATCTACATGAATTAAGTACACTCATCATCATAGTCAGCCTATTGTAGACCACTAGTACCTATAAGCCCTGAATAGGCTTTAAGATACCTACGAGAGGCCTACTAGTGGACCAATTGAAAATTAAATTCAAGATTGATGTTTTTTGGATTGTCCTGTGTTAATTAATTATTTTTATTTACTTGTGTCAGGATGTCTTGCTCTTCCATACCTGTTTGTATAATAGGATTTTAAAAATAAATTAAACAATAGATAGGTATCTATTGCATACCTATCTCATTTTCTATAAAAAGGTAAAATAATAATCAAAATCGGACATAAATTTCGCGAAGATGGAGTAGGTAACACACAAATTTTGTTTAATTAGATAATATTGAACCGATGTTTCCCCTAAATGAATAAATAAATAAACAAAACATACCTGCAGCTGAATTTTTAACTACTAAATCAAGTTTTTCGTTGAAATATCTTTTCAACGAAAAACCTGTGATTTTCGCCTTACGGAACTTCATTGCACAGCTTTAGGCGTCCAAACAAAATGACCTGCGTAACTAGCTTATCACCTCCAAGACATTAGAGAATAGAAAGCGAGGGAGTTCATCTAATTCTGGTTCGATTATTCAGCTTATATCAAATTACGCGGTGCAGCAAAAAGTAGTGGTTTTGTAAATTGCTGTAATGCCAAATTATTGCGTTACATTACAAAATGGGGTCGATGACTTGTCTGAAAACAAAGCTAAAGTTAATTTATATTGTCACTTCCAGTCTGCATCGTGAGTGGTATTCACCAATGCAATTTTTATCTTTTAGAGTTGGACTTTGTACTCAAAATACAAATTTCACCAACATCTAATTTTATGATGAAAATAATTTCGACAAAATACCTAACATACAGTAACTAATTCTAAGCCTACTAAGAAATTTCAAACTAACGTCATTTCCAAATTCCAAGTTACCCGAAAATAATTATGTTATATACTAAGGTACATTCATACATATGAATGTTATATGTATGAATGTTTGTTACTTTTTCACGCAAAGACTACTTATCGGGCTGAAATTTTATTTATTCCAGTTCTAGCCCTGGAATAAAACATAGGCTAATTTTCCCATGAATCAGTTCCCATGGGATAAAAATAGCCTTGAAACGTTTCAATAGAAACAACACGCGTGAAACTGCGGGCAGATAGTAACTACTATGTTATTATTCTTATGTATCTAAATTTATTTTAAGTATCTGTACAAATAAAGCCGAAACACATGTGCAAGATACGCACTAATTTTAACCGTAATACCACAAAAAATCTACATCAAGTTTCACGGAAGAGCAAAAAAACCATAAAATTCACAGAATTCAAAATGAAGAGATTGTTGTTTTTGCTCCGTCCATAGATCCGGTGTTTTACTTTTCACGCGACGCAAATTAAGCCTCCATCCCACTGCCGCGATTTTGTCGCGCGTCGCAGCTGTGTGGACTTCTGGACAGTCCATACAGATGACATGAGTCTTAGTACACAATATTCCGTGAACAATTATCGTAAAATCGCAGGAAGACACGTGTTGGGCAAATTCAATCACTTCGATGAAATCGCAGCAGTGCGTAAGATCGTAGATCGTCTTAGTACAAAATGTTGATAGATGTATAATTTCTTTATTGTAAAATTAAAATATGTTGAGCAGCTTTATACTAATTAAATTACCTACATCTAAAGTAGCACAATCGGCGGGCTTATAACCGTTGCCGCTGCCTTAGGCCGCTAACAGCGATCTCTTCCAGGCAATCTTCCCGCAATGTACTGCAAGACGCGCAACACAAGACGCGCTTTAAAATCGCGCCAGTGGGATGGAAGCTTTATCCTTTCCCATCAGAAACCAACACATAGCAATCAAAAGAGCATGTCCAAAGGCATTTCGACGACTAATCGCCACAAAGAGGACCTCTGTGACTTTGTGAGTTCGATACCCGTCGCGGAAAGACGTTTGTACGATCTGCAGATATAAATTTTCAGGGTGTTTTCTATGTCTAGTAACATTATTAACAACGAAAATTACAAGCAAAGGAATAGAAAAATTACAACTAGTATTTACAATTGAAACCATTGAGCTAACTGCAGACGGTTGCAAACAGTAACATATATTCATCTATGTAGTACCTAAAGTGTTTTATATGACCTTTGGCACATAATATTTAAAGTTTAACGAATTAATTTTGCTTCCCTAGACGAAGCGAAATGTAGTTGAAACATCATTCTTATACATATGAAAATATATACAAAAGTTTTGTGAATTATAAATAATAACAACGTTTTCCCCACGGACTATAACATGGGGTTCTTCCAAAAATCGCTTCTAAGACTTCGGGTCGGCAATGGGCCTGTAATGTCTCTGATGTTGCTGCGGAAACCGCTTTCTTCATCAGGCGGGCCGCATGCTTGTTTGCCACCTCTGAAGTGTAAAGTTTTAGAAAATAATCCAATAGTTTCCTAACTTATCTGAATTACGTGCTTGAACATTTCTTTTCGAAAACCCGTCCACTTTATTTACGAGTGTCGGAAACATTATTCGTTATCGGTACGATAACAGTTGCATGCAAATTTTTGTTCATTTTAATTTCCTGGCGGCGGCTCTTGTAACTTTGTCACTTACTAACGTACAAATCTTTTTCTTTTCAGGTAAGTTTTGGTACGAGATTTTTCGAATATGAATTTGAAAAGTTAAATTCAATCTCCAGTAAGTTGAGTAGGTAAGTACTAAGTGTCTGCATATAAATAGGTCTCGATTTCTCTCTGACCAGCTAAAGGCAGCTGGCATGTATGTAGGTACATAGTAATTGCCTATTATACCTGAACTTAAGTGCTAAAATCTTGAGTAAATAAATAAAAAGCCAATTGGGTAGTCACGACCGTGTGTTCGTTGGAAGGTCAATGATCTTCGAAATTCGATTCCCGCTAAAAACAAGTGAATAACATTGAATGCCTTCATACACCTTTCTTCTAAAATAGAATTGGCAATTCATAAGCTTTCCTTCTCAGCGGAAAGGAATGGTAAATTTTCGAGATTTCTGAAATCTTTAAAAAAATAGATACTGTTATGAATTAACCTTTCGTGTGATATCCTATTTGACCTAGTAGACGACCGTTTATAATGCTGAGATCTCAATTTGTACTTATTATGTACCTACATGATGACTTTTTTTTATTTTTTTTCATTCTGTTATGGTTGCCCGATATTTTTTTGATCATGTCGCGCAGCCTACGACGCAGGAGGTTGCATTTTCAATTCCAGCTCGAGATTACTATTTTTACGATATGCAGATATTTTTACAATGTATTAAGTCAATCAGTAATCCCATACGCATAACACAAGCTCTGCTTAGCTTGGGGCTACATAATGCGGTGTTGACATTGTGTAAAAAAATGCTGGACATTGTCCAGCATTTTTTTATTTGTTTTTTTTTGTCTATAAAGAGCCTTATACCTAAGGATAAATAGCTAGTGGTAGCCAGCTGTGTTACAAATAGGCTAGGCCAGTTTCAGTGACTATTTTTTTTACTCTGTGAAAATAGGATTGGCTTCGCAGTTGTTGATTCTATTCAACATTGTGGAACTCGGTAGTCGTGATGCTGCTACACTAAAATTATTAAGACGATTGTACAAATACTGTCTAAAGCGAATAACTCGTAATGACAATCTAATTTAAATTTGAATTTAAAATGCGATTAAACAGAACTATACAAGCGACCCGCCCCGGCTTCGCACGGTTTTATTATACATATAAACCGTCCTCTTGAATTACTCTATCTATTAAAAAAACTGCACCAAAATCCGTTGCGTAGTTTTAAAGATTTAAGCAGTCAAAGGGAAATAGGGACAGAAAAAGCGACTTTGTTTTATACTATGAAGTGATACCCAAACACATTTTGTATATTCTACACATTTTTAACGTTGCAAAACCTTTATCGATTGAACTGATTTCTGTTTTGCGAAACTTCTCTCACAATACGGGTTGACATGCAACAATACGGGCTCAATTTTACCGTAGGTAAAGAAGAGTATGGGTTGATACGAAACAACGTACTTACGTGTACACCGGCCTATGTAACTAGGTGTAACTATGTATCACACTTTTAAAATTTCTTAATTGTCTTTACTATAGAAGTCATAGATTTAAAATCATCAAAGGTACCGACTATGAAGTTTTTATATACAGTTTAAACTGTTTTTCGAGTTCTTTATTCGAAAGTATATCTTGTATATTGAAAAAGTTATTGCAATTAAAAAAGACCTATTTTTGCAGGCCCGTGTATCAAAGCGTATCTTTTTTTTAGACAGACAAGATTTCGCCAGTCTATTAAACTTTCTTCTGTCACGCATGCAACAATAAACTTTTTACAACTTTTTCCAGGCTAAATTAATTATACAAACAAATACGAAAACAAAATATTTACATTTATTTACACAAAAGTTTCTAGCATTAGACAAATGGCATACCAAAGACAACGCGATTGTCTTTTTTAAATTCCTAAGTCATAAACTTTTGTAGAAAATGTAGATAGAGCTGACGTAACCGGTAGAAAGAACCTTGAAAAAGAACTCAGTTCAACGGCAGGTTCAACAGTCTTGCAGAGGTGAACAACCCTTTTTGGCACAACCTGTTTACTAATTCTAAGATAGTGTTTATTGGTCGACGAATAGACCATTATTCTGCGATGATAAAAGTGTTCGGTTGGTTGGTACTCGTGTTTTTATTTTGTTGGAAAATAGTTTCAACTAATTTGGTAACGAAATCATGTTTTTTTTCTTGTAAAAAATATTAGTTCCTTCTATAACTAAATATAGGTACTTAAAAAAACTTCGAGACAAAAAATAAAGAATACAACGCTAAAATAATAGATACTTAAATACTACCGAGCTAAATACAGTTATTTGCAAAACTTTTCTAGACAATTTGAAAAACCACCTTAAATACACCTTGTTATAAATAGCTTTGCGTTAAACTTGACGCATAACAACAGAAGAGTTGATTGATGAGTATTGATTGAGGAAAATGACTACAAAAGTAGAACAAGTGAATACAAAACAATCTTATTTCAAATTAGCTTCTAACATAAGCAAATTTAGGTCTAGTCTAGAACAACATTTATGTAAATTTTCAGACTATTAAGTATTTTTCGCGTTATCAAACTTTCACGTAATCAACAAGTAAAATTTTGATCCACACATGCATACAAACTTTGAACAAACAAACAAACATCCATCCATAGGCATGGATGTTTGTTCCCCTTTCACGCAAAAACTACTAAACGGATCGGGCTGAAATTTGGAATAGACGTATGTCTAGCCCTAACACATAGGCATAGGCGCATACTTTTCATCCCATAAATCAGTTCCCATGGGATAGAAATAGCCTTGAGACG
Organism: Eupithecia centaureata; assembly: GCA_944547425.1. Classification (NCBI taxonomy): domain Eukaryota; kingdom Metazoa; phylum Arthropoda; class Insecta; order Lepidoptera; family Geometridae; genus Eupithecia; species Eupithecia centaureata. Next base: position 3,710,277 of record OX155676.1, on the reverse strand, counting down.
TTTCCATAGAAACAACGCGTGCGAAGACACGGTCATATGATAGATAATTAATAAACTAGCTAGATATTAGCGGATATTAGATATATTGAGGTCGTCCGAAGCCGTTTGTCCGTGAAGAGTCAGCGCAGGGAAATTCTGGGTTTCGACACAGACAGAAACTGAATAGCTCTGTTCGCCACGCTTTCTTGGCCGGTCAACTTAGATAAAACCACCGCGCAGAAGATGGCGGAGCGAAAAACGCCAATAACAATTCTAACAAGGAAAGATCACACACAAAAAATCACACGTCACCTACATAAATCTTTCCCTGACAAAGTTATAGGTTTCGCGTAGAAGATATTTAAATTATGGAATTGGTAGGTTACAATGGGAGTTAATAAAAGCTTAATAAAGCATTTTAACAGACTTCAAAAAAGGTGGAAGTTGTTTATTCGATTGGTTTTTTTTTGGTGGTTTCCCCAATTTTTTACGCTGTGTACCGATTTTGGTGATTCTTGATTGATCCGAAAGCTGATGCTTTTCACTTTGTGGTGTGAATTTTGATCCAGATTTGACCAATATGTTTTTGAATCATTCTTATTAATATATAGGTACTTATTTTATTGACTTCAACCACATTGATTATATTTTTATGGTTTCAAGAATTTGAAGTCGTTTATAGTTGTTAAACACGGCGAAAGTAACCCCGTTATTTAGTCTTTCACACACTCTTTTTCTCTCTCCGGTGCGGTATAAAACAACCAAAGTTGCCATAGCGTTTTAGCGTTTGTAATCGTACAACTTGCCGATTGTTTAAGCCTGAGACCTAGCAGGCTATAACGAAGCACGAATGACACATTTTTGCAATTTCTTTACAATCTAATGCGAATCAATAGAGGTAGTAATAAAAGAACTATTGTTATCTGTTTACTTTGTCGTGATGAAGATTCAAGCGTTGAAATGGTTAGAGCTATTGTAAGCGAGATATCTTTTTAAGATTGAATGGCGAAAGCACTTACTCATTGTGATCAACTATCGTGATTTGTTTCAAACGGGACTGTAAAACTAATGTCGAACGTTCTCTTTGACGTTTTTTCTAATCGCTACGAACTTTTAAGTATCGTGGTGTGTGTATCTAACGTACACTGCAGACCTTAGTATGGGTTGTGCTTTTGCATCATTATCGACCATTTATATCAGTCCACTTTTGGACACCTGCTCCAATGAGCGCCATAGCGCATTGTCTCCTGCTAGCCGCATCCAGTATCTGCCTCCCGTCTTTCGCAGAATATCATCCAACTGACTGGAGGGCGTCTTTTACTACGTTTGTATTGCAGTTTCCACTCGAATACACGTTTCTTCAGCGATGGTCTGTTTTGCGCCTATTTGCCACCTGTTGTAGTTTTTGAGTATATGGGGTTAAGCCTGCTTTAGGTAGAGGCGCTTCCGACTCGTATTGATGTGGATCTGTAAAGCTACCTCTACATAAGTAGCAACAGTCTGCAGATGCTATTTCAGTTGTAATTACTCGTTCTAATTTGTTTCAAGTCTATATTATATTTTCTTTAATTATTATCTTTCATTTCGTAGAAAACTACGAGGTATCCACAGGCCCGGATTAGCGCCTAGGCCCACAAGGCCCGGGCCTAGGGGCCCTGCAAGCCTAGGGGCCCTCATGCCGGAAAATTCATACCCCTAAAGTCTGGTTTACCCGAAAAATTTATATTTAAATTTCCAAATTATAATTAAATAGTTGGTATAAATAAAAATGCATTATACATCAAATCGCCCTCTTCTCGTTGTACCTATCTGTTTGATATTTTACTTTCGTATTTTATAAAACAAACAGTATTTGCAAGTCACCAAAACATATTCAGTATACTAGAGCTAGTTTCTTTAGAGATACAATCCATACTAGCTAATCGACTAGCTATTGAAATTTTTGTCTTTATTGCTCGAATAATAAGGTCTCCTGCATTTAATAAATTTGTATTCACAACTTTAACGCGAGATGTCAAGTCAACTGAAGCACAGATGCTAGAATTGATAAAACTTCGATTTTTTCGATTTTTTCGATCGATTTTTTTTTACTCCGGTAAGTACTTAAAATGAAGAATGAAAACAGCTTTCTTTCCGCCTGCGGCTTCGCTTTTGTAGACTACACTTTTTGTCCTGCACTTCAATCTAATAAAACTAAGTACAACTGTGTAAGTTTCAAGCGAATCGAAAAAAAAATCCTCAATATTTCAACACCAATTTTATCCTTTTTGGGTTTTTTGAAAATTCCTGAAATATATATTTTCGGTTATAAAATATATAGGTTCGGTATATCAGGAGTTAGGCAGGACATACTGAATTTCAGCATTATACATTAAAAAGTCACAGCCATATAAATACAGAGCCAAACAACGAATCTCAAACTTTAATAATCCCTTTTACCCCATTGTCAGGTGTTTTTTGAAAAATCCTGTAACAAGTGTTCAATAATTTTATATTTTTTTGTCATCATCATCATCATCATCAGACTACATTAGTCCACTGCTGGACATGGCCTCCCCTAATGAGCGCCATAGCGCCCTGTCTTCAGCTTGACGCTTCCAGCATCTGCCAACAGTCTTTCGCAGATCGTCATCCCACCTAGCCGGAGGGCGTCCTACACTACGTTTGCCGAGTCGCGGTCTCCACTCAAGAACACGTTTACCCCAACGTTGGTCGGTTCTTCGCGCGATATGGCCGGCCCACTGCCACTTCAGCTTGCTAATTCTTTGAACTATGTCGATAACTTTGGTTCTCTGTCGGATGTATTCATTACGAATCCTATCCTTCAGAGAAACTCCGAGCATAGCTCTTTCCATAGCTCGCTGAGCGACTTTGAACTGGTGGACCAGCCCTACCGTGAGTGTCCACGTCTCAGCTCCGTAGGCCATTACGGGTAGGACGCACTGATTGAAAACTTTCGTTTTCAAACATTGCGGTATGGATGACGAGAAGACTCGACGTTGTTTTCCAAACGCTGCCCAGCCCAGCTGGATCCTCCTCTTGGCCTCCTTCTCGAAATTGTTTTTACCTAACTGGTACTCGGAAACAATTTCGACAAGGTGGCCTTCTACGACTACCGGTCCCAGATCAATTTGGCAATTGGTCATGACTTTGGTTTTTTCCAAATTCATGCCAAGACCGGTGCGTCGCGGGGCTGAAGCTAGGCCGTCCAGCATGTGGGTCAGCCCCTCTAGCGACTCCGCCATTAAAACTATGTCATCAGCGAATCGTAGGTGTGAGATGTAATTGCCGTTTCTGTTTATGCCCTTACCTTTCCAGTCTTAAACATATCTTCCAATGCGCTCGTGAACAGTTTCGGGGATATGACATCCCCCTGCCTCACTCCTCTGCGCAATTGGATGGGTTTAGACTGCTGGTCCTGTACTTGGGCACTCATAGTGGCGGCATCGTAGAGACATCTCAGCACCTCGATATAACGATAGTCTACTTGGCATCGCTGTAAGGATTCCAGAACAGCCCAGGTTTCGACAGAGTCAAAGGCTTTCACATAGTCCACAAAAGCGAGACACAGGGGCTGATTATACTCTTCGGACTTCTGTATAATCTGCCGCACTGTGTGAATGTGGTCTATGGTGCCATATCCTCCGCGGAACCCGGCCTGTTCCGGTGGCTGAACCTCGTCGAGTCTCCTGGCGAGACTATTCGTGACCACTCGCGAGAACAGGTTATAGACGTGGCTCAGGAGTGTGATGGGTCTATGAGTCTAGTTTTTAAGGAGGGTTTTATCGCCCTTCTTAAAAAAGAGCACCACCAAACCCACGCCATATTTTTTGTATTTTCTGTTAATTCAAACAAATCGGGCCACTTGGTTAAGGAGTTCCATAAAGCATATACATAAAGTGATACATCTTCGGCCACGTCATCACTTACCATCAGGTGAGACTGTGGTCAAACGAAGGTCTATTGTTAATAAAAAAAAAAAAAAAAAAAAAAAAAAAGCACCAAAAAAACTACAACCGTTTTCACCCCCTTAGTGGTCGAATTTCCAATAATCCTTTCTTACCGGGTGTAGTAATAGCATAAGAATAAATAATAACTGACTAGAAAGGAATCTTCTTTGATCTAGTCCCAAATGCCGCCATTTATATACCTACTTCCCCCTTCACCTCGTTACGCCCCTCTATCGTCCAAGCGTGCTGCCAGGGTTGCTACTGCACTGTACCGCCGCGCCCCGCCGCCGTCGCGAGGCGAGGCGAGTGAGAAAAGGTCAACGACCTATGTTCACGTTCCTTTGATTAAGTACCTACCTAATTAGTAAGATAGGAACCTACAAAACACAATAATATTTAGAAAATATTACTTTTTTATATTATTATATTAATAAAGGAATCTTAATAATAACAAAATACATAACACTCTATAAACCCGTAATGGTTTGACCCGAGTGTTACTTACATAAGGTATGTATGTATTATCATTATCTTTTATCAATCTAAAAAAACTTAAATTTGTCTTCGTTTTGAGTTATTGTTACAACCAATCACACCACAATAACTTGACCGTGACGTTATAGAGGTACGTACCTAACTTACACAAATATTAAAATCCGCGTGCGGCGTTGCCGGCTGTGACAGCCCTACTGAATGGGCCCGCCCACTGCACGTTTAACGTGCAGAATCGCGTAGGCTAATATCGTGACCTTGAGCGCGTTCTGAGCGAAGTTTCCCTTCTAGTCTTGTCTATTCTTATGGTAATAGTACGAGTATAGGCTAAGTGTTGTCTCCTAAAATTTTATTGAGTCCACCCACTCCACTGAATTGACTTAAGAAAGATAAACGTCATCTGTAAGTAGGTATTTAACTAAAATGTTTTTTTTTTTTTTTTCATTTTTTTTTAAATGTAATTTTAATTTGACAAATGGGTCTTGTGTCTGAAATAAAGATTATTATTATTAATATCGAATGTTATGTCTATATTGACATTTTCGTTATTAATATAATATGTATAATATAGTCAATAAATACGTAAAAAAAATTCTTTAATCTGCTCATTTTCTACACCATAAGCCTCATTAATATATGTTAAGTCAATAAATATGTAAATAAAAATTCTTTAATTCGCTCATTTTCTACACCATAAAGGCCTCGAGGAGGGGGCGCCAGAGCAGTAACTAAAATAATAAGTACTTGATCGGCTGTGGAAGAGGGTAGAAATATTGTAAGGCAGGGGGGCCCTTCCAACACCAAGTGCCTAGGGGCCCTGGATCCCTTAATCCGGGCCTGGGTATCCAAGTAGTTAAAAGAGTAAAACGAATACGCATCGTATCTGACTTTTCTTCATAAAAATAACCTTTTATAGCCACTCAGACTTGAATGATTGATGGAGTGGATATCCGTTATTAAAAACTTTCACTTCATAAATACCTTTACAAGTGTCACTGCTTTGGTGGTTTATGGAGTTGATCTTTACCTTTACTTAAACGACTTGTGATTTGTAAGACACCATTTGAAACGTGTCAGCTTATTAAATGTCAGTTACTATAAAGACACGTTAAAATTTATTTATTATGTTTATTCGCACACACAACAGAATACAATCAAATGTAGGACATAAAAATACACAATAATAAAGTCTAGATTGTTAGTATCCTTAGCACAGGTACATTGTACACAGCATGAACTTATGAGTAAGCAGTTCTGCGTAGTATTAGAAATGGATATAAAAAAATATAATAATATAATATTAATAAATTATTAAATTAAAACATGACTGACAATATTGATGTTGTTAATAAGTTAACAAGATTATCAGCAATAATAATAGTCTGTATTAAGTTATCTGTGGGAGCAATAAAAACCAATTACAACTGGCAGACTGAATTAATCGCTCTGTATAAAACAATTGAGGTGTCAAAAACTTACTGTCTGGACTGAGTCGTAAATTGCTATTGGATTATTGATATCTCCAAACGATCAGCTACGCGATTACGCAAAAGCCATACATCCTAAAATTTATATTTGAAGTTATTACAATGGATCAATTGAGCTACCTTTAGACTGTTTGCAACCGTCTGCAGTTAGCTCAATGGTTTCAATTGTAAATACTAGTTGTAATTTTTCTATTCCTTGCTTGTAATTTTCGTTGTTAATAAAGCTTTCTTCAGTTATTACATGGCTTTTGTAATTTTCAATTGAATGGATGGGCCACTAAGGCCAGGAAATGGCTATCAAATGTCATCAATTAAAAATTTTAAAGCCATTTCTAGGCCTCATTCTAATCATTCCAAAAATTAAAAGGCAGCTGTAGCTAATTATCTAAATATAGATATGTACTAATTATTTCGAGCTGCGATAGTAGGGGTTAGGGGAGGCCTATGTCCAGCTGTGGACTAATATGGGCTGATGATGATGATGATGATCCCAGTAGGTACATAAAATAATACATAAGTACCTACATATCACTACATAGTATAAAACAAAGTAGCTTTCTCTGTCCCTATGTATGCTTTAATCTTTAAAACTACGCAACGGATTTAGACGCGGTTTTTTTAATAGATAGAGTGATTCAAGAGGAAGGTTTACACTTACGTATAATAAAACCGTGCGAAGCCGGGGCGGGTCGCTAGTTTACTACAAAATGTTATTAGGAATTTTAGTATTAAACTAAAATCACACACTGTACTTGAACGTCCTTCAAAATGTTTTATTCACCGGTGTAAATACCTACCTAAGTACCAACCTGCCTATTGCTATCGGCAAATGCATTCATAAACTGAACGATAAGAAATCGGCATTTTTACACTACACTGTGAAGACTGTTTCTATGCTGTTTTATCGAAAGCAATTTAATATTTCGTGTTGAAATTATTTATGGCAAAACAAATAACTAATTATAATAGCATAAAACCTTATTTTTATTTAAATTCCTGCGTATGCTAGGTAGATGATGCTAAAAGGCAAGGCGTTTTTTATTAAAGGAAAATCCCTGTTTATCTTAGCTACAGAACAAATGACTGAAAAAATTGAGCTTTCAGTGTGAAATTATATGGCATAAATATGTTTCTATAGAATCATTAGAATAAAAAATGAGGTAAGATCTTGGTCAACCTCTATGGTCAACACCTACTTATAGGTTTTATCGTTTTGGTAACGGGCGTAAACAGTACGCGCATAATTGGATTGGATCCATAGTTTTTTTTTAAACATGTCAACTTTTTGACTGTTAGACGATTATAAGTACTCAACTGTATAAAACCAAATTGAGGGCAATGCCTGGCTTAAAATGGTTTATCCATAGATGACTGGTATCTACAGGTACTTACTTTCCCACGAGATATGTTATCGGAGACAATGAGATACAATCTGCTCACTCGATCGTGATCACAACATCCGTGCCGTGCCATTCTTTCATTCACCTTGGTTTATTACTGTTTTATATACCAAAGCATTTAAATTATGGAAATTATTAAACAATCATGCTATTGTTAGGTTTAGGGTTTTCCCATTCCTGTCAGGCAAACATTGCATGTTTGTGCTACAAATTGCCTGTCCCTATCAAAGTGTTATAATAATCTATCACTAACTTTGTTCCCAAAGAACTATTGCTGTCTGCGTCCATAGCCAAAGTAAATCAATATAATCAACAATATAATATCTTAATTTTTTTAGTCTTACAAAATAAGCAAGTCAAATTTTAAACTAACGGTAAATACATAACTGTAGGTACATAACTAATTATCAAAATAATATATTATAAAATAATAAAACAAAGTCGCTTTCTCTGTCCTATGCTTAAATATTTAAAATTACGCAACGGATTTTAATGCAGTTTTTTTAATAGATAGAGTGATTCAAGAGGATGGTTTATACGTACCTATAATAAAACCGTGCCAAGCCGGGGCGGGTCGCTAGTTACAAATAAAGTGATAATTGATTTTCTCTTAGCTTCAATCTTTTGTCACACAAATTTTAAAAGACAAACAAGTAGTACAAAATTAAGGGTAGGTGTCTAAATGAGAGAGTCTACCTCTATAGACCCTATAACAACATTTACTCATTCAAAGTATGTTTTAAAATAAGTTCTAAATAGTTAGTAGTTTACTGCAAAAAAGAAAATACACAATAAGCTAAGAAATTGTAAGAGACGTGACATTTGACACAACAATGATGACTAATTACTGGGAACGTCGCAAAGTTGATTAGATAAAATCATAATTAACATAATGATAGTTCTTTTATTGATTTCCCTTTGATTGGTTTGAGGAATAAGATAATAATTGGGTTGAAGGTTCTTCCTGTCTATTTAATTTTACGGAAATATCAGAATTAATTGAGGTAAAAGCTAGGAATAAATAAAAAGCTCGCAAAAGTTAAACTTTTTTTAAAACCATTTATTTGTTGACTAAAACCTTAGGGAAGCTGTTCTAATTGTAATAAATTAGTGTCATAGTATATTGCTATTATTCAATTACTAGCCACCCGCCCCGGCTTCGCGCGGTTTTATTATAGGTATAAAATAAACCTTCCACTTGAATCACTCTATCTATTAAAAAAAAACTGCATCAAAATCCGTTGCGTAGTTTTAAAAATTTAAGCAAACAAAGGGACATAGGGACATAGGAACATAGGGGCAGAGAAAGCGACTTTGTTTTATACTATTTAGTGATTACGTAAATTACGAAATCGCAAGCAATTGTGTCCAGTTATTCCTGCAAGTGCAATTCCGATAAGAATCACTAAACATTATTCACCAGGAACCATTGACATATTGGCAAACCTTTTGCGTAATGTCTCCATATTGAAGTCCATCCATGCTTAGGTCAAATACCATAAACAAAGTGCTTTTTGGACATTTACCAAAACTCCCTGCCAATTATTGCAAACTCTACCTGAAGGACTGTTCTAAGTTCTTATACATGCTCATGCATCTGTAAACAGTGATGGAGAAATCTACACAGCATCATGTAGCCCCAAGCTAAGCAGAGCTAGTATTATGGGTACTAGATGACAGATATATTTAATATAATACATTATAATATATTAGGTACTCGTACTTATAAAATACCCTAGAATTCTACCTCTTACCTAGCATAATTGCTTGTAAGAATATAATGCTATAATGCTAATCACGTACTAACAAACAAATGTAGTAGCTAGGTAAAGTTATATTTACATTTATTTTACCAAGAAAGGCACAGCAAAGGTAATGTTTGTACTTACATACATATTACATTATTAGATGTGAGTAGTATCAAAATGTACCTACCTCATATACATAATTAGATACTAGTCATCTATAATTGTATAGTATCCCATGCGTAGGTACATAAGTACCTATGTACAAAATGTTATTATTTTTAATGCTATTTAAATTTAATTTAGTACCTAATTGTAATTTCGACGTAACATCATTAAGTTGTATAAAAAAGTCACTTTCTCTGTCCCTATGTCCCTATATCCCTATGTCCCTTTGTATGCTTAAATCTTTATAACTACGCAACGGATTTTGATGCGGATTTTTAATATTGTATATATATGATTTTTGTGGTTCAAGAGGAACGTTTATACGTATAATAAAACCGTGCAAGCCGGGGCTGGTCGCTAGTTGATGATAAATTGATTACTCTGATTATTCTAAGTAGACTTTGACTTAAGTATCTTAGCTGGCCTATGTATTTTTATAACAGAAAGAAAAATTACGATGACATTGTAACAGTCCAGTTTGTAACCTGTCCTGTTTATTGCAAATATAAAATTAAACTATTTATAAAATAGAGTCTTCACAAATCTCATATTACGATATCGTCGTTTGAAATGCCGAAACCTAAACATCCGTCAGCAATTTGAGAGTTTAAAAGCAACTAGGCATAAATAAGCTTATCTTTGTTTCATACCATAATAAATCTATTGATTTATTGTACTTTGTTTTTGGAAATCAACTTAGGCTATCTCACACTTGAAGTGTAAACTGATATTTTTGGGACATAAATAACTTAGCAAATCGTATTGCCACTTGATATTTTAAAATAAACAGAGTGCGTTTCTCACGAAACGTTGGACCTTTTTAATAAAAAATACACTTGAAATCGACCATAAATTAACAGCAATAGGTAACTATAAATTGGTGGCAATTTGAACCTTAGTGAATGGTATGATTCTAGTCTATTATTTATGAGTTTAAAAATAATAAGTATTCTAAATAGTGATTATCAGCATTACTGATAGCACACATCGAGGATAAAATTAATCACGAATCGATTTGTACAGAAATTATATAATAAACATATTTGAGAACTTTGAAAATAAACTTTTACAGGTTTATATGATTCTTATTTTAAACTAATGACAATACTTAATAATGTAATATTTAGTATCAATAATAATTTACACATTGATAATTTGATCTCATGTGAGGCTGAATTATAACCACTAATGCCATCTCGTAGAGAAATAGTGAACTGTTTGGGGCGGGATTTGGAACTTTAAATCTTACCACCTACAAATCGTCGATCAATAAGGATTAAGAAATCGACTAATTAGGGCGGGATCAGTGCGTAGGAGACGCCCTTAAGACGAGGTTATAAAATAAGAAAAAGAAGGAAGGAGGGATAGTTGGGATGGATTCATAGTTGGGATTAGTTCGGGTTTGCAGGGCTGAAAGAACGGTCTTTTGGCAAACGCAATTTCGGTCTAGATTTCGAAAATAGTTATTTAAATTCAGGGTTTAAATTTAGAGAGTTTTGCTATTTTGTCTATCAATTCAATTTGTACTAAATTTCACCATCTATTAAATTATTATTTTGGATATAATTAGAATAAAGCCAGTGTTGGATTTTATGACACTTTGTCATTTAATCGATTAGTGTAACGTAAATTCTGTGTGATCCAGATTGCGTTGCTGGTTCCTGAAAAGCTAAGTTTGCATGTATTTTACTATAAAATAGGAAAGGAGTTTTATTCGGCAGTTCCTGCAATATCTAATATTTTATTTACCTACAAAAACTAATAGTAATTTTTGTTTATTTAATTTCAATGTGTTTTTCCCTAGGAAAGGAGTAAGGATTCTTTTATCCGACAATTACAACATTTTAATAATTAGACACAAATCAAATAATTAACTTAAAACCAATCGTAATTTCTATCTATTAAATTTCACTATGTTTTACAGAAGAATTTAATCCAAAGAAGTCTAAATTTGAGAGATAATGATTGATATGCTAAAATTAATAGTCTTTCATGATGACTAAAAGTTGAATAAAATTTATACAGTAATGTATTCTGATTTCAGATATGGTCATGAACCGATATTTATATTAAAACAGAGTTGCATTTACCTTCATTAGGGAGAAACCCTCCCTATATTTTGATCAATCTAACTATAGCTTGGTGCGGTTGACACCCTCAGGATAATTCCTCCGAAAGTGAGAGAGTCCTTCTTTAAAGCTATGAGAGTATCTCAGTTGGATGAATCATTATATGAAATGAAGAGTAATAAAAGTAATAAATCTACAAGTGAAATCTGAAATTAGAACTATAATTACTATCAGAAGCTGTAGACTTCTCGGACTAAACTCCCAATGAGGAGGTCCCTTTACTTATGGAAATAATTCCTAATTTATTAGAGTATTAACTCTAGCACAATAAGTTTAATTGTATTTTACCTCTATTAAAGAGAAGACCTTTTGGACATTTCCTCCGTATGTGAGTGAGTCCTTCTTAAATTATGAGAATATATCTCAGATTAATTTATTATCACCTTACGAAATTTGAATACTATCAGAAGCTGTAGACTTCTCGGAATAAACTCCCAATGAGGAGGTCCTTTTATTTATGGAAATAATTCCTAATTTATTAAAGTTAATAATCACATTAATTTAATTATATTTTACCTCTATTAAAGAGAAGACCTTTTGGACATTTCCTCCGTATGTGAGAGAGTCCTTTATGAGATAATTATGAAAATATCTCAGATGAATTTATTACTATCTACACTTCTATTATCTTTTCTATATTCTTCCATTCCTGAGTGGTTGGTGGTATGGGTGAAAGGCACACTTGTTATCACTTCAGGATGTTGGTTCTAGAATATTTGAATTTGCAAAACCCTTTTATAAGTAATATTAAAATTAAAAGAAGCAATAGCCTCTATTGATTCCAAGTGTTGGGGATGGCTTGGCGGCCTTTCCAGGAAATTTTAATAATTTCCATTCCCTCAGGAAAAGTATTGATATTTGATTATTTAGATTGATATTTAATTTAGAATAAGGAAAATATACTGAAAATTAGGAATAATATACAAGGTTAAAGTTAGTGATAGGGTTAATTCATTTGTCTTTAGCACCTAAAAGAATCGAGTTACTATCACAACACAACGTAGAGTCCTACCACTATCTAGACGATCATTGGCCACATTAAACACTAGCTCTATATTCGATAGGTTAAGAAACATAGGTATAATAATAGGTACAAAATCAGTAGGCAGATTAAATAGGAGTTTTAAAATAAGGCGAAAAAATTTATATATAGCGGGGGGTTGTTACAATTTGGTGCCGTGACCAGGATAAATAGATAACTAACTAGGATAGATCACCAGGATAGACAACTAGAATTGATAATCAGAATAGATAGATAACTAACCGGTATAGATAGCTTGGATAGAAACATGTTTTAGAAATAAAATAGGTTATACAAATACTTTATCAGAGTTAAGATCTAGGTTTAATGGTTAAAAGAATGGGGGTCGTTTTGAATTATAAATAGCAAGATAGATTACCTAACAATTTTTTAGGAAATATTAATGTTAATCAAATAATGAAAGGTAGAAGTAAAGTTTTAAGTAATTTTAAGTTTAAGTTAAATATTGAAATTTAGTAGGTTAATCAATTCCTTAATTAGACCTAGGTTTAATAGTTTAAGGGAATGGGGGTCGTTAAATTATAAATGTCAAGGTAGAGTAATTTTAAAATAGGGAATATTAGTGTTTATTATGTAAGAATAGGTAGAAATGAGATTTCAGGAAATCTAAAGTGTGAATATTTTCTCACAATTTACTGCTTAGACTAGACTTAGGTTTAATAGTTTAAAGAATGGGGGTCGTAAAATTATAAATGTCACGATAGGATAACTTTCAAATAGGGTATATTAGTATCCATTATGTAATGATAGGTAGAATTAAGATTTTAGGTAATTTTAAAGTGCGAATACTTTCGCACAATTTGTTGCTTGTGAAATGGAAGGTGCATATAAAGACAAAAAAATAAATTTAGCGATATCTAGAAACTTTTACATTACTCTTAATAATGTTAGCAGCAGTAAGGAACTCGATATGATTTCAGAATAGGAAGCTTAATTTTATTATTGAATTGGGTAATAGGTAATTTAATTGGGAAGATCTGTTTACGACGCGGGATGTTGTGGGTTCGATTCCTGCCTTGGGACGGGTGTTTGTACGATCTGCGAGTGTATGTCCCAAGTTTTTGGGTGTTTTTATGTATAGTAGGGATTGTAGGTATATCTATAGAATGTTGTTGCATTAGGTGTATCGACATGATCTAGTGCCTGTAACATGGACACTGCTTGGCTTGGGGTTGGATGGTGCTGTGTTACTTATCTGAAATTAGTTATTTATTTAATTAGAATAGAAAGCTTTCTTGTTTCGACTTAAGTTTCAGAGTAGATTTAAGTTCTAGGCTGTAGGCATTAGGGATAACAAGTACCTGATGACTAATACATAGTCTTAACCCACATTGGGGTCGCTTTTAAGTTATAGATTAATGTGCAAGATTTTACAATGGGTGAGAAAAAAAAAAGATATTTAGATGGTCATGAAATTGAAGACTTTTAAGAACAAAGACTCCGGGGTCGGGTATTAGTATTTAGAAATAAGAAATACTTAGTGCAATAATATGATGAAGATTAGGTTATGATGAAATCTTTACTTAAAAAAAGGTGGGATTTTAGTTTTGTGAAGGCAAGAGTTGTTGGTTAAATTTCATAGAAAGAAAAAAAAGGATTTCAAATATTTCAAGTTACTATATAAATGAAGTTAATAATTATAAATTGAGGTAAATATCACTGAGTTTAGTCTTACTTAGGTCATAAGTTACAGATACAGGTAAATTTTATTCTTATTTAATAAGCATTATGTATATTATAAGGATATGGGAATAAACTTCAAATTAGGAATACATATTTGTCCAACAGGTACCTATTTCAATGTAAACAATATTAGTAAACGTAATGAAAATATTAAGAATTAATTAGCGGTTGACTAATATAGGCTGATGATGATGATGATGAATCAGCAGTGGACTAGTATAGGCTGATAATGAAGATGAATAAGTAGCAGTGGACTGTTATAGACTGATGATGATGATGATTAATTAGCAGTGGACTTGTATGGATTGATAATGATGAAAGATATTACAAATTATTATTTTTAAGTAATACAGATCTTTGAAACAACAATTCAATTTAAGGGTTTATTTAAGTTGTAAGCTATTTTTCGTGCGAAAATAACATAGGGAATAGTAATACAATAGTATAACAAAGTTAGTTATGATATTAGGATCAAGGATACAATACTAGATCTAAGCTGAATATTTTATAATGTTCTTAATTGGGACTATAATTAGATATTTTCTATTGGAACTGAGGTACTGACTGAGGTTACATTAACAGACTCTTTTTGTAATTAGCTTCTTGAACATAACTCACTTCCTTAAGAATCTTCGCACACACCAATCTAGGTTTACTAATGTAATCTGCTTTAATAATAAGGTATAGAAGATATTTGTGGGTTTAATCTTAGATATCAATTCAAGCGGATCGAAGTTCAAATTAATTGCACTCTTTAGTTTATTTACTTGAATTAGTATTGGAAATAAAACTTGAAGTAAAGAATCTGAGGTGTGTTTTTCTAGATGCAAGTTGGGAACTTTTATGATTATCTTATACATATAATCACAATCTTACAAGGAGATTTATTTTTTATAAGAATCGGTTACAAATTTCAAAATTAGAAAAATGATTATCTACAATTATAGAGAAAGATATTCAAGATTGTTTTGGGTTGGGTTATAAAAAAAAGAATAATTTAATTACCTTGTATTACTTTGGAGTATTTTAATTACTACTACTACTACTATTTACAAAAGCACTGCGTCACAGGTTACAAAATGGTGTGCTAATTCAATTGGGGGAATGAGTGAAACGATTGTGGAGTTTGTTAGAAAGTAATGACTGAATAGTAAATTTTATAGCATTAGCTTGTATGAGAGAAGTGAGTGAATATCTTGTGTGAATAATTAATAGTTAGACTTTTAGAATCAGGAACGGAGAGCCCATATGAATTATCATATTCAGAACCTGGGACAATCTGATGAGTTTTGAATCATACATGCACCACAAATAAATTTTATGAAGGAATACTTTTTGGTGTTAGGTTAAGAGATCATATCAGATATTTTAAATGAATATCTGAGATCGAAAGTGCAGCTGTAGCTGACTTCATAGAATTTCACACTCTACATATTAGGTCAGAACTGAGCACACTTTACAGTCTGGATTTGAAATGATTGATTTCGCGTAAATCAAAATTGAGTTATCAGTCGCTTTGAAATGCAGGTAACGAACAATTGTGCAGGAGTTAATGGAAATTTCGTGCGTAAACATAATGTAAGTTCACAAAGAAGCGTTCATTAACTATTCACTAGGAATGATCTCGACTCACAACCGAGATACCGAAGTCAATTGTACTTACTCTGTCAAAGAGCTTGGTAAAACAATATTGATTTATTTGTTATTTTGTGTAAATTTCTAACTCGCTAATTAAAGTTAATCAATTTCAAAACTAGTTCTACACCCCATACACATACACACAAATATGTATGATTTAAAAGTTCAACAGATTAAGCGCTAATTAAGTTGGAATGATGTTAGAAAACAATGAGTCAACTCAAGATTTATATTTGCAAATTTAAAGCTATAGGGAAATCTTTACTTCGGTTTTCCAAAAGGAAACACCTACATAAAGATTTGGGGTCGATTGTAACAGTCCAGTTTGTAACCTGTCCTGTTTATTGCAAATATAAAATTAAACTATTTATAAAATAGAGTCTTCACAAATCTCATATTACGATATCGTCGTTTGAAATGCCGAAACCTAAACATCCGTCAGCAATTTGAGAGTTTAAAAGCAACTAGGCATAAATAAGCTTATCTTTGTTTCATACCATAATAAATCTATTGATTTATTGTACTTTGTTTTTGGAAATCAACTTAGGCTATCTCACACTTGAAGTGTAAACTGATATTTTTGGGACATAAATAACTTAGCAAATCGTATTGCCACTTGATATTTTAAAATAAACAGAGTGCGTTTCTCACGAAACGTTGGACCTTTTTAATAAAAAATACACTTGAAATCGACCATAAATTAACAGCAATAGGTAACTATAAATTGGTGGCAATTTGAACCTTAGTGAATGGTATGATTCTAGTCTATTATTTATGAGTTTAAAAATAATAAGTATTCTAAATAGTGATTATCAGCATTACTGATAGCACACATCGAGGATAAAATTAATCACGAATCGATTTGTACAGAAATTATATAATAAACATATTTGAGAACTTTGAAAATAAACTTTTACAGGTTTATATGATTCTTATTTTAAACTAATGACAATACTTAATAATGTAATATTTAGTATCAATAATAATTTACACATTGATAATTTGATCTCATGTGAGGCTGAATTATAACCACTAATGCCATCTCGTAGAGAAATAGTGAACTGTTTGGGGCGGGATTTGGAACTTTAAATCTTACCACCTACAAATCGTCGATCAATAAGGATTAAGAAATCGACTAATTAGGGCGGGATCAGTGCGTAGGAGACGCCCTTAAGACGAGGTTATAAAATAAGAAAAAGAAGGAAGGAGGGATAGTTGGGATGGATTCATAGTTGGGATTAGTTCGGGTTTGCAGGGCTGAAAGAACGGTCTTTTGGCAAACGCAATTTCGGTCTAGATTTCGAAAATAGTTATTTAAATTCAGGGTTTAAATTTAGAGAGTTTTGCTATTTTGTCTATCAATTCAATTTGTACTAAATTTCACCATCTATTAAATTATTATTTTGGATATAATTAGAATAAAGCCAGTGTTGGATTTTATGACACTTTGTCATTTAATCGATTAGTGTAACGTAAATTCTGTGTGATCCAGATTGCGTTGCTGGTTCCTGAAAAGCTAAGTTTGCATGTATTTTACTATAAAATAGGAAAGGAGTTTTATTCGGCAGTTCCTGCAATATCTAATATTTTATTTACCTACAAAAACTAATAGTAATTTTTGTTTATTTAATTTCAATGTGTTTTTCCCTAGGAAAGGAGTAAGGATTCTTTTATCCGACAATTACAACATTTTAATAATTAGACACAAATCAAATAATTAACTTAAAACCAATCGTAATTTCTATCTATTAAATTTCACTATGTTTTACAGAAGAATTTAATCCAAAGAAGTCTAAATTTGAGAGATAATGATTGATATGCTAAAATTAATAGTCTTTCATGATGACTAAAAGTTGAATAAAATTTATACAGTAATGTATTCTGATTTCAGATATGGTCATGAACCGATATTTATATTAAAACAGAGTTGCATTTACCTTCATTAGGGAGAAACCCTCCCTATATTTTGATCAATCTAACTATAGCTTGGTGCGGTTGACACCCTCAGGATAATTCCTCCGAAAGTGAGAGAGTCCTTCTTTAAAGCTATGAGAGTATCTCAGTTGGATGAATCATTATATGAAATGAAGAGTAATAAAAGTAATAAATCTACAAGTGAAATCTGAAATTAGAACTATAATTACTATCAGAAGCTGTAGACTTCTCGGACTAAACTCCCAATGAGGAGGTCCCTTTACTTATGGAAATAATTCCTAATTTATTAGAGTATTAACTCTAGCACAATAAGTTTAATTGTATTTTACCTCTATTAAAGAGAAGACCTTTTGGACATTTCCTCCGTATGTGAGTGAGTCCTTCTTAAATTATGAGAATATATCTCAGATTAATTTATTATCACCTTACGAAATTTGAATACTATCAGAAGCTGTAGACTTCTCGGAATAAACTCCCAATGAGGAGGTCCTTTTATTTATGGAAATAATTCCTAATTTATTAAAGTTAATAATCACATTAATTTAATTATATTTTACCTCTATTAAAGAGAAGACCTTTTGGACATTTCCTCCGTATGTGAGAGAGTCCTTTATGAGATAATTATGAAAATATCTCAGATGAATTTATTACTATCTACACTTCTATTATCTTTTCTATATTCTTCCATTCCTGAGTGGTTGGTGGTATGGGTGAAAGGCACACTTGTTATCACTTCAGGATGTTGGTTCTAGAATATTTGAATTTGCAAAACCCTTTTATAAGTAATATTAAAATTAAAAGAAGCAATAGCCTCTATTGATTCCAAGTGTTGGGGATGGCTTGGCGGCCTTTCCAGGAAATTTTAATAATTTCCATTCCCTCAGGAAAAGTATTGATATTTGATTATTTAGATTGATATTTAATTTAGAATAAGGAAAATATACTGAAAATTAGGAATAATATACAAGGTTAAAGTTAGTGATAGGGTTAATTCATTTGTCTTTAGCACCTAAAAGAATCGAGTTACTATCACAACACAACGTAGAGTCCTACCACTATCTAGACGATCATTGGCCACATTAAACACTAGCTCTATATTCGATAGGTTAAGAAACATAGGTATAATAATAGGTACAAAATCAGTAGGCAGATTAAATAGGAGTTTTAAAATAAGGCGAAAAAATTTATATATAGCGGGGGGTTGTTACAACATTATACAAAAGAAAAAAACAGGCTCCAAATCTTATACCTACTTAGAATAGAAGCAAGGATGACATAACTCACTATACTAAAAGATTTTTAATTTGATCGATCATTTTCTTCGTATGCGATTGTTATGTTCGTGTTGTCGCAATTGGCTATCGACACGCGGGATGTTGACTTCTACTCCTCTGTGCGATCCAGTGATCGATCATCATTAAGTTTTATTTCACTAGCGATGAGCTTCATTGACAATACAACTGCTCTATTATTTTAGAGACCAACAATTTTAATACATCCGTTTCATTTCATCCTTATTTAAATTGCTTGTAAGCGTCGAACATTATTTAAAGATTCTGCGAATCACATTTGTCTTCCTAAATAGTAGTAAAGTATTTTGATATCTACTTTTGAAGGTCTTATACCTTCAAAAATGACGGTATACGCCTATAACTCCTTGAAGGCCCCTTTGAAAGGTCTCTAATTGCCATGTTTGTCAAAAGCTACGGAAATTTACATAAACGTCCTTGGGCATCGAAGAGCATTGACTCCGAACGACTCGAGTTCAATCTGAGAAGTGCGAGAGCCACAATAAATTTCGTTACGACGACGATTGATGGTTTAGTTAATTTATAAACGAAAACCAGCTTTGATAACTGGAATTTTGTTATGAAACGCCGCACGCCGGTCGCTTGTAATGGTGAAAATTACGTTGAAAGATTTATCAAAAGATCTTTTGGCCATGGCGTGTGCTATATGATATTTCTTTATACAGTCAATAAACAAGCCAACTATTTCTATGATTAGTATGATGTATATAGGTTTGCAAATTTCATTAAATTGTGAAAGTTATTGACATGCATTGGGTTGATGACTTTATCAATGTCGCTGAGCAAACTTGTAAGCGAAAGGTAAAGGACGCTGCTGGTAGAAATACAAATAAAGACGTAGCGCTTTTCCAGCTTTTAGTGACATAAAGGGTTACCTATACTAATGATGATGATAGAGATTTCTGTAGCGTGATTGTTTATATTCATAAAACTTTCGGTCCGACCTGAAACAAAAATATACTTAGACAAGATACTTAAATCACTTCGATGCAACAGAACGTGCACCGGCGTGACTGAAATGTTAAATTGACGTTCACTTGTGAAAGTCGATTTCTTTCGGAGCATTGGAGCGCCCAATTTCAAGTTTTGTGATAGCGCAACACAGATTTACCTCATTGCCTATATTTTGACGGCACCTGAAGAGCCAACGAACACCTACCTCTCGATTGTACCTTAGACCTTTAGGCGAAATTAATAACTACAATAGTTTATTGACTGTAGTATTATTATAGAAAACATCCTTTGGATTCTGTTCTTATGCCTTGAAGTTGGATGAATGAATTGAAAAAATCTTGAAGTTTAATTTATTCTCCTTTTGTTCTTAATACAGCTGATGTGGCAGCAATAAATGGTTTAGTTAGTGTCATTTTATAGGTTATGTTATGTCAGGCACATCTCCTTTTGACACGTTGAAGAGCTGTCACTGTCAGTAATGTGAAATTACATGAGACGAGCTTCAGCGCCGCAACACTTTGTAATGACTGATCCTAGGGTTACCATCACACGGTCAACATGACGTGAACATACCCTAACATAAATGAAAACTATAAGTCATGATTTTCTCCACTAAACACCCACAACATTTACTTACATCGAAACGAAGCTTATTCGTCTTTTGTATTTCAGATGAAATAAAAAACAAGTTATCTAAATAACACCTGCAAATATATCGACTATTATTTTAATCTTATCTTATGCATAAATGGAAGTCATAAACGCCAGGCTTTAAGTTTTTATGACAAAGATTGCTACATTTGCTACCTATTAAAAGTCTAGTATTATTTTAAATTTAGTGTTATTTTTAACTAGATGCGCCTAGCGGCTTCACCCGCGGATCAGAGTTTTTTTTCGTACAAATTCTAGAAATGTATTGCATACCCCCCAGAGGTTATCGTGTAAAAATAAACAATACCTACGTATTTAATTATTCACTCCATACTTTATTTATATCGAGTCTTGAGTGAATCGAACCAAGGAAAAAATATTCTCCATACAAACTTTACCACCCTATGAGGTTAAAATTTGCAAATTTTAATAGCCTATGTCCGATTCTAGGTTCTAAACTATCTACCATATCATACCAAATTTCATCTTAATAACTTAAGTAGTTAAGGAGATTACCTATAACAAACATTCACACAGACTTTCCCATTTATTATAATAGTAAGATTTTCGATAGTTTATTGCGATAACGAAAATATTTGATGGATGAGTGATATTTATATTGTGTCATTTGGCAATCATCATATCTTAGTTGGATACTCCCAAGTCTCACAAAGTTCCATTGTTTTTTTATTTAATTAAAAGCTGTAAACTTTAAGCCATGTTGTTTGAAGTAGGTAAGTATATTTTGTGACCGTAATGCAGTGCGGGCATTTATTAAACTGATTCGTAGAAGATAAATCAGCATTTCTAAAAAGTTCTACATATTTACTTTCGTGATGATTTCTTGCAATGTTCACCATTTAGTTAAAGTAGGTTAATAAGACATGCATGCATTGCAATATTTATATTTTTGCGTAATAATCAATTAAATTCGGTTTGCAGGCTAAGAATATTTTACCACTTCTCAGAAACTGGTTCTATAGTTTTTAAACAACTTTAAAAATGATGAGGTTCTATGTTCAACTGTTTGTATTTTCCCTATATGTATGTTCGTTTATAATTCCGTCAGTTAAATTAGAAGTAAAATAAATTTAAAAAAGCCAAATCGGTCGTAAAATTATTTAATATTAGGCAAAGATATTATATTATTAACGAGCGACCCGCCCCGGCTTCGCAAGTTTTTATTATACATATGAACCTTCCTCTTGAATCTCTCTATCTATTAAAAAAACCGCATCAAAATCCGTAGCGTAGTTTTAAAGATTTAAGCATTCAAAGGGAATAGGGACATAGGGACAGAAAAAGCGACTTTATTTTATACTATGTAGTGATATCTTTGGTATTAGGTAGTCCCCTCAAAATCTAAATAAACAATGAAATAACAGACGATTTCCCAGAACATAAGTTTTACAATATAATCCTAATTTTCTCGTATTTTTACATGATTTCACTTTCATTACTTAAAATTAACATGAAAAGAACATTGAAATGAAAAGTGAGAAACGCTTGGACCCTTCGTTTCTCTCACGGAACAGGTCAATAAACTATCAAAGGATGCCATAGTAAGGCAAGCAAGGCCATGCCTACGAGTTTTTTGTCATGGCATAGTATATAACATGTCCATAAGCACAGGAATGTGGCGGTTGGGTCGGGAACGAAGGCCGCTCACCTGCTTCACTATGCTATGCTCGCGCTATTATTTATTCTGTGACATTACCTGGCGCCCAACTCTGCAAACCAATCGCACAAGAACATAACATTACTAATAACTCCAAATCGTGTGTTACATCGAATAAATTAGTAATTACCAACTTAAAACTACAAAATAATGGAACTTACTAGCAAAAAAAGTAAGTAAATATTAAGCTTTTAATTACCTACTTATTAGAAACCATTTTTTACATCTTTCTTGCGTAAAAAAGTAATAGTATATCTATATTAATAATATATAATAAGTATTAAGAAGCTAAATACTTCACAACACATAACATTATATAATTTTTAAAATTTTGCAACAATATAATACGATAATAACTATATTGTCACAAAATGGTCACGTAGAATCCATAGATGGAAGAAACTTCACATAGTACAGAACATGCGGTAATATTTGCACGGCTCGATTGATAGATTCCTTCCATAATTTTTCTCGCATCTGTACTTTCTTTTATTTGAAGTAGAATTCCAATATTAATCCATGTGTCGACACCATAGTCATAGTAAAGCGATTCGTTTAGCAGAATAGGGCCCCTGATCATCTGGTGGAGGTAGAAATAATTGTGTAGCTAACTGTATCTTCTTAGTTGACGACCTTGATAATGCGCTGAGAATTTGCGTGTACGTTTTCTCCGTAGGTCAATGTTCCCGGATTATACATAGTTCAAAAACCTTATGAATCTTATGATATTTATCTATTTTATGTATTGTATTAGGTATATCAGTCATCTAGTACCCATAACACAATCTCTTCTTAGCTTGGGGCTAGATGATCGTGTGGATTGTCCAGCATTATTGATTTAAGTATTATTATTGAGTGGCTACTACATTTTTTTATTATAAAACTAGCGACCCGCCCCGGCTTCGCACGGTTTTATTATAAGTATCCTTGCTCTTGAATCACTCTGTCTATTAAAAAAAACCGCTTCAAAATCCGTTGCGTAGTTTTAAAGATTTAAGCATTCAAAGGGACATAAGGACATAGGGACAGAGAAAGCGACTTTGTTTTATACTATGTACATGTATTGATAAAGAATAAGGTGTATTTACTTTAAACTTCGAGGCTAAGATATAGTTTGCGGCCGTCCACTTTTTTGGGTAAAATTAAACCTTACAATCGCGCTCTTGAAACGATCGTAAATGGTAACAGGTAATGTTCTTTATTGGTCTTTTACAAAGTCGGTAGGTTTCACTGTATAATGTTAACGCAGATTGACAAATTGATATTACTCCGTTTATATATATACGAGGTGATACGAGGGTTTATTAAAGAGGCGAAGTAAACAGGTTTGTAAACTATATCTAGATAGTAGTTATTAACCTAAAAACGTTAAGTTACGTAAAATCCGAATTAAATTACGTAAAATTCTTTAGTTCCTGTACAGTACAAACATAAAAAAATCATGTAGTAATCAAAACATATAATTTTAGTAAATGCTAAGCAAAAACTTCTGAACGGATATGGATGAAATTAGGCACAGAGATAGATTATAGTCTGGAATAACACATAGGCTTATTTTATCCCGGAATTCCTACGGGAACGGGAATTACGAGGGTGAAACCGCGAGGCGCTAGTGGTGTTATAATTTTATTGTAGAGCAATTGTTTTGCTCTATTCCATTTCCTGTCTCATTGATTGTATTCACAGATGATCGTGTATGAATGGGCGCGGGCGTGTGAAAGTAGGAAACAATTGTCCTTTGAAAAGACCACGCCGCAGATAGCAGTGAAAGTACCTAGCGGTGCCATGCTCTCTTGCCATTTAACTACTTTATCAGGAGCATTGCTTATGGGTTATTAAATTCTAATATAAGTTTTAAATTAAAAATATAAGCCTACTTTCTAGTACAATAAATTATTCATTCATTCTAACCAAGGTCGCAGTTACCACTTAACTAAATTGATTTGTCATTGTCTACAGGTAAGTCTACGATGAGTCATAATCGCTGGAAATGCCTACTTAGGCAAGAATCGTACTCAAATCCGTTATACGAACGAATGCAGTGTACGCCTGAGGCCAGACGGTGAGTAAGTCACATTCTCAACATTTCTCAGCTTATTACGGTACAATTAGCTAGGTTTTTGTTATTATAGTGCGTAAGCCTATAATAAATAAATAATAAGGTTGATTTTCCATCAGAGATGTGCAACGTTGCTATGTTTCTGATCGACCAATAGGATGGATTCTTTATTGCGTCTTTTTATCAGCACTGAAAATGACTCTAATAGAGCGATTGTATAAGTGCTGGAAACAGCAATGTAGCACATCTCTGGTGGAAAAACAGCCTAATGCTGGACAATCCACACAGCATCTTCTGGCCCCATGCTAAGTTTTTTGTTACTTTACGGCTAAACAACTCAAAACACAACCCTCAATCCAGTCGCCGGTAAAAACTAAAAACATTATTATATAACTGTAAACCTAAACATAGTTTTTCTTGAACAATGTTACCTCTTTACTCCAAAACTACCTTCTCAAAAAAAACCCTCGCTCGCAACTAAAAACATGAAAAAACAACCACTTGAATGATCGCCTCTATCAGTAAAGTTCACGCTTCGCTTGCCGATACTTACATAATTTTCTACTAAATGACCGATTTCAAGACTGTCACCAACTTCCGTCCATTATTAATTTGATACCGCGCAGAAAGGAAGTTCCAAATTATGCAGTGCCTATTAAAACAACACTTATATCATTCGACTTAGTATTCAGAATATAGAGCTATTGTATTGAAATGACTTCACTTCCTAAACGGAAGGTAGTCATTTACCACAGTTAGGGCACGGCCGCACTGCAAGGCAGTTTGGATGGTAGACGAAAAAATAATTTTATGGAAGATTTAATCTTACTATCCTACTAAATGGGAAAGTCTGTGTGAATGTTTGTTATAAGTAATATCCGTAACTACTAAAGTTATTTAAATGATATTTGGTACGTAGATAGTTGAGGGTCTAGCTAGAATAACACATAGGCTATAAAAATTTGGAAAATTTAACCTGTGAGGGGTTAAATAGAGTGGTAAAGTTTGTATGGAAAATTATTATTTCTTGGTTTGATTCACTCAAAACTCGGTATAAATAAACTGCGAAGTAAATAATTAAACATGATTTTTTTTATAAAGAATATCCCTAGGAGGCGTGCAATAAGCTTCTGAAATTTAACAAATTCATTTCATGCGGGCTAAGCCGCGGGGCGCATCTCGTTTAAACTATTTAACAGGTATTTATCTCGTTTGTTAACCTTTTTAGGATTCCGTACCCGAACGGTAAAACGGGACCATATTACTAAGACTTCGCTGTCCGTCGGTCACCAGCTGTATTGAAAGTTAAACATTTGAAATTTTCACAGATAATGTATTTGTTGACGCTAAAACAAAAAATACTAAAAAACAGAATAAAATAAATATTTAAGGGTCTCCCATACAACAGACATGATTTTTTGCCGTTTAATAATTGATGGTAAAGAGAGTATAGCCCTTTTTGTGCGAGTCTCATTCGTATTTGACTGGTTTAATTATCAGATAAGGTTGAGCCTAACCTTACCCAATGTCACGTTTGTCTGGGCAAATATCGCGTAATTTTTGGTCACAAGATCGCTAACACTGCTTCACGTAATCATTTACGTTAAGTTAAGAGACATCAATGATGATGTCTCTTAGTCAAGCGTCAAAATAAAGTATAGCAACCGGCCTACCATTTTGCAGTGCGGCCGTGGCATAACACTAACTGTTGGTAATCTGTGGAACTCTATTGAATCGATGTTTACAGTTAACTTTATCAACGGGTGGTTTCGTACTCGCAAAATTTCGATAAGTTTTACTCGCTCGTAAACTCTTTGCAATTGCGTTTTTGTTGCCAAAGCAATGTTCTGAACAGTTAGGTTTGTTTTCACCAATTTCCGGTGATTTGATGTACTTAAACACTGTTCCCATGGCGATAAAAACAAACCAAGTAATTAATCAAATTAGCACTACTGAGTTTCATTTACTAGGTTAAATTATAAACTTGATTGCAATACGTCTACAATCAACTCGAGCATTTGAAAAAGAAAGCGTTGCTATGATAATAATGGGATTCAACTCAGAATCATAGAGTTTAATCCCATTATTATCATAGCAACGCTTTGTTATTGCATGCGCTCATGCATTGCATTTGCACAATAAAGATTGGTGTACCAAATAACACCTTGTGGGTTATTGACTAAACACTCCTAAATGGTTACACCAATGTACTGTATGCCTAGGTAAGATAGGTATGAATCCTTTAGTAATAAACGTACCATACAACTAAACGGTCATTTCACTCCAGAGCCTCCTAACACCGAACCCTACACCAATGACGTTAATACTTGGCCTAGTCTATGTGTTATTCCAGGACTACGTCTATTAAAATTTCAGCCGGATCCGTTCAGTAGTTTTTGCGTGAAAAAGGAACAAACATCCATTCAAACTTTCGTATTTATAATATAAGTAAGGATGTGAAGCAAATACTTTTATTTTAGACTTTTTAATTACCGGTGAACGACCATTTAACAGCTGAGAGCTGTTTAGAACACTGTGGGTACGCTGCTTTAGCGCCAACAGTCACTTCTTTCTTACTGACCTTTACGCAATCTAACCTTTCTTTGACCTAAGCAATAAGCCCACACAAAATCAAACCGCACACACAATATAGAATGTTATAAGTAGAGAAGTGGGTAAACAATAATTCATACGGCTTTGGTGTAAGTTATGTAACAGTTTTCTTGCGTTTCCATTAATCAATAATACTGGTTAGAACTTAGATTCTTACATGTAAAGTTAGCTTCAGATTTAGTCGTTTAGCTTAGCCAAAAATATAGATTATCTAAAAAATATGTGAGTTCAAATTTACGACTATTTCAATCCTCTAATTTATATAAAACGAACAGGTATGCTTTTGTGCTAACTTAGAAATATAAACATTTATTTATTTACCTACTTACTTACTGACTACAAACTTGATCATGTAAGTAACATCGCTAGATTAAAAATGATGGTCCATAGGTACCAATAGAAGACAAATCTGCGAAAGACTGATGATGATAGATACTGGATGCGGCAAGCTGGAGACAGAGTGCTATGGCGCTTATTAGGGGAGGCCTATGTCCAGCAGTAGACTAGTATTAGGTTGATAGAAGACAAAAACTTACTCTGCTAGCTAATAACTGTATCTTTCTGACGCTGACTGTACTACGTGTTCAAATTGTTCCAGTTAAGAAGTGTTAAAGATTCAGAATGCCTACATTACTGCATATTGACAAATCGTGATGGCATTTGATATTCTCACGGCCCCGACGCCGGGACCGTCACGTACTCGCGTAGCGATGCAGTGAATGTGGAATTATACATACGGAATTCTAATCCGTTGCTTATCTATTTACAACCGTATCTTCATTTCTTTAAGTTTGAATCACGTATTGGTTTGTATATCTGTCTTCATCACTGGATTTTACACATTGGGGCGCGAAGTTAGTGGCATAAACAACGGTGTTGCTTTAGCCGTAATCATTGAGAATGGAAACAAAAAGAAAAGAAAAAGAAAGAATTCTTCTGATATTATTTTGAAAATATTCTTACTAAAGGGAAAGTGTATTATAGAATAGAATAGAATATTTTTTATTTGTTTACAGAATTACACAGAAGGTACACTTTATAAAATTAGGCTATAGGTACTCATACGGATCTTTGTTCATCCTTTACGCAAAAATGCTGAACAGATTGGGCTGAATAGACGTAGTTTTGGCCCTGGAATAATACATAGGCTATATACCTTATTTTCATCCCATTAATCAGTTCCCATGAGATAGAAAAAGTCTTAAAACGTTTCTATAGGAACAAAGCGAGCGAAGCCGACGGCGGATACTAGTTTATAATATATGTCTGAAATAGTTTTATCTACTAATTACTGCAGCATTATTTTACGTAAACAGCACAAATATTGACTTATGGTTTAATATTAGCAAATAGTTATACAACGAATTTCCCGCTGATAAACCAGCTTCCTTCCTGTTTTATCGTTTGACTACTTATTTTAAGATTGTAATGTGTAATTAATTCGTCAGACATGATAAATACTCTCTTGTTTTTTGGGGTTTTTTCATCACGTCATTCTATATTACAAACGCATTTTGACGATGATAAAAATGTGAAAGTTTGAATGGATAGAAAGATGTTCCTAAGACGTGAATAAATTTTGTCTTGTATATACTGCAAAAAATTTAAAAAAACTGGCATGAAATTTTGCATCCTGTAGTTCTGGGTTTAAAAATTCAAATTCCTATATTAGTACATACGTATCATAAATATAAACTAAAACTATATAACGATAGAGACGCTAAAAAAATGTGTATGAATTTGTGTAAAATTGTGTCGTGTTTCGTATCCTCTGTGCAGGACAAAAAAAAAACGATTTACTTAAATGTATTAGAAGTGAGTTTGCGTACAGTATCCTTAATTAAAAAAATCTTTTAATATATACGCTGCCAAATAAATGTCTTACTCTACTTTTTATTGTGAGACAAAGCCGCTGGCAAAACCTCGTGTAACAATTTAAAAGAGCTGGTAGAGTAGAAGTCTTAACTCTGATTCACACAAATTAATGAAATCCCATTTCAATATCATTAGATAGGTTTCCAATTGTTACAATATATGAACTGACAGCGGAACCGTCAATATTTGATATACTGAACTGTGCTGATATGCGTGAATTATCATTAACCTAGGTATATTCACTGTTATTAACCTAGGTATATTAGTCCACTGGACATAAGCTTCCTCTAATGAGCGCCATAGCGCCCTGTCTTCAGCTTGCCGCATCCAGCAGTCTTTCGCAGATCGGCATCTCACCTAGCAGGAGGGATTAAGTTTGCTGAGTCGCGGTCTCCATTCAAGAATACGTATGTCCACAGTTATGGCCAAAGAGAATAAAACTGCTCTGTAGTTATGGCCAGCCCACTGCCATTTCAGCTTGCAAATTCTTTGAGCTATGTCGATTTTGGTTCTCTGTCGGATGTAGTATTCGTTACGAAACAGCCTTTGATAAATAATTTCCGCGGTCCCAGTTCAATGACTCATTCTACCCAGAGACAATGTCGTTGGTTCGTTTATTTAATCTATCTATGACCGTTTGTCTGTTGTCTATGATTGTGTGACGTAATGCGACAGACAGAGCTAGATAATTATGGTTAATAGCATTAACAGTAATCCTGTTAAGTTTCAATAATTGGGTGACCGACAAAACAATGCTCATGTAATGCGACAATGTAAATCTGTTTTGACATGATTTACGCACTAACATGACACTAATAGTGTTAAGATTTAGCAATTTTTAATGTCAAACTATTGTAGTATACCTACCTAAACATTTACCAAAACGATTTACTGATTTACGGATACATTATTTATCAAGTAGATTTACTCATTTACCCATTTTGCTTTCTTTATGTTCTAATAGCGACCCGCCCCGGCTTTGCACGGTTTTTTATACGTATAAACCTTCCTCTTGGATCACTCTATCTATTAAAAAAAACGCATCACAATCCGTTGCGTAGTTTTAAAGATTTAAGCATTCAAAGGGACATAGGGATATAGGGACATAGGAACAGAGAAAGCGACTTTGTTTTATACTATGTAGTGATATTATACATAGGGATAGATAAAGCAACTTTTTTTTATACTATGTAGTGATGTTGCGTTCGAGCGTATTTATCGTAGTATTCTTTTTCATCTCTAGTTCTGAGCCTAGTGCATGTCTGGAGTTAAGAGAATGGCAGAGGTAGGAAGGGCAAACGTTCTTCTGTGATCGTTTCCGATACCTTCCGTGCAAATTCATCAGGGGTGTCATTTCCTACCGATCCGCTATTTCCCTAGATCCTCTGAAGGATAATCGTCAGCCGGAATTGGGGCTTAGCTTTCATCTTGTCCACAAAGCTCGAAGTTTGAATTCTATAGAACAAACTTGTCTATACTAATATTATAAAAAGTAAAGATTTGTTTAGTTTCTTTGAATTTAATAGGCTCTGTAACTACTGGATTAATTTGAAAAATTCTTTCATCATTAGAATCCTATATTATCCCTGATGAACAAAGGTATGTACCTATACGAAGCTGGGGCGGACCGCTAGTATGAAATACATTAAAAAGAAGACGAACCCCTTCAGGCAAACTACTCTTAAAGGCTTATAAATTCTAAGAAATCTAATTTAGCGTGGACACTGTAACATCTAGTTTTCCAGCACGGCGGGGGGCCAATTAAGAAGGGGAGGAAAACGTCGGCTACCCACATGGGAAAGGTCATGACGTCAGAGGCAACGCGTGTCCCCCCCAGTCACATCTGACGCGTCAAGACGCGGGTAGTCACACCTACAGGGATTGACACAGTGTACAAACAAATAGTAAATCTGTACTAATAACTAGCGACGATCGATTTAGGTGTATTATCCTACAAATATTATAAACGCGAAAGTTTGTATGGATTTATATTTGATACTTTTTCACGCAAAAATACTGAACGGATATGAATGAAATTTGGCACAGAGATAGATTAAAGTCTGGAATAACACATAGGCTATATTTTATACCAGAATTCCCACGGAAACGGGAATTATGCAGGTGAAACCGCGAGGTGTTGCTAGTATTTATTATAAATGCGAATGTTTGTGTGTTGATGTTTGTTTCTCTTTTACGCATAAACTACTGAACGGATATGGATGAAATTCGGAATAAACGTAGTTTTAGCCCTGAAATAACACATAGGCTTTTCATCACTTAAATAATTTCCCATGGGATAGCCTTGAGACGTTTCCATAGAAACAACGAAGGACGTTTCCATGGATAACGAGCGACCTTCCCGATTCGCACGTGTGTTTTATACATACATATAAACCTTCCTCTTGAATCACTTTATCTATTACGGGAAGCAAATTTGTTTTATATTATGTAATCACTACATAGTATAAAACAAAGTCGCTTTTTCTGTCCTTATGTCCCTATATCCCCATGTCCTTTTGAACGCCACAACGGATTGTGATGCGGTTTTTTTTAATAGATAGAGTGATTCAAAAGGAAGGTTTATACGTATAATAAAAACGTGCGAAGCCGGGGCGGGTCGCTAGTGTAGTGTATAATGTATGAATGTGACGAGTATTTTACACTTAGATATAAAAAAATCCTAAAAATCTAGCCGAATGCAGAGTACCCAGAATGCTGGCAGCTTAACCATGTAAAATGTCAATACTAATTCGTTGACTCAAATAGAACTGCCATTCAAAAGATATGACAAAACAATCATATCTTTTGAATGGCAGTTCTATTTGTATTTTGTAGTTTGTTTTCTATTCGTATTAATAGATGCGAAACCCTTGTGTGCGAGTCTGACTCACACTTGGCCGGTTAATGATGGTTCCACCTAGGGATCAACCTCTATCATCCTCATCACCATCAACAACCTATATTAGTCCACTGCTGGACATCGGCCAATCTAAATACTAAAAGCTTAACAGTCATCGAACAAATGGCGAAGATATCGAGTAACTCACAAGTATTGTTTTGGTTTTCGTTGAAAACTAATGTTTTACGCAATTTTCCGAGTCAGTACTTTACGGCTGACATTCCATACCTGGACATACCAGGTAATTTATGAATAGCTGTGTAAATCAATCATAAATAATTGCCCTGTCATGTTATCTCTACAATATACCTACTACTGTTCACTCTATCTTTCTTTCGCTTCTGTTGTAATGTTTTTGTCTATTTTTCTATTCCATTCGTATCTATACCTATCTCAATCATATAAGATGATATGAAGTTAATCTAACAGTCAGTTGTTCGTATGCTGATTAACTCGATAATAATAATAACCTTATCAGTTGTTTTTGTCTATTTTTCTATTCCATTCGTATCTATACCTATCTCAATCATATAAGATGATATGAAGTTAATCTAACAGTCAGTTGTTCGTATGCTGATTAACTCGATAATAATAATAACCTTATCAGTTGTTTTTGTCTATTTTTCTATTCCATTCGTATCTATACCTATCTCAATCATATAAGATGATATGAAGTTAATCTAACAGTCAGTTGTTCGTATGCTGATTAACTCGATAATAATAATAACCTTATCAGTTTTAAAAGTTATACATTCAGGCGAAGGTCCATAGAATCCAAAAACTAATTTATCTTATAAACGTGTTCAGCAGTTTCGGAGTTATAAGTGGTGTAAGGTGTAACAAACCCGAATTTATTTTATATCGGTACAGGGTGGACAAAAACTGACGTCATATAAAAATGAATGCCCCACCCCCAGGGGTTCCCGAAAATACACCATGTATTTTCCCCGATTTGTCATAGTTTTCGAATAATATTTTTTTCAAAGTCTGTTCCGTCCGAGAATACTCGATTTTTTCTATTAAATCATGACTCGAAAACAACACTAGAAAACTACGAAATCTTTCTTTAGGCTTAATAAGCACTAAATAAGTCAAATTTTAAACTTAACATAATTATAAAAAAAAAATTAATTAATTTTCTTTCTTCGCTTCACAATTCAATCTTTCAACGAAAAATCCATGCTGTGTATTTCAAATCATGTTCCTGCTGAAAACTTGACAAGTCTGTGCTGAAACCCACGCATCATTCCAGCCCACATGTTCCAGCCCACAGATTATACAAAGTTTTCCAGCCTGTAGTTACAATTGAACCAACAATAATCACGATGAAGTAAACACCCACTTGGTGTGTTGACGTCATTAGGGCACAAATAATGTCTAGACCACGTGGTATCTAACCGACTAACGTTAAGTGACGTCATATTACTAAGGTGGGTAGTAGTGGGTAGGTAGGTAGGTTGTTAGGTAGGGTAGTTGTGAATTTTATCGTCTGCGTGGGATCAATGAAGTGTACGTAAGTTTTTATCTTTTGTGATGGATGGTATGGCTTTGTGGTATATTGCTAGATTATTTTCTCTTTATAATCACACTTTATTTTATAAACTAGGCGTGCCCGCGGTTTCGCCCTTGTAGAGTTTTATAATCCTAAATGTTTGTTTATTCTGCTATACGGAATTTAAAAAAGTCCAAAAATATATAAGTTCATAAAAATTGGTTGAGCCGTTTTTGATTTATTAGCTGTGCAGCTCGACTTACAATACATAGATTCTTTTATTATAGAGGTAAATATAAAACCTGGAACTCCGGAAAGAATATTTTCAAATCGTACAAACTTTTGTCCCTAGGCGGAAATCGAAACCGCAACCTCCCGCGTCGCAGGCGAACCTTCGCCCGCCGCCGCGCCGCCACTGAGCTCGTTACCTTTTAATATGTTCAGTCTGGTTTTAGGTACATCAATTTTCATAATTCCTATTAAATTAACGATTTGGAAAAGTGTAAGGTTGCGAAACGAAGGCGCATTACCCGCGTTATGAGTCCTATATAATTTGCTCATAAAATTTCACGCTTTTTGTGTCTACTTTTCCGAGCTACATCCTAAGCCATAAATCTGAAACAGAACCACGCCATTAAGTTCAATAAATAACCCTATAAACGCTTTTCAGTTAGTTTCACGCCTTCGTCCAATTTTCCGGATCCCCGGGCAGCATCAGGTTTCGGGGGAAAAGGGGGGGGGGGTTTGCGACGCAACAGGCTACCCCCTCCCTCCTTAGTATAGGGGTCCCTTCTTCCCCCCCTATTGTAACGTAGATTGAATAGTAATTTCATTTTATCTAACTTGAGCTCGTCTAGTGTGAAATTGAAAGCCTTGGATTCTATTTTCAGACGTGTGGGAGTTATTTTTAGCACATTTCTCTTATAGGAAATTAATGCAGAACGTGGGATGTGACACAGTTTAAGGCTAGGTATTCTACCAGAAGACGCGCTTTTGTGATTTAAAACATCTGAGATTTATAAAATAAATAAAAAAGGGTAGTATACATGGTGTAACAATATACATGTGCTAAGCGAAAAGCTGGGTATTTCTACCCCCCCGGGGAACAACTTTTGTTCAACGACTTTTCTAATTTCGATTGGTATCTCTGAAAAAACTAAAACAAAGTTTTCACATGGCCAGCTGATTTTTTACGAAGTGACAACCCTAAAATCTGCTGTTTCTTATACTTGCGACGATGACCTCAGTATGGTCACAGAATAGATGTAGAAAAGAGTGACAGATTCATATTCTTGAAATAGAAAAACGCCTACAGCATCACTGAGGCAAATTGTCGTAAGTCATGGCTAAAATCACATTTCAATTTGAAGGTTGAGTTACGTGTAGTTAAACATACGAACTAAACTACGCTAACACAGTTATGTCTTTTTCTAACTGTTTGTTCTTTCTTGTGTGTTGATCTAATCATAATAACCTACTGACTGAATACACATTGATGTCCACTACTGAAAAGAGCTGTGAATCTGGCGGGTATTGCCATAATCACTTGGCTGGGGATTGCTGATCAAAGAAACGGTATAAGTAATTCACACAATAAAAATGCTGCCTTTCATTTGGCGAAGCCCCTTGGTCGACTTTTACGACATCCGACATACGACGAGCTGAGTCGCAGGGGTCGGTTAACTTAATTAAAAACTTTACCAAATGACTCTTTCCGTCATTATGTAGTTTATCTGTCCGTTCTGTACCTACATTAATATTTGACACTTGTATTTCCACAAAGGAACGCGACTAAATTTTATTGGCTGTAGCACTATGCAAAACCATGGCAACCAGCCAACCGCCAATCATAGACAAGTTAGAGAACCATTCATTCATTCGCGACTAAATTTTATTGGCTGTAGCACTATGCAAAACCATGGCAACCAGCCAACCGCCAATCATAGACAAGTTAGAGAACCATTCATTCATTAATTTCCGCTAATTGACTGTCGGCATCTATCAACATGCGATACACCACATGGCGGTGCTGTATTTGCCAAGCGGGCTATGAAATATTTTTTACGGGTTCCGTAATTTTTTTTATACCAAAATTTAAAGAAATTCGTTTGTTTAAAATCATAAAATCAAAAAAAAAAAGCTTAAATCCGTTTTCTACGGGATTTTGTATTAGGTATACCAACTATCAGAATTCACGCAAAGTGTATGTGTGTGTAGCAGGTAGGTACCTACATTGTGAAAGACCTATGTAAAATAAGACCAGGTACCTACCTACGTATTCATACAATTTTCTACCACATACCTATTATTTCACGACTGTGATCCGAATACCTCCTACTCATGGGAATTATTAAAATTGAAAATGAACCCTAAAAATTATCCATCTTTTCGGCGAACGAAATCAAAAGAATGAATGATGAACTATTTTAGTGTGACCTTCGTCGCGGTGCCGTGTAGTGCTCTAGGTACAATTTTTATCTTTTGTGCCTAAAAAACAAGTAACTAGGACTTAAGAATACCTTAAGGGTGTGGTGTATGCATCGGAGTGTCACAGATATGAAGAGGCGTGTGTTGGAAGCGTGTGCTTACTTCCATAAAATGTGTGTTGTTTGGAAGAAGGGAGGCATATCGAACCTTACTTACATGCATAGGTATCGATACCTACGTCATGCATGTGTAACTTACTAACTAACTAACCTAACTAGTGCTAAAGTGAGTGAGACATGTTAATGCCTAAAAAGAAACCTACCTTGTGCTGAAGTGTGTGAATTGTCTGTGACTGTGTACCTACAAGTGACCTACCAAAACATACATAAATCCCTTCGTAAGAAGCCATCTAGACAGCTGACAAGCGAGAAAATATGAGGTTTGTAACTTGTACCTACACTTACAACTTTCCTAACTCAGCATTTTAAGATTTTCTCAACACTACCTAGGAACTTACATACTAGCATCTTATTATTACCACGAATTTATTAGCTCGTCTAGTAATCTCCCGCCATAGCTGAAATCTACGAAGATAAATACCTACCTACATACCTGTAAAGTTAGTAGGTAAGTACAGGTTGCGCGAATAGGGTTGTCACTTTATTTTGGCACTAGGAAATGAAAACTTTTTGTATGGGAAACTGAAAATAGGAATTTTTAATTATCTCCCCCCCACAACTGATCACCATGGGTTCCTGACCCCCCCCCCCCCCCTTCGGCTTAGTAGGGGTAATATGTTATACCTTGTATACCTAAATCTTAAGGATCTAGTTAAGTCAAAGGTAACTTTCAGTTACTGTTCTAATTAATTTCACTCGAATAAACCACAAATACACCCCTTTTTATAATGCTCTTCATTATTATGACAGAACTACTGATACTCTAATCATTTTTTACTAAAGTAAAGATTTTAAATATTTCTAAACAAGTTCGCAAAATTTGATTCGATCTTCTAAATTAAATCTTAATGACCTACAAAATACTCGAACGCGGCGGCTTATTGACACGTGGGGTGCGATTAGTTACTTTTAACCCTATTGCTACAGGAATACGTGGCCTTAAGTAGATAAGGTTTTCATCAAAATGTAACTACTTACGATTGACGCACTGATTTACAGAGTCGAAGCTTTGAGCTTTATCTGTGCATAATAATTATATTGGGTCTACGATATTGTACAATGTATGAATGTATATGGTATGGGTGGTGTTTTGTTCCTTTTTCACGCAAAAACTACTAAGCGGATCATCGGGCTGAAATTTTGAATAGACGTGGTTGTAGACCTGGAATTACGCATAGACTACTTTTTATCCCTTGCTAGAGACCCGCCCCGGCTTCGCACGGTTTTATTATACGTGTAAACCTTCCTCTTGATTCACTCTATTTATAAAAAATAAAATCCGTTGCGTAGTTTTAAAGATTTAAGCATTCAAAGGGACATATGGAAATAGGGACATAGGGACAGAGAAAGCTACTTTGTTTTATACTTTGTAGTGATATAATTTCCCTCGGCATAGAAATAGCCTTGTAATGATTCCATAGAAATAAAGCGTGCGAAGACGCGGGCAGATACTAGTTGATTATATT
This sequence comes from Eupithecia centaureata, assembly GCA_944547425.1. Classification (NCBI taxonomy): domain Eukaryota; kingdom Metazoa; phylum Arthropoda; class Insecta; order Lepidoptera; family Geometridae; genus Eupithecia; species Eupithecia centaureata. The sequence goes on along the minus strand of OX155676.1, from coordinate 3,673,026 downwards.
TTCTACTAGCTGGTACCCGCGACTTCGTCTGCGCATGATTAGTATTTGGATTACTCGCGATTTTACTTGCTTAATTCCCTTTCCCGTGGGATTTTCGAGATAAAATAAAGCCTATTTCTTATTCCAGCTTATAATCTATATCTGTGCCATTTCATCCAGATCCGTTCAGCAGTTTTTGCGTGAAAGAGTAACAAACATCCATCCATCTATCCATTCATACTTACAAACTTTCGCGTTTATCAGTTCAATTCAGTTTGGTTCCCCTGGGCTATACGGGTTTTCAAAAATTTCTCACTGCATCTGAACGACGCGTACACACGCGTCGTTCAGATGTTGTGAGAAATTTTTGAAAACCCGTATAGCCCAGGGGAACCAAACTGAATTCCGGGATAAAATGTATCCCATGTCCAATCGTCCCGAGTTCCATTCGAATTTATTCAATTCCGTCGTGATGCGTGGTTAAAGAATTTTTGTTCCACCCTCTCTCCCAGGGGAACCTTACTGAATTCCGGGATAAAAAGTATCCTATGTCCTTCCTCGTAGTATGACCTATAATCATGCCGAGTTTCATTTCAATCCATCAAGTAGTTTCGGCGTGATGCGCGTTTACGATACAGACAGACAGACAGACAGACAGACAGACATGAATAAAAAAAATTACAGTTTTGGCTTAAGTATCGATAATAGAGTGCCCTCCAAAAAAAATTTTCAAAATATCTTCAATGTACAGAATTGGACCTGTTACAGTTTTATTATAAGTATAGATAACGCACAGCGTTTTCCATCAAAAGTCCATGTATATTAAAATGAAATGTATGGAAAAGAGGTCACACAAAGTAATTTTCCTGGAAGGCATTAGCATGACATGGCGCCTAAACTTCGGGGTGTCTCTTCTTGTTACAAATAAAAATTATAATACGGATTAGATTGATCTTTTTTACTTTCATCAGCTCAACTAAATCCACTGCTAATTATATGCTTCATAAAAGGTCGTCTTTGTCATAAACGCATAAACTCCTTATGAAGGGTACGGCTTAAATAAAAATGCAGATTATTTATTGTCAATAGGTGTTCAAATAACAATAACTGAAAGCATAGATGTGACAAACTAACAAACTAACATCCCATCCTTAACACAAATACCTACCCATCTCCGTTCCGTCATGGGTGAAGTTTATAATAATAGATTATTTAAAATAGTTATTTTCATTAGAAGAACCAGTGAATTTATCATCGAAGGATAGAACAAGGATATAATTAAAAGGGTAAAAAGAAATTAGTATCTACTGCAGACAGTTGCAAACAATCTAGAGGTAACTACGACCTAGAGGTACGACGACCGATGTGGCGCGGTGGGCGAAGGTCCGCCTGCGACCCAGGAGGTTGCGGGTTCGATTCCCGCCTCGGAACAAATTTGTGCACGATCTGCAGAAATTTGTTTCGTTGGTCTGGGTGTTTAATATGTATAATAAAAAATATCTATCTATGTAGAATATTGTATTAAGTATATCAGTCATCTAGTACCCATAACACAAGCTCTGCTTAGCTTGGGGCTAGATGATGCTGTGTGAACTGTCCAAAAAAAAAAAAAAAAAAACTCAATTAATCCATGTCAATACCAGTCCTAAGGCACTGACTGCTGATGCGATGCGCCAGATACTCACCAGCTAGAGGGTCACCCGTAGTCATCGATGTGACAGACGGAAATTTTTTAAAAATTGGAGAAACTAAGATGCTTGGATTAGATACCTAAGCTATGACTTGTTAAATTGTTGGAAGGTTAAGTCCTACTGAGCCCTAAAATGACTAAATACTGACTAATCCAAGTTTATCGATAACGTACAATAGATTAGCTATAAGCTGGCTGATACGTTTTATCGACATCTAAATTCACTTTATTACAAAGCAATAAGGTTCTTCTTGGAATCAATCACCCCTGTAATTTGATAAGACGCGGCCTTAATCAGAGTGAGGAAGAAATTACTGGTTACTGTCTAGTCTTCTTTGTCAGAGGAGATTGTAAAAGAAAAGTATTTTTAAAGTTCCGTACACAAAGGGTATTAATTGTTAATTAAATGTTTACCTTTAGACTGTTTGCAACCGTCTGCAGTTAGCTCAATGGTTTCAATTGTAAATACTAGTTGTAATTTTTCTATTCCTTGCTTGTAATTTTCGTTGTTAATAAAGAAATATCTATGAAAAAAAAAATTGTTCATCGTTATCAACATATCACTACATAGTATAAAACAAAGTCGCTTTTTCTTTCCCTATGTCCCTATATCCCTATGTCCCTTTGAATGCTTAAATCTTTAAAACTACGCAACGGATATTGATGCGTTTTTTTAATAGATAGAGTGAATGAATGAATGAATGAAAACACTTTATTATACTTAAATCTACCACACAAATAAAGAAAATAATACATAAGATACAACCAACTAAGACTAAGTATAAAGGGCGGCCTTATCGCTAAAAGCGATCTCTTCCAGGCAACCTTTGGATGGACTGGATATAGAGTGATTCAAGAGGAAGGTTTATACGTATAATATTAAAACCGTGCGAAGCCGGGGCGGGTCGCTAGTTATTTATATATTAATGACCTCAGTGACGCAGATGCGAATTTCTAACTGCGACGCAGTCAACGGTTGTGGTTCCGTTTTCCGACTCGGGCCAAAAGTTATACGATTTTAGGGTAAAGCGTGGGAATCCGCGGGCAGATGCTAGTAATTATTAATAATTTTATTAACTTTGTATGTATATAGGTGTTTGCCTTTTTGAAAAACAGCGTAGCATTGCGCCTGTATGAGTGCTATCAGCGCCGTGCTGAGGTTTTTTGATACATTCTCGTACGGGTGAAAAAGGGTCCCTCCTCTTTTCACCAATATTTAACAAAATTAGTTTTACAATTTCTAGAGATACTCAGTCTCTGTAAGTAAAAATAAACAAAAACCTAAATTTACATAGGCTCAAAATGTTTGGTACTTACTTTATGCTAGTTTGCAAAAAAAATTGTTTTTAGGTATTTATTTCTTTTCTTCTTTATTTCCTGTGAGGTTCAACTCGTAAGCGAGTGGCATGTGATCGAGATACTGTCGATACAGAACGGTACAGCGTACCGGATACAAATCCACTATCGCCCGGTGAAAGTAGTTACAAAAAATGCTCCCATTCCTGCACTGGTTGATATTTTATGAGACGTTCACTCGAGACCTGCTTTAGGGAATTCTCGAGGTGATTTTGATGGAAAATGTAGACTGGTAGCTGCCTTGAAGTCCATTTACGGGTAGTTGGGTTTCAGAGCGTTTTTAACGGTTATTTGCGTGGCTACACGATGGCTCAACGTTTATTTTATTTCTTTTTTTACCACTAGTTGCGCCCGTTGACTCAATTGCAAAAAAAAATTTAAAAAATATGATTGAAAAGAAATAATTTTCATTGACGAGATTTCTATAAATTCCTACTAGTTTAACCAATTATTGTAAGTATGTATTAACAGCTATGTGTTACAATTTAGTCCAGGAAGTAAAATGATTATTTTTGCATGTTTTTTTCTTTTCTGAAAGTAAGTTAAATTAGTTTGTTTGTTCATTAGTTTCTTTTCGAAATGATTAACTGATATTATAATACCTACAGTATACTCCATAGTACATTTGTACTCACATTCACATGTTTACTTAAAAAACTTATGTACCTACTTAAAAACATTTTACTTTTACTTAAATTTCGGCAATTCGAATCTAGACTCTCAGATGCTAATTTTAGTAAAAGTCGAATATGCGGTGAATGTATTTACTTTTGGCCTCGCCTTTCAATCAAGAACGACCGATACAGCTATAAACAACGTAATTCTCTTGCATATTTCGATCACATAACCTCCTTTTATGTCTGCAAAGTGTTACCAACTGAGTTTTATTTGTATACGAAATACTTGCAATCATCGTTATTTCTCGTAATCGCGTAAACTAATATATTTTAGGGTTGCGGGAAACGATACAATATAAAATCAAAAGCTCTCCGTGAGATAAAAACAAATAGGTACTGAAAGGAAGAGTATTGGTGTATTTTTAAAACTTACTAAAATATTCAGGAAACTACTGACTCATTATCAAACTATATCAGTCCACTGCTGGACATAGGCTTCCCCCAATGAGTGCCATAGTGCTCATCTTCAGCTTGCCGCTTCCAGCTTCCGCCTCAACCCACCTGGCCAGAGGGCGTCCTGCACTACGTTTGCGAGTCGCGTCTCTTCTCGAGAAAACGTTTACCCCAACCGTTGTCAAGCCGGAGACTCACACTAAGAGATTTCAGTCTATTTTTTGAAATTAATGAAACCTTCACCTTTTCAGCCACTAGGTCTTTAATCTCTTTCGAAAAACGTACTTTACACGTCATGTAACCCCAACATGACCTGTAAAGTACGTTTTTCGAGCATGGAGTGTGAAATGCTGCTTTGTTTTCACATATTAAATGATTCGCTATGTCATATTTCTAGCATGAAAAATGTCGCATACCAAAAAAAAGAGACTAGCTAATTGGACTAATAAATTCGTATGGAATGCCGATTGATTCATGTGTTTAATTTAAATCGTTCGTTATCACAAATGCTTGTTACCGTCATAAATATAACTGTTGTCGGAGTGGGATAGCGACTGCTATTGTTCTCGGATGCTCTCACAGGCCTAAGAATGGAGCTATGATAAATTGTTTTGATTAAGTTGGGTACTCTCAGTTTTTGTTACGGTTCCTATTCTGCTAATAAACTAATCGCTTAATTGTAACAATGGGTTTTTAACAGAATTATTTTCTATAAAGCTTGTCGTCAAACGAAGGTCTATTGTCGAAAAAAAAGTTGGCATTCTACTTAATTTTTAATGTTTTTTTTTTGTATTTGGGAGATCAAAGAACTACAGAAGTGTACTAAGGATCGACGAAAATGAGCCCCTGATCATCGAAAACTGATCTCAGAGTCGTAATACAAATATTGTGTAAAAAAAACTAAACGGATTTCAAATTCTTCAGAAAGTTAAAATTAGTACCTACATCATGATGTTGTCAAAGTCGATAAAATACGCATTTTAACGGATATCGCAAAAGCCACTAATCTACAGCCAAATCTAGCTCAAGAAAAATTATCAAAATATGTTCACCTGGAAAAGAAATTAACGTGAAAGTCATAAAAATATAGTCAAATTGAGACCTTTTCCTTTTTAAAGTCGTTTGAAAATATCGATTGCTAGTTTTGTGTAATGTGAGGATTTGCAGCATGCGCCTTAAATTAATTTAAATGTGGAACAATGACTAAAGCTAACGCGACACAAATCACGTTATGTCGTGTGCGATATTTTATGTCTTATGCAATGATCGACTTTTAGAATCAGGGCCCCGATTACGAGGCAAAGTTTACTTCTCTCCTACTGTAGGCAACATCTCTCCGTCTCTATTCATCGCTTCATGGGGTAGTAGACTATGATCTGCTCGACTCTACTTCTAAACGGAGCTCTATATGGTGAATAAGACTATTACGTACTCTTATTTATTTATTTATTAAAAATATTGTACCACTACCGTTACAGGCACACCTCTTAGTTCTTTATATATAAAATTAGCGACCCGCCCCGGCTTCGCTCGTTTTTATTATAGGTATAATCCTTCCTCTTAATCACTCTATCTATTAAAAAAACCGCATCAAAATCCGTTGCTTAGTTGTAAAGATTTAAGCATTCAAAGGGACATAGGGACAGAAAAAGCGACTTTGATTTATACTATGTAGTGATACAGTCTTCCATTTAAGAGTGTAGAAGTATCATAAATATCAGTCAAAACATAACAAAGGTCCAGTATTATTCCCATATTATATAGGGTGAAAAATAGTAGTCTCAAAGTCAGGGCCGGGAGTCGAACCGGTTGGCCGTTGCATCACCACACGCTCGCCAGAATGCCATGTGAGAGGGTGTGTGACTGCCTGCAATAGCTGAACAAGTCTATTAATATCGCATCCGGTTTGCGCAATATTAATAATGTATAGAGGTTTATTGTTTTTCATCTGTACAAAGTTAGAGATGCAGCCATTTGTGTGGAGGATAGGAATAGGATTTTGCGTTTATATGAGCGGGATAGAGCAGACTTTTAGAAAGGTCTAAGCAGTTTTTTTTATAAGAAATTGGTCCAGGAGAACCAAAGAAGTATTAATAAGCTACGAATCAAAACATAAGGCCGTTTTTTTCTCAATCGTCCTCTCACACTTACTAAAGGGAGTAAATAAATAAATAATTAAATAAAAATATAGGCCTAGTTTCATAAATCATGTGACAGATCAGCGCAGTTTTTTGCCTGTAGTGGGACTGTACAAGCTAATAAAAAAAATGTTTATCTGGGATAATTATGTTCGATGAATGAAATAACATTTTTATTAATATAATTATCATATTTCGATCGTATCTACTTCCTTTATTTTAATCGATAATTATCACCTTTTTAAAAAAACATAGATAAATTTATACATCAAAAATGCTGAAAGCTAAGTATTATAAACAGTAATGTATTTATATCTACATAAGTTCATACATATGAACAATACAAAGATAATGGTTACCATAAGGTAGGTAATAATTTATAATGTGCAATCCATTTGTGTAAATAAACAGTTTTGTTTTATGTCTGTTTTAACCTTACGAGAAAAACGCAGGCCTTACAAGCGCAGGACGGTTTTAAAATGTAAATATGTATGTTCTCCATATTATGAGAAACAAAATTATAAAAGTCCTCAATTTAGATTTCTCACCATAAACAGTATCCACCTAGAGATATTGTACCTACTCGAAAAATAATTATTCACTGCTTCTAGCAGCAAAAACACTTCCGACTGGATTAATATTTTGATAATTATGTACCTATAGTTCTAAATTTCACTTGTCTAAGTGCTTATTTTGTAAGCCTAAAGAAATAACGATATTGATTTAGGTACTTACTTGATATGGATCTGTTGAGCTACCTACCTCTAGACTATTTGCTACCATCTGCGGTAAGCTCAATTTTTTCAGTTGTATGTACTAGTTTTAATTTGTTTATATTCCTAGATTGTATGTTTCTGTGTTATTCAATTCTTCGTATCCACCCAAAAAAGGAAATCGGTGAAATAAAATTTAAATGTTTTTCAAAATTTACTTTAGTATAGAAAAACACAATGTTACCTAAGTAGATTTTTCTACTAAGTATAAATTCCCAGTAGATAAACTTCAAAATATACTTTTGATCTACGTAATTTTTTTTAACAGTAGAATTTGATCAAGTAAATACCTGTTATAATTTTTTTTCATCAATAATTAGTTCAGTAAATACATGTCTATCTTATCGCTCAGAATAATTCGACTTTCTAATACTTTTTGGCAATGTATAGGTGTGTGTAGCATTCATCTATAAGTTGATTAGTCATTGGTGTGACGGTAGAGAAAGTTGTTTTTATAAATGACGAATACAGATTGATTGGTTAAACTATATTTGATACCTTGTTAATAATATTTCCGGTTACACCAAGGTCCTAAAGACTTACCTTATCCCCATCTTTACATTTTATGAGTGCTTACTCGTATAATAAAATGTGATTTTAAATGCTGTAGACGGCAAAATAAAAATAAAATATTTTGTTAAAGGTAGCTTTATAACAGCTTAATAAAAGTAATTTATTTAGTATAGTAGTTTACTCTTATATTCAGATACATAAGAGTCATTTTAAATGACGTCTCAAAAATATAGTCCGTGAACTGACCGAAAGTTAATAATTAGATGTTTGTACAAAATTTAACAATTAAATTAAAATTTCACGAATTTATAAGGATAACTAAAAAATTAATGGTCAGATCTTGATGAAACTTATATGGGACACGAGAAGCAAAAGCATTACAATCATCATCATCATCATCAGCCTATATTAGTCCACATAGGCCTCCCCTAATGAGCGCCAAGCATTCCAATAAAAAAGAATAATTAAAACCGCTTTATCTAGAAAAACCATACAAGTATATTTTTTATTTGTTATAAAAAATCAGCTTGACTACGAGAGGAAGAAAACCTATGTGTGCCTAAAGCTTGATGCTAATTAGTTAGTGGTCATCAACCATGGGCACGCAGAGTTCAATGACCGAGTTCGACAATCGCGTCAGTTCGTCGCCTTCTATTCGCTATACGGAGGCATTATGGTGACGGTCATGGCATGTGTAGCGATGGTATTGACACCCACTTTGGAATTCCTTAGATTGTTAAGCAAATAAACTGCGGGGAATAGAGCAAAAACTGAGGCTAATGTACTGCCACTTCTATTGCTTTGAATATCTGACTGTGGAAAAGGATTTGATGTTTTTCCGAATTCTGAATAGAAACAAGTGTGATTCATTTATTTCATGTGATGTATTGTAGGCCTCAGAAGCATGAATTCCCAATACATATAAACGTAATACCAAAATGATAAGTCGAGCCACATTTCCACCGAATTACTGAGATACATTAATTATAAACTTTAGGCTGCTTTTTGTATTCGAATAGACTTTCGAACTTTCGAATATCTAGTTTGAGGATAACTTACCTATTCAAATATATGTTTAGAATAATATAATGTCTTTGACAAAATACTAACCTAAAATTAAATTAAAATTTACCTTAGCGAATAACATTTTGCATCTTTTTAAGATAAAAATGACATGTTTTATTTCCTATTCAAAACAACAATATCTAACTTACATGTTATATTAAATATGTTTAAGACAGAATCTTCTGTTATTTTAGCCGTAGGTAGAGCCAAGAGGTAATTTCAGGTTTGTAGATCCTACAAAATTTATTGCCAATGCTGGTGGTATGTGGGTTTATGAGTTATAACAAATTGGCCTCAGCATGGAGCCACTTAGACGACCGTAGTGCATGGCGTCAAGAACGATAGGATTCGTTTGCCAGCGGATATTATATACTACATGTTAATAGATTTATCTATAGTACCTGATAGTACCCCATATATTGCCTACTTTGGAAATAGATGCTGCTGTGTGTATTGTATATCGGGTAAATTAATGGAAAGTAGTCTATGTTTTATTCCAAGTCTAAAACTAGGTCGATTCAAAATTTCAACTCGAACCGTTCAGTAGTTTTTGGGTGAAAGACGAACAAAAACATCCATATAATCCGTTCGTGTTTATAATATAAGTATATCAGAAATAGCCCATAAAACACACTCTGCGTACTTTAGGGCAAGATGTTGTGTGGATTACCCGGCATTATTATTATCTAGAAATAAAGTGTTTCATTTCACTTTTTGTCTACTAATGTCTAGTCTAGATGATGAAGTGTTGATTGTCCAGCATTATAAATGTATTTTATTAACAAAATTACAACTAGTATTTACAATTGAAACCATTGAGCTAACTGCAGACGGTTGCAAACAGTCTAAAGGTAGCTCAATTGATCCAAGTCAATACCAGTCGGAAGCGTCTCCAAGACACTGGCCAACATAATAAATGTATTTGTTTGTCCCCAGGAGATGCAAGATGTCCTGGACGACGACTCGGACATGGGCGACTGGATGATCGAGCAGGACTCCAAGCTGGGCGTGGTGCTTCACGACCGGTTGATGACGGACGCCGCGCTCGGCGCAGCCCCCATCAAGACGGAACACTCCTACAGCCTCCACTCCGACAATGAATCAGAACCCTGCTCTCCTCATCATACCAAAGTTGACGGTGAGCTTACTTACTTAACAGTTCACGCGTCGCATCGACCAGACGCTATAGTACGTCTGCGCGCAGATAGTTTTTAAAAACCCGGAGAGCCTTGATACCCCACGGTTCTAGGGTCTCGACTCCAAGGGAAGCAAATGTGTATCGATATTGCCATACAGCGTGGTCTCCTCATCATACCAAAGTTGACGGTGAGCTTACTCTCCAGTTTTCAATGAGTGGTACGGCGGGCAAAGGTTTGCCTGTGAGGAGGTTGCGGGTTCGATCCTCATCTTGGGACTAATTTTTGTACGATCTGCAAATATTTGTAGGGGTTCTGGTTGTTTGTATGTATAATAAAAATATATATCTGTTTAACTTAGTGTATTAGGCTAAGTATATCAGTCATCTAGAACCCATAACACAAGCGCTGCTTAGCTTGGGGCTATATGATACAACGCGTAGATTGTCCAGCATTATTTATTTACTTTTTAAATAACAATATTTATTACAAAAGATAATTGAAATCAAAGAATACAAATAAATTAAAACACTAGCAGACTATTGAAACAATTGAGATAACTAAAGACGGTTACAAATAGTCTAAATAAATAAAAATAGCGAAATAGCGAAGCGTTCAATACAACTCGGAAATGTCCTCAATATCCTGGCTGCACTACCACGCTGTATGGCAATGCTGATAAGCAAAACAAAAAATTTGACTTAAGTGTTGTCAATTTTATGAGCATTTTCGTGATAATACCTGCCTTGAAACGTTTAAATCTATATTCATAAAAGAGAAATGTGGGTGACTCATCAAAATATCTACTACAAACTACAAGAGCTATGAAACTGAAATTTTACTTTTCAGACTAAGACAAGAATGGTTTTCATGAAATTCGTATTCTAAGGTAGTTAAAATAAGATCAGTAGGGTATTACTTAAATCCACGCGAATGAAATTGCGGATCAGTAAGTTTAATTTTTTTGAAGTGTCCAAGAGTCCTATGACGTCAAAAGCACTTCGAGTTTGAGTATAAAATGACACGCGTCCTTTATCAACAGACGCGTGTCAATGACTATCTTAAATTGTATCTAGGTACACTTATCTAAGTGAAAAGGCACAAACCATCGGTTACAGAAGATTACAAGAAAGTAACACATTGCATGTTTAATTGATCAATTTGTACTCTCAAGATCTATCTCTTCACGCATATCCATTTTTAGGGTACCGTATAAAAAGGGACAGGACCCTATTATTCTCGGCTGTTTGTTGTCTTTCTCCAGGCTGTATCTCATAACCCGTGTTAGTTAGACAGTTGAAATGTTCCGTATGATGATGTATTTCTGATTTTGCTATTTCGACAAATACTAAAAACAACTATAATATGAATATTTCAGGGGTCTTCCATACAACCAACATGATATTTTGCCATTTTTATGGATAATGGGTACGGAACCCTTAGTTCGCGAGTCCGACTCGCACTTGGCCGGTTTTCAAACTCATGCCAAGTTCAGTGTCACTTTATCATATCCCGTGTTAGTGTCATTTGCCCCGTTAATCTAATCATCTTGCCCCACGATTGTGACTCACACGCTTTAGGTGCAATATGCAGCATGGAATGTCAGAGAAATTATTGAAACACTGAAAGAATATTTAAATTACAGGGCTTAGACATAAATAAGCAAAAAAATTTGACATTTCTAATTTAAATTTGTTTTTATACCGTAGTATGTACTAGTCACATGAGTTGTTTCTACTGAAATGTTTCAAGTCTATTTCAATCCCATAGGAACCGATTTATGGGATGAAAATTAGCCTTAGTTTTATTCCAGGGCTAGAACTACGTCAATTCAAAATTTACGCCCGATACGTTCAGTAGTTTTTTCGTGAAATAGTAACAAATGTCCAAAGTTCCATACAAACTTTCGCGTTTATAATAAGGATGGATGGGACTCGCGAGAAGACCTTCAAATGGCTTTCAAATGTCATTTTTAGGATGGGTGGTTTTTGCGTAATTTTCGAGCTGGTACTTTTTAGTATAGGTACAATGACGACAACAGTTATAATCTCATTCCGTACATTTTGCGTATTGCCGCGCGTCTACTCGGATAGAACTAATTTTCATAAAGAAGCTTTGTTTCATACAAACTTGACTTTAGTTTTCGATAGGTTATTAGAGATTTGGCGAAGGCTTTTTGCACGGAATATTGTTTATATCATTTTTTACCGACTAACTAAGATAGAAGGCAATGTCTATGGAGCTCCGTTAACTTTTCGTTGTCAAACTGTAAACTTATACTAAACGCACTGATCTAAACAAATGATACAATATGAACTATAGATAAACACTATCCAACCGTCGTCGTCGTCATAATGACAGCATGATGAGTGTTAAATGCATTGGACACGCACAAAGTATAATAACATTTGGTTCGGTCACCATTTATAATAAAACATCACATAAATATATAATTCTAACATACAATACAGTCTGGTCAATGCGACGCGTGACCCGAGAGCTGGTGAGTATCTGGCGCAGCGCATCAGCATTGCCATACAGCGTGGTAATGCAGTCAGTGTCTTGGGGACGCGACGACTGGTGGATTAGGATCACTTGAGCTACCTCTAGACTGTTTGCAACCATCCTCAGTTAGCTCAATTGTTTCAATTGTACATATACATATACAAGTTTTAATTTGTTTCTTTTCCTTGATTGTAATTTTCTTTGATTATAAAGTTTTACCAAAGTTTAAATGGACATTTGAAACTTAATCACGCTAAAACTACTGAATGGATCGAGCTGAAACTTTGCACAGTTGTAGTTTCTGGGAGAACATATGTTTTTATACCAGTATTATAACAAATAACGCGTGCAAAGCCAAAGGCAGAAGCTACTGGCTTATAAACAGGGCAAATGCTAGTTTATGTTTGTCATAAAAATTTAGTTAAGTGAGCAAGATGGGTTTTAAATTAAATGAGAAATTGTAACGTTCAGAATAGCAGATAGGGCTATTTAATTAAAGCAATATGTGCATACCCGCGGTTTAAATCTGTGTAAATACCTTTTGCTGTAAGTTACATGCAAACTGCTTCAAACAAAACTAAAGTTTTCAATCAGTGCGGACTCGTAATGATGAGCTGAGACGTGGACACTCACGGTAGAGCTGATCCACCAGTTCAAAGTCGCTCAGCGAGCTATGGAAAGAGCTATATGAGGACTTTCTCTGAAGGATAGGATTCGTAATGAATACATCCGACAGAGAACCAAAGTTATCGACATAGCTCATAGAATTAGCAAGCTGAAGTGGCAGTGGGCCGATCATATCTCGCGAAGAACAAAGACAGGGTAAACGTGTTCTTGAGGAGACTGAGACTCAAAAAAGGTTTAAATTAGCTGGAATCTCTTGCTAATCGGAATCTTTTTCTTTTTATTTACGTTTAAACGATGACGAGGATTTAACTAACTAAAACATCATCACGTTAAATAATTTTTTTAATAAAATATGTATAAATCGTGCAGTTAGTTATACCAGTCATAAGCCTTTTTTGTATACAAACAGAGTTTAGTAGCCACCAAGACCACTTCATTTCTCTTCCTAAACTATACATAAAACCTATTAAAATTGACCTATTACAGAGACGATAAAAAATCTAATAGGTAAAACAAACTGCACGATGAATTCTTAAAAAATCCTCAATCAACATAATAATAAGATTAAATAAGAGTCGGCGCTAGTATGCATCGTTGTGACGCCTTAATTAGTGTATTATCTTCAATGTAGATATCTGTGGGGAAGGGAAGGCCCGCATCGTGCGTGCTAGAAATCAACTGGCGCAAGCTAATGAGTTAATCATGCGCATGCGTCCCTGTTCAATATTCAATGATGTAACCGTAGAAACGGCTGCGGATCAGGGGCCTCATCGTCTAACACAACTGATAATCGAGATCGATTCATTTTCGACATTTGAAACCTAGCGGACTTCGATTGTAACACTGGTTGACATTTGAGTTTAAATGATAATCGATTTCAAGTACCTAGCTAAGACAATAAGGCAAAGGTTCTTTGCTCAGCGGCTTATTAAATCTCCTTGTATTATCCTACATAACAAAATTCAGTGGTGTATGTATTTCCATTGAATGTATATGACAGGACGGATACAGGACTCACCCATCCTAACGTAAATTTTAGACTTTCTTTGCCTTTTTGTTTATCATGCTAACGGCTCTGGACAAAACTTAGTAAAGTGGTACATCCAGGTCGTATAAACAGTTGTTCCAAGGCGGGAATCTAACCCACAACCACGTCGCCGGCGCGGACCTTCGCCCGCCGTGCCACAGTGGTCGTCGAACTAAATATAAAAAATCTTACGAATAAACGAGAATAGGGAAGGGAAACCCTAGTAAAGAGCTAGCTAGAATATAAACATTCGAGTACTATCTAATTAACCACTGGGAACTTAAACAAAAATTGCAATCTTCGATAGTTTATAAAAGCGGACAATAATGCATGCTTCCATCGGTTTCACTTCACTAGATCGCTTCTACAATTGAACATGCCCAACGTAGCATAGCATACATAGCAAGTAACAGGAAGCAAATTAGCCCAATATCTATATGTATAAAGATATTTTTCATCTCATCACTGTTTTCGCAGCTTAAATTATATTCGCAACACGCAAGAGTGATGCAAACCCTAGAGTTCGTATCGCATCTAAAGTTTTTGCGAGTCCAAAAGGTTGTTCACAGTTTGACCTCCTTTTGCACTTATGTCATTTGACATTTAGGTTTTAACCAAAGAGTTTTAATATTTAGAATGACGCACGCACATTAAAACTTTTTATGCGCGGTAACTTTTCTACAAATGTCATGTCAAAGCGCGAAAACCGAACATAAACTTTACACCAAGAATTGAATTGAATTGAAACATTACTTTGAGAAAGCCTACCTATTAATTATTTCTAACTCAATACCTAAAGATAATATATAATGAATAATAAATTGAATAATATAAGTGTAGTTCGGATTTTTGTGTTGTGATTTGCTTACAAATCTCTTGTGCTTGTGTTAGGTTAGGTTTTGAACATAAGCGCTTTTATCCCTTTCTATTATATTCTTTTCTTCGAAGGATGGCGTTGTCATCTGCGACACAGTCTGACTTCTTCGAATGGCATCGTTTTCACTTTGTAACTATAATCGATTTTTGTACCTAACTTTGTAACCATGAAACAATTATAATAAACGATTTATTTATGGAAGGTCTACAGCTTATATATTTACTAAATTGGTAGAACGAATCGAGAGATAAAGAACCTAAAAAATGGCCCTCACGGCTGAATGACTGATTAGAAGTATTTATTCCAGATATGGAAGACGAATGCTACCCAGCCATGCCAGCATCAGCGTGGAGCAGCCGGCGGCGGTGCTCCGACTCTCCGATGCGGGAGGTGAAGGAGGAACCCAAGTCTGAGCCCGACTCCCCCGCCTCCTCCTGCCCGCCGTCGCCCGCGCCGCCGCTCACACACCTCGACTATGTTATTGATCACACGGTAAGAACCTCGGATATGTTATTGATAGCACGGTAAGAACCTCAGCTATATTATTGACCGGATGGTAAGAACCTTGGTTATGTTATTGACCGTATGGTAAGAACCTTGGTTATGTTATTTACCTGACGGTCAGAACTTTGACAATGTTAGTATCTCTGCTACTTATATAAGAATCTCGGCTAGGTATGTTATTGCCCACACGTCTTGGTTATGTTTACATATATTGGTTATGTTATTCTTTTTTATATCCAGTGCACATTAATTAGATACTTCTAAAGAATGAACCCTAGAAATATCGAATATGCCCGTCAGTTAGATATTCGCGAAAAAGAAAGACGTGTACAATTGTACATATTTCTTTAAAATCATACTCACGGACTAAATAATAAAAAAAATACACAGGTAACTACCCTTTTATTACCGTCTAGCCAAAACGTAGACGTAGAGTAATTTGAAATTAACTTATAAACTTAATCTAAGAACATTCTTAAGTAAATAAAATAACTTCTCAATAAGTTAACTATTTTTCAAAGCAAATAGAATAGCTAGTACTCACAAGATTTATTCATTTATCATAATTAGTTAGGTCGGCTCCAACGTGACTGGCGTGCTCAAACAAAACAGCCGTTTCAATGACCCCAAACAAAAAATAGAATAAAAAATCTTCAAAACTAAAGGTCAATAGAGTTTAATGTAGCCCACTTTGCAACTTTCACCAGACGCTTGTGTCTCAACGAGAAAGATAAAAGATAATTATGCCCATAATTACTGTAGATAATCGTTCGGTTTTGGTAAGAATGAGCGGTAACTTGCAAAAAGAATTTGCCGAAAAATTGCATAAAAAGACTGAGGAAAATCTTAATGTTAGTGACTCTAATTGTGAGCCAAATTTTGCTTACCAATCGCTTTACTATGGCAATGGTATCGTCTTCTGAGACGACGACGAGAATCTTCATGGAAAAACTGTTTCAATTCAATATATAATTCTGGACAATCCAAACATCATCTAGCCGCAATCTAAGCGTGTTGACAGAAGTACATAATACGCTACTAAATAGACACCTAGATAGTTTTTATTATATATTACGTAGAAAACACCCAGAACCAAATATTTGCAGATGTTACAAACATTTTTTCCATGGCGGGAATCGAATCTGCAACCCAGTACCTTAAGCGGACCTTCGCCCACCGTGCCACATCGACCTAGGTTGTCAATTTAACAATTTTTTATAGCTTAGGTAGTTTTATACGATAGGTAATGCAATAGGCGAAGGTTGTTATGATGCAGAATAATATCACGATTCTCCTTCATTGATTTTTACCTCGAAATTGAAGATAACATCTTAGTCGATCTACACTGGCTTGCAAAACTAAGTATCACCTTTTATTTTATGTATGGTTTATTAGATTTAAAGAAAGCTGATTAAATATGAAAAGTTTTTTTTGTCGGTTGTTTAAGTATACATACTTACACGCTAAATTATTAATCTTAAAATAATGACATTAAAAAAAGGAGTAGGTTTGCAAATTGACTGTATTTTTTATATTTGTTACCAGTATTTTTATTTCACTAACTTTATTGAGAAAAAAAAAATTTTTTAAAAGTGTAACTGAGTTTTGCAGGCCAGTGTATAGTACTGTTTAGATAGACCGGTTCCCGGCGGATCACGATCCGGCCACGCAATCTATTGTGGCATGATGAATGGCATAATTCTGCGGGTTTTTCCTCATGTGTTCCCAGCGATTGAGTTGCACTTGTTATGCCCTTCAGGCCCCGTTTTATAAATCTACGTCTTCACCGTACATGTTCTTACATTACATTATGTACGGGTATGTTTGAGATATCTGAGTAAAACCTACTTGTTTGTCATTTAAGTTAAGCGTGTTTTTAAAAACTTTTAACTAAGACCTAATTTTTTAAAAGAATGTCATCCATCAGTATTTTTGAAGTCAATAAAATAAACAATATGCTCCTCTTTTTAGTTTAATTTATGCAAGGATTATTTAATTAAAGCGCGTAAGCCCTTGCACTTGAGGAATATCTGAGAAAATAAATAACATCGCAAAAATGTTTGATTTCGGCGTTACTTGAACCTGCGACCCTTCCTCAGTACGGAATGCGCTTCTATCTACGCCACTAAACCAAGTGACCACCTCGTCGAAAATCCTTCCGATCTTCTACGGACTTTGAACAGGGATTTAAAACTTTAATGTTTCCCCTGTAGGTGGAGCTAACGGCGCTAGATTCCATAGAAGGTCACAAAGATTTTCGTTGAGGTGGTCACTTGGTTTCGTGTCGCAGTTAGTAGCGCACTCCGTACTTAGTGGGAAAGATCGCGGGTTCAAGTCCAGCTGAAATCGTATTTTTTTTGCGGTGTTATTTAATTTCTTGACTAATGTAAGTTTAATAAGTCTGTTTGTTATTGGTTTAATTAATATTTAAGACAATAAGTTCTTTCTTTTCTTCTTCACAACAACAACATAACTAACGTGTATTGTATTGTTTTCAGACGGGTACAATCCACATGCCACAAGCGGTGCTCCAGAAGGTGGGCGCCGCGGGGTTGCTGCTCAGCGCGGCGCCACGCATCTCGACCACGCTCAACAACAACAAACTATCCATTAAGGTCACCTCTAGCTCCAGCGGATCAGGTCAGTACTTCAGTGTAGTTAGTAGTCAGTTACTTTATGCGACAGGCGATGTGCCGTTAGCTCTACCTACAAGGAAATCAAACACTGAAATTTATCCAATTCTGTTCATATATGAAGAGATAAATATCTATTGAAAAATATCATAGAAATTACCTATTGTTATGTTGTGTATTATATTAAGTATATTAGTTATCTTTATTTCAAAAGATACTTCAAAGAATTAGTCTTTTCTACGCCTACTTTATGAAAGATCTTTAAATCTTGTTGTATCAAAATTATAGTGTTTACCTATCAAAAGTATCAAGAAACGCCTTATTCTTAACTATGTTTTCTCTCTCTCTCTCCAGGCTTCAACCTGCCGCCAACACCGCCGTCGTCTCTCTCGTCATCAGACAGCGAAGGCGCGCTCTCTCCCTCACACGAGGCGGCGCCCCCCGCTACCCCCGCCGCTCCCACACGCCGCGCACATCTTTACGTCTCGCATCATTCCAGGCAGCCAATCAACACGCCACTGATTAGCTCTCAACCGGTAAGTCACTAAAGAATGTTCTCTTTCATCGTCAGACATCGAGAGCACACTCTCTTCCTCGCACGAAGCTGCTCTCCTACGTCTCTCACCATTCCAGGCAGCCAATCAACACGCCACTGATTAGCTCTCAACCGGTAAGTCACTAAAGAAAGACTAGGAATAGTCTCTTTCGTCATCAGACAACGACTGCACGCTCTCTCCTTCGCACGAAACTGCTTCCCCACGTCTCTCACCATTCCAGGCAGCCAATCAACACATCACTGATTAGCTCTCAACCGGTAAGTTACGTAAGATTAGTCTCTCTCATCATCAAACAGCGAAAGCACGCTCTCTTCATCGCACGAAGCTGCTCTCTTACATCTCTCACTATTCCAGGCAGCCAATCAACACGCCACTGATTAGCTCTCAACCGGTAAGTCACGAAAGATTAGTCTCTTTTGTCATTAGACACCGAGAGCACTCACACAGTGGGCTCATCTTATCTGATAGGAGACTAATGCTTGTTTTGTTTATAACAGAAAGGATCAACAGGCACACTGCTTCTGACAGAGGAAGAGAAACGCACGCTTCAGGCGGAGGGATATCCCGTGCCGACGCGTCTGCCGCTCACCAAGGCCGAGGAGAAATCGCTCAAGAAGATCCGAAGGAAAATCAAGAACAAGGTGAACTACTTGTTATGTAGCTATTTATGAACCTTAGGCTGCCTTTCCACTACATGCTATACGTTGCTAAGTTTCCAGCCACTATATAGTATCGCTTCACTATCGCGTTATTTTTGTCAGCTATGATAATGACTTGGGAACTTTGCAATATCCTTACTAGCCGCCTAGCTAAGCTCCACTCAAATTTTATGTAAAATGCATGTAAACAAACCATTCGTACTTAACTTTGTTCTCGTGTAGTGTGTATACGCAAATTGCGTTCTATGTCGATAGAAGATATTTCCTTCAATTTCTAACAATTATATCTGATACTCGACGCAAAGGATATAAAATTTATTTATAAGCTACCTACCCATTGTTTACCTACACATAGTTTCTGCGATCCACAAATGAAAAACAATAACATTAAAATATTTTCTATTTTTCGTTACAGATTTCAGCACAAGAAAGCAGACGCAAAAAGAAGGAATACATGGACCAGCTAGAGAGAAAAGTCGAGATTTTGTTATCAGAGAACTCCGACTACAGAAAACGAGTCGACAGTCTCGAGTCCAAGAACGCAAGTTTGTTGAGCCAAGTGGCCTCACTTCAGGCTATTGTGGCTCGCAGCCGCAAGTGAGACTGTTAAGCCAAGTGACGCCTCATGAGCCAAGTGACGCAACTCGTGAGCCAAGTGACGCGACTCGTGAGCCAAGTATCGCGACTCGTGAGCCAATTGTCACAACTCGTGAGCCAAAGATGTGACTCGTGAGCCAATTGTCACGACTCGTGAGCCTAGTGTCGCGACTCGTGAGCCAAGTGACGCGACTCGTGAGCCAAGTGACGCGACTCGTGAGTGACGCCGCACCTCGCTCCTCATTGCTGAGCCGTGACACACAAACGTCACGAGATATCACCAGCTGTCACAGGCCAAGAGGTCTCTCTGTAGATATTGTTGGACGAATCGCGCTGCCCTTTTCCGAGTGTAACATTAAACGATGTATATTTTGGATGTATTTACATAATCACGGAAGCAAGAGGGTCTGTCAGCGTGGAATGGTTGCTCACTATACTTATTTGTAAGATGCCTGTGGTGCTGGATCCTTTATACCTGATACGTTAATAGGTATACAAACTGTCAAGTGCCACACTAGATATTTATTTTATACAACTGGAAAAAACAGTTAAATCGTTGGAATGCGGCTTACTAGACGAGACAGGGAATAGACGAATAATACTGGGCTCTTAGTTAGTATCTTTAGGTTACGCGTGTTGTTTGAAATCTCGTAATATATTTTAATAGAGCTGTAAAAGCGATACATGTTTAGTTTTAAGTAATATATTGTGCGTGTTTTATGAAATGTGCAATTAGGTTTAGGTTTTAATTGTTACCCAAAGCATACGATATATTAGTATGTCGCTGTGTCTATACGGACTTGCTCGACTGGCTCCTATATTTTTGCAGTAATTTCGTTTGTAATTTTTGAAGGACACAAACGGCCTAACCTACATCGACTTTCATATGATCCTAGTTAAATGTGACTATAAACGATTCCAGAAACCTAGATATTTTTAAACAAAGGGACAAAGTTATACTGGTGTTTACAACTCTGGTATGCAATGAGCAAATCACAATATTTTTAAAAAAAAATTGTCTTTATTATGTCGTTCGTCTTTCGTTCGTTTTAGAATATTTTCGAATTTGAAATTTATTGCTCAATATGTTCAATAAGGCGTTTTCGTAACGTCAAAAAATTTGTTCGAACGGGGCGAAAAGATGTCTCCTTTAGTTCGAAACTTTGTCTTGAAACTTGAAAACCTTCCGTGAAATATCCCTAATATCTTTCAAGTTAATAAGCGTGGTTGAAGTTTTCTTAGAGCTTGCTGTTTTTATGTAGTTTTCATTCACAAACCTTGCTCTTTGTTGCCATAAAATATCTTGAATTCTAGAATCAGGATCGTAGCCTATGAGTACCATCATTGGTATCATTGTCATGCGCATTTTACTGGACTTATATTCAAATCCTTCTAGAATATTGTCCTTCTAGAATATTCTAGTGGTGCGTAGTCGTGTACCGAAATCCTTCTAGCATAATAATGTAAGACAGAGTGACTTCTCGTCTTACCAGTTTAATATTGAATTCCATGAATTTGCATTTATAGCGAAATGTGTATCGTCCTAGAGATTTTACCTTGAATTAAGATATCGTAAGATTTATGTATCAGGTGGACCCAATATAAATGACAAGTATATTCGATATGTCTAGTCTGTCGAAGGAATGAGTCTCGGCAGTGAGACGGTCTTCATTTCGGGTTAAAATATCTTCTGTAGATTGTCAAGTACAAAGCATGCCTTCAGCAAAACCGATGCATCTGTCTCGAGATGACACTTCTATTGTAAGTCTGAACAGTATTTTATTGCGATAACAGTAAGGTTTACTTTTCATCGGTCACTACAAGATAGTTGTTTTTTTTCTAGGTTTCTACAGTCAGTATTGGCAATATGTTGCCAACAAATGTTTGCTCATCGCGCGTGACTGCAATAATAATATTTGTATCTTCTCGCTTTCTTCTAACATTCTTCTACTAAACATTCCATATACTTAAAACCCAATCTAGATTAAGAGTGACTTAAAGTGAGCTCTAGTACTTATTTTAATACATTAAATATTTAATTTTTATCCTTTATGGAACATGTATATGACCAATTTTAAACGATGGAGTTAAATCTGAAAATTAAAGCTGTTAATAAATTGCTAGCATATTTTATAAAATTAGCAAATTAAAGAAAGTAAAATATTTATTACCGTTAAATCGATGTGTGTAATCTATATAATTAGGGTTGTAAGTAGATTATTGTAATCAGATGCAACTATATCTCACGGCTTATTGTAAAATGCATAATAAGAGATGAATGTACCTACTACGTGCTGTATACAAGTGCAATTACCAAGTTCTCATTTACACTAATGTTCTTCCTTATTAGATGTAAGAAAAAATATATTTATACCTCTAACACTTAACTCTGTATCAATTAAGTATATCGACATAATTATTATCTTCGGATTGAGATATTTTAACAAAGAAAATAATATTTTAATAGATTTTTCATATACCTATTTAAAATTTGTAATATTTACTTAAATTTCGTGTATATATTGCTATACGAGTTAGATCTCTTAAAAATATAAAGATTTATATAAATTGCATCATTGATTCTATAATATCAGTGCAGAGTAGAATTAAACAAAAATATTTATTATTTACTTTAAATGTAAGTAAATAAATTAAAGATGATGAAATTCCTAATGGCATTTACCGTCTACTAAAGTGATTTTATGATAAAGTCTTTTAAACTATAAAGTAGTTAAATGTATAACTGTTGAGTTGAATGGGTACGTAACGTAGCATTCGCATTGGGTCTTGAAAAAGAAATGCCAAAACAAAACTAAGTAAGTACCTACCTGCCTTGCATCGCACATTTTGGGTGGCAATCATGTAGGATTCATTCGAGATTTTATTAGGAACATAGATTATTTATTGTGGTTGTAAAATCAAAAATGTAGAAAGAATTTATATTTTTTCTGGTCTCGAATGAATCATTACTTCATAGAAGGGGCTTTGAATGTAAACAGAGAAATAGAAGATTAGTGTTAACGTTAAAATATCTTTTTTTCTTACAATTTGTTATTATAAAGTGTATTTTATTGATAATTTTGTTAAAACTATTAGCTGTTTGTTACCTTGAGTCATGATTTGTTAATACGTTTGTTATTCTTATTTTCCAATGACATTTCGGATTTTACTGTCACCCTTTGAGCTAATAAAGCGTCAAATATTGTATATCGATTGTTTTTATTGAATAAAATAATTTACAACAGGCACTTAACAATAATCTTAACTAGTCAATAGTCGACCATATAGGTTTCTTGAAACTTATCCGTTCTAACTAAAAAGAAAAGCCAATTCAAGGTTACAAGACTAGACAATTTTTACAAATCCAGGTCAATTAATTTTGATCACACCTTGCCTTGCCTTGATGGCTACTCAGTCCTTGTTTACAACATTATAATGCACAAAGCTCATTAGTAAAATCGATTTGTAGTAAGCACACAAAGGTTTTGAAAGTTACGCGATCACAACATATTTTTAAAAAACATTTACGGGTATATATCACGTTTACCTTTTCCCCCGACGTTTTAGAGGATGACATTAAACGTCGGGAAAATCGGCAAAAACGCAATACCCGTGAATATTTTGTAAGCACACATGTCTAACATTACGATTGTTTAAGAGACATTTCCCAGAAAAATATACACAAATCATTAATCTCTACATTATGAGAAATACACTTGTTTGGTTTAAGTCAGATCCAGATTCGCTTTAGGACAGTAATTGATTTATTGAATTACAGTTGACTTAATAATTTTAATGGCAGCTTCACACCACCTACTTCCTCGTTTATGTTACCCCAGTGTTTTAGAAAAAGATCTAAGAGAATCTAACCAAACCCGAGATATTTTCATTGGCTGCTGCTACCAACTAAATTCCCTTCACTCTACTTATAATCCTTAAAGCGAATCCATGAACAGAATCTGACCTAAACAGAATCCGACTTAAAGCGAACAAGCGGTACTGGACCCTACATTCCCATCCGACAATCTGATACAAATTCTTAAAACTACAAAGAAATAAAGATCTTCTTCTTAGCCATAACATGGGCTATGATAACCCACAGCGCTGTCCCCCACACGTTTTCAAGCAGGCTCAGGGTATGTGTCCCCATGTTGGGCACCTTCCAGTGGAAAGGGAACAAGTGGGCACACACCGAATGCCCTACGTATAACGCTATAGCGTTCAGTCCAGGAGCTCGGAAGGGCCCGCCCGCCCAGATTCTCCAGGCGTCTGTCAGGGTGTAGCAGAAACTGAGCACCACGAGGCAGCAGGCTGATGTCACGAGTACGAACGACATGGACCTGGGGAGAAATGGATGTACTGGTTTGTTAGTTGGTAAGCTTTTTTAAACCTCTGTCATAAAATTTGCAGCTTCTACCGCTTGAGAATTGATGAAAGTAGCCTATGTGTTATTTCAGGACTAGAACCAAGTCTATTCAAAATTTCAGCTCGTTCCGTTCTGCAGTTTTGGCGTGAAGAGTCAACAAACATATAAACTTTCGCATTTAAATAATTTATTGAGATTTGCTGGATAGGTCAATTGTTTATGCAATTTCAAACTGTGAAATGATCTATAAATATTTGTTGCGGGGAACTCGTCATGTGGCGGCCATACCAGGTCCAATGTGATCGCATCTTATTGTAGTACTTACACCCCTAAAGCGACAGCGTAATATTTCGCTGCAAACATTACAGTACTGTACTAACTTCTAAGGGTACCTACTGACTTACAAACCACTGCAGTGTTATGTGGACGCATCACTCAGGTTCTTAGGATTATGTAATAATAGTGCGTAAGCCCTTCAATTACAAAGTCCTGCTGGAATGGAATTTATTCGCGATATTATTGAATTTCTCACCACAGGTTCTTGTTTATAGGCAGTACGCCATGTTCGCGGGAGAATCTGGCGAGTAGCACTACAGTGACACGTGACGTCATCACTCACCATAGGTTCTTGTATAAAGGCAGTACGCCGTGCTCGCTGGAGAAGCCGGCGAGCAGCGCTCCTGCCAGTGCGAAGACGAGCGCCCAGGCGAGCCAACGCGACACTCGCGACTTGTGGGATCTCTGCAGTAGCACTGTGACGTCATCACTCACCACAGGTTCTTGTTTATAGGCAGTACGCCGTGTTCGCGAGAGAAGCCGGCGAGCAGCGCCCCTGCCAGTGCGAAGACGAGCGCCCAGGCGAGCCAGCGCGACACTCGCGACTTGTGGGATCTCTGCAGTAGCACTGTGGCGCCCGCTTGGACACCCAGTAAAGCTTGCACGGCCGATGTTAGGCAACCTGAACAAAAACCACCATAGTAACTTCATTATCTGTCCTCTACTTTTTAAAGTCTCCACCACACTGCTGCGATTTTGAAGGGCGTCTTGTGTCGCGCGAGTTGTTGCTATATTTGTTTGCAGTACATTTTGTACTAACGCATACGAACGAATTTACACACTGCTGCGATATAACCGTCAATAGAACCGTAATGAGATGAAATACCTGAAGAAGCAAAGTCCTACAAAGGGTAGAAACCTACCTAAGAGTCCCTCCGGGTCGGTGGCAGGTCCTCCATAGACAGCCCTGGCGTCGCTGTGCTGGTACAGATGCGACTCGCCCAGCAGCAGCCGGTCGATGTAGCCGGCTGCACCGCCGCTGCACTCGGGCGCCGCCCAGTCGTCATGAAGCATTATGTCGTACAAAGGGTAGAAACCTACCTAAGAGTCCCTCCGGGTCGGTGGCAGGTCCTCCATAGACAGCCCTGGCGTCGCTGTGCTGGTACAGATGCGACTCGCCCAGCAGCAGGCGGTCGATGTAGCCGGCTGCACCGCCGCTGCACTCGGGCGCCGCCCAGTCGTCATGCTTCCCGCCCGGTCCTAGGTAACCGCTGCAACAAGGTGATGGAAGCTAAAGGTCGACGATGTATTTATTTGCCAGTGTCTTGGGGACGCTGCCGGCTGATATTGTCATGGATGGAGCTACCTTTAGACTGTTTGTAACCGTCTGCAGTTAGCTCAATGGTTTCAATTGTATATACTAGTTGATTTTTTTTCTATTCCTTGATTGTAATTTTCGTTGTTAATAAAGATAGTAAGATAAATAAATATTTATTTACTAGAAATATATTTGAAGGATTATATTTGACGATCGATATTGCGAATCTGCGACGCAGGATTCCATTCCCACCTCGGGTCAAATGTTCGGGATTCTGGGTGTTTTATATTTGTATAAAAATATATATCTATGATGTAATTTAATCTAAGTATTAAATAGATCAGGCATCTAGTACCCATAACACAAGCTCTGTTTAACTTTGGGCTAGATGGTGCTGTGTAGATTGTCCAGCTCTAAGCAGAGCTAGTTAAGACTTACGCTGGACA
Source organism: Eupithecia centaureata (assembly GCA_944547425.1). Lineage (NCBI taxonomy): Eukaryota > Metazoa > Arthropoda > Insecta > Lepidoptera > Geometridae > Eupithecia > Eupithecia centaureata. The sequence continues at coordinate 3,646,914 of OX155676.1, read as the reverse complement.
GTATGGATGGTGCACCACGAAGGTGAGGACGGAATGCGCCGCCACCAGCACCCAGCACCATAGACAAGAGAGCACGTCCTTCAGAGCTCCACGCTAGGCAGAGCTAGTAGACTTACGCTGGACAGTCTGGATGGTGCACCACGAAGGTGAGGACGGTGTGCGCCGCCACCAGCACCGCCGCCAGCACCCAGCACCATAGACAAGAGAGCACGTCCTTCAGAGCCTGCCCGCAAGCTCCCTAAAACATAAACAAATACATCAAAGTGACGAGTGATAAAAATTACCAAATTTTTTGTACAACCTAGCATCTGTTCCTATCTGGATGAGGAAAGCTAGGGTACTTCAATGATAGGTTTGAAAAAAAATAACATCATGTATAAAAAATTACTTAATACGCTTTTTCTGTCCCTGTTTCAAATCTTTAAAACTACGCAACGGATTTTGATGCGGTTTTTTTTTATAGCTAGAGTTATTCAAGATTAAGGCTTATACGTATAATAAAACCGTGCGAAGCCGGGGCGGTTCGCTAGTGTAAATACGAAATGTAAGAGGGCCCTTAACCCACTAACCTTCAAAACGAGTCCTTTCAACAACATAACGCGGTTACTTACCCTCGGCGGCGTGTAGTACTTGGGCGCAGTGAGCGCGTAGAAGCCGGCCGCTATGAGGTAAGCCACCGCCAGCCGCTGCAAGACCCCGAATATTCGCAGCTCATGCAGCATGTTGGAACCGTAGATGGTGTTCAGAGACATTCCCAACAGGAACATCGTGCATGAACGCTGGACACACGAAAAACTTAATTAGTTCTTTATAATACCAAAGTTCTAAGTATGACTTGTCCAAGTGCTTATTTTGTAAGCCTAAAAAATAAAGATATTGATGTACTTGATACCAAAGATCCCAAAAGGCACCGATCACATATACATAGTATAAAACAAAGTCGCTTCCTCCTGTCTGTCTGTCTGTTCCTATACAGGTTAATCATTAAACACCTATAACCCTGTATATGTTTTTATCTTTAAAACTACGTATTTATGAGAAATTAAAAACGAGTCTTAGTAAATCTAAACAAAATTACGAGTAAGTACTTTCCTACTTTGAGTAAAGTTTTTATTAGTTTCAATTTTAACCCTTAACTCTTACATTCACAGATGTTGTCTTACCTGTCCATTGATTCAATGGACAGAGGTACAATCATCTATAAATATATTTTTTATAAATATGCGGGTTCCGTTCTCGTGGACCCATGATTATTGCAAAGAGACAACTTAACTACTTATCACTACTACAGTTAAGGGTTAATCAAATGAATTAATGAACACTTAACTACTTATCACTACTACAGTTAAGGGTTAATCAAATGAATTAAAGTTCATTAATCTGTTCAAAAACTGTGTCTCGGACCTTCGCCCGCGCAGGAGATTGCTGCTTCGACCCGCCATGGGACAATTTTTTTTTACGATCTTTTGCAAATAGAGATGTTTTGTGTGTTTTCTATATAGGTACAAATATAATACTTACGTATTAAGTATTTCTGTGAAAGTAGCCATAATACAAGCACGTCTAAATTAGATTATTAGATTAGATACAATCTTGCTGCATCAATTATCTAGCTATATATTCACTTAAGTATCGAAAAACTGATTTAAGTGTTATTTAAATTAATAAAATGAGAAGTGAAACATAATATTAATACCGTATGCAAAAGACCCACTTTCAATTTAAGCATAATAACTTTACGGTATTATTTTCATTAACCTTCCGGACTTTAAAACATTATCTTAACAGTCTCTTAGCCTTCTTGGAAAACCGGAGAAAATTGTTAAAGTCATTCATATGAAACTAGGTCTTTAGGCAAACTAGAAAATGAACGCTGAGAAAAAAGATAATTTATGCCAACAGTTACTTGTCACACTTTGTCTTTAGGCTTCACTCATGAATGGTACAATGCTATTTAAATAATGGTATCAGCCTCCTTTTAGATGTGTATCTTAACTATAGGCCGGTCAGTAGGTCAGTGTATCTTAAACAAGGATACCTTCCGCTCGTAGGTACTTAAACCTATTGTGCCTATTGTGTTTTTTAATTAGTTACCAATATTTTGTTTAATTGTGATTTTTATTTGTATGTGGACAAAATGTCTGAATAAAGAAACTTTTGAAATTTTATTTTATTTTTTTTATTTATTTTAAACATGAAAAAAATGTAACAAAAAGCTTAATAGGTATAGGCACATCACACATAACATCACAACATCTAGTACCAAGCTAAGCAGAGCTTGTGTTATGGGTACTGGATGACTGTATATCAGTCAATAATACAATAAAGTAAATAGATATTTTAATAGATAATAAATAATACCAGAATACTCTGAAGTAAAATCTGCAGATAGTGCAATCGTCCTGAGGCGGGAATTAAACTGTAACCTCGTGCGTCCAAAGTCAAAGCACAGAATAGATAACGGTCAAAGGCAGATCATCACCCTCTTCGTTACAAAGGACGTCTAAATCATAGAAACAAGAACATCTTATTCCTGAATTCTTAAGAACTAAGTAGACACGTGGTAGAAACACAAAGAAAAAAAACAAATAATACTCGTAAGTATTCGCTTCCGTCGAGGAGAGATCTCGCGAGCACGCATTCAAGAGAATTTCCTCTGAAATATGCAACAAAAACACTGCCACAGTCGCAGGCGTTGCGAAACATCGGACTTTACTTCGAATACTCAATACGATACCTAAGATGATGTAATAAAAGAGAACGTAAGAAATTCATTTACAAAACGCATGTTGAATAATGAAATCTTCCAAAGATGTACAGAATTCAAATAGCAGAAACTTAGCTAAATAGAAATTGAATCAATAAAATCCCATTTGGACCTGAATCTTTTCGCAACAGTGTCATGTTTTCATTGTAAAGGTATGTAAGAAGTTAGAAAATGTATCGTGGGAAAGAATGTTAATTTCTGTTACTCAAGAATATAATCTAATCTAGGTACTGCCTGACTAGTAAAAAAGCAGAGTTCAATGAACGAGTCAAAGTTTTTGTTTCAAATTATGCTACAAGAATAGCAGAATCACATACATAAAGAACATTATCAAATATGAAGCAATTTAGGTAATACTAAGCTTGACCTACAGTTTTTAACTTCTTCCACAAGTGGATAAAAAATGAATCAATTAGGTAACTTATCCAATTTGATTTCTAAAATTGACTATCGACTTCATATTAATCTGGTTCCAAATAGATGACCACGAGCTTATTTTAAAAGCCTAAAGAAATGAATGTTATTGGTTTTCATACCTACAAATAAAGGTTGAGCACTAATTATTATCCTACACAGAAGTCGGTTAAACAAGGAAAGGAAACCTGATCGGCTTGCCTTTATCCTGCCTGAGATACGTGATAGCAGCGTTTATAAAACACTATAAAGATATGTTTTATAAACAACTACGAACTACTAAGACCCTTCGCTTCGCACGTATAAGGCGCTTTTTTTGCCCCTATGTATGCTTAAATGTTTAAAACTACGCAACGGATTTTGATACGGTTTTGTTTAATAGATAGAGTGATTCAAGAGGAAGGTATGTACGTAAAATAAAACCGTGCGAAGCCGGGGTCGCTAGTTATACATATAAACCTTTCTCTTGAAGCACTCTTTCTATAAAAAATCTAATGGAATAAAAGCTACCCGTAATTTGATCATATTTGATCAAATATGGTCTTAAGCGGGGCACACGATTTATACAATTATGTTGATGACGTCGTCTGACTTCGCTGCGAAGGTAAAAAAAGATTTGCTTTTACCAGAGTGCTCGCTCGCAAACTGGTAGACTCCCAGAAAGGATGGAAACAAACCGGGAATAATCCTGTTACAGAAAACCGGAGGTGGGAAACCGGTCATGGGACTCATTAAATCTTACTTTACCACCTTTTACCACAGATGAAGGAGCTTAACAGGATTTTTATGGAGTCTTTTTATGTCTTGCGATTTCTATACGCGATAGAGTCCATAGTTTTAACATGGACATGTTAAGTGCAATGGTTTATAAGATGTCTGCTTTTAAAAAAATAGTAAATCTTTAACGTGAATACGTTAAATTAATTTACGCTATAAAATATACTTATGATTATATTCTCTAGACCGAAAACTAGAGGTCACCAGCCACTAAACCATTCTAAGTGTCTTTCTAAATGTTTTCTAGTACCCTGCATAGGAGGCAGCATACGCAAGATATATGTATATTGTATAGATGTGTAGTATAATCTTCTACCTACGAACACCCTAAGCGAAGGCACTCTTCACAGAGAGTCACACGGACGCCCATGATTCAAAGAAGATCTGGGAACACGAGGTCACCGGCCACCAGACTGATATATAATAATAATATAATAAAAATAATAATAATTCCGGACAGTCCACACAACATCATCTAGCCCCAAGCTAAGCAGAGCTTGTGTTATGGGTACTAGATGACTGATACTTAATACTTAATACAATACATTACATAGATAGATATTTTTTTATTATACATAGAAAACACCCAGACCAACGGAACAAATTTCTGCAGATCGTACACAAATTTGTTCCGAGACGGGAATCGAACCCGCAACCTCCTGCGTCGCAGGCGGACCTTCGCCCACCGCGCCACATCGGTCGTCACATATATGATTTCTCTTACCCTAAGTATTTGCAGCATGATCTTCCACCTAGGAACCCCCTTAGCGAAGGCACTCTTGACTGTAAGCGGTATGCAGACTGCCATGCTCCATAGAAAGACCGGGAACACGAGGTCACCGGCTACTAGACTAATATATATAACATTTCTCTTACCCTGAGTATTTGCAGCATGAACTTAACCAACTACGAATACCCTTAGCAAAGGCTTTCTTCACAGAGAGAGTCACACAGCCGCCCATGATCCAGAGAAAGTCTGGGAACACGAGATTACCGGCCTCCAGTCCAGACTCATAACTCATAAATATGACTTCTCTTACCCTGAGTATTTGCAGCATGATCTTCCACCTAGGAACCCCCTTAGCGAAGGCACTCTTGACTGTAAGCGGTATGCAGACGCCCATGATCCACAGGAAGGCCGGGAACACGAGGTCGCCGGCCGCCAGCCCGTTCCACGTGGCATGTTCCAGCCACCAGTACCCCCCGGCGCCGTCATTCACGAATATCATGAACACTATCGCTATCCTGTTGAACAAATACATCGTTACTGTGTTAATATAACAAGTCATGTTGTTGCTCACTCATATGAGATTCCCCATCACTGTCACTACATAGTATAAAACAAAGTCGCTTTCTCTGTCCCTATGTCATTATGTCCCTTTGAACGCTTAAATCTTTAAAACTACGAAACGGATTTTGATGCGGTTTTTTTTAGTAGTGATTCAAGAGGAAGGTTTTTACGTATAATAAAACCGTGCGAAGCCGGGGCGGGTCGCTAGTATAGTATAAAACAAAGTCGCTTTCTCTGTCCCTATGTATGCTTAAATCTTCAAAACTACGCAACGGGTTTTGATGCAGTTTTTTTAATAGATAGTGACTCAATAGAAAGGTTTATACATATAATAAAAACGTGCGAAGCCGGGGCGGGTCGCTAGTTGCTGACTAATATGATATTCCCCATAGCAGAAATATAAGATTCAATTGTAGCCGTACGAAGGTAAGCAACTTTAATGCTCTTTAACACACACAGTGCAGTGACGACAGCATTATAATAACACCACAGCGCGCTGTGTGCATTTTATGTCTACCTACACTGTAAATTATATCTGACGTGGATGAGATTTAAGGCCGATTTTTCAATCTTGAGATAAAATACTCAGTGACCTTTATGCGACAACTATCAATATTCTTACATTCAATAAACTTTAATTTTATTACCCAGTATTTTTGTCCACTTCCTCAACTTGCCGCGTCCGCTCAGAATTCCTTTTATCCAGGTGATCAAATCAGCCTATCTAGACAACAATCACTACATAGTATAAAACAAAGTCGCTTTTTCTGTCCCTATGTCCTTATGTCCCTTTGAATGCTTAAATCTTTAAAACTACGCAACGGATTTTGATGCGGTTTTTTTAATAGATAGAGTGAGTCAAGAGGAAGGTTTATATACTTATATTACACACGCTATCATGACATTGCTATCATGTTTGCATATTTGGGTAAAATCTAGTTCGTAATGTAATAAAAACGTACATGCTGTATTTTTATAAGGATTTTACTCTGTTTTGTGAACTAATAAATAAAATAAAATAAAAATAATAAAACCATGCGAAGCCGGGGCGGTTCGCTAGTACAAAATAACTAAGGGGCTAGATGATACTAGCAATATTTATTTACTTATTCTTTTACACAATAAAACATAGAACATAGTAAAACTCTTCGGAATTTCAACTCACCCTCTGAAAGTGTCGAGTGCTCTCAACCGTTGCTGTACAGCCAGTTCTTTGTCTCCGTACCGCAGTTTGCCCGTGCTGTGCACGCGGGACAGGATCAGCTTCACAAAGCCGTACAGCATCCATACCGCACTCAGCGATCCCAGGAGCAGCAATAGTGCTGTAATACAGTTGAGTTGTAGTAGGTTAAAACTTTGGTAGAACCACGGTAGAACAAATATACGACTTATTGATAATAAGGTCATATCAATCAAATTATTGTAAACTAGCAGCGCCTCGCGGTTTCACTGGCATAATTCCCGTTTCTGTGGGCATTCCGCAATAATTATAGCCTATGTGTTATTCCAGACTATAATTTGTCTTAAGGCCAAATCCATATCCGTTTAGTAGTTTTGCGTGAAAGAATACTTATCAAACATGCATCCATCCATACTTATAAACTATCGCGTTTATAATATTAGTAGGACTTGAGACAATAAAATTGTATAAATATTGTATATTGCATAGAAATAAGCAACTTCAAGACTAACAAGTATGTACCTATAAGTGTGTATCGTCTAGCGTCTACTCAATATTTTAGTTCTGATCACAGTTAAAACAGAGAAAATAACAAACAATTTAATACAGAGTCAGGATCATTCAGCAAAATAGATGTAATTTTTTTGCATATCATCCACAGCATATTATTATGAACAATGCCATTTAACGACCAATTTGTATTGTAAGGCTAACTTGATACCTTGAATATAATAAGATTGATATTATTAAACGCCTTCATATGGTCATGATGCAAATACCATACCTAGTTAAAAAGACGCGTTAATGTTAATTTGGCGATTAATTACGCGCTTAGAATAATAATTGTTCATAGTCTATTCTATGATGATAACTATAGAGAAGCTATTAGATATTTTGAAGTAGGTAAGCTAGGTAAACTATATTCTAACATAAAGTTAGAATATTCATTCATTTAGCTTTACCTACTCTGTGCAAGTACCTTTATATTTACAGTAGACAAACTGTTTGTGAAATAAAAAAAATGTCCTCATCGTAATAGTAAGTGATTTTGTATTTAGCACTCTTATAGCCTGAACACAGGATTACCTAGTTCAGGCTAAACTGTTATACTTAGCTATATGTAGGTATATTTATTTAGTACCCTTATGTTTTGTCTATTAACGAGTTTCTTTGAAATTTTAAATACCTACCCAGGTACCTATACCTCATCTCTTTTGAACTTACCTAAGAGTAGGATTTGTAAGAGGGTTCTTAATCGCAAAAGGAATGTGAGACACGTGTTGTGCATCTATCTTTTACATGGACCACTCAAAGATAATCAGAATCTTCAAACAGTCCAGATAAAATTTACTTTCGAAGTGAAGCGTCGGTGACTGATCCAAAATTCAGTTCGGTAGTAGCACTCAAGATGAGGACTTTGCTTAGTGTTTTAGCTTTTGTACTATATTGTTATGGGGCTGAAGTAAGAGTGGACCCTTTGGTCCTGATCAATGGCCAAGGTTTGGTCAGCGGTCATAAGGCTAAGGATGGGGATTACTCAACTTTCCTGGGAATCCCGTACGCTCGAGTCGACGTCGATAACCCATTCGGGGTGAGTGCCACAATAATTATTATTTGCACGATAAACTCTTATTTACATTTAATGACGTTCATAAAAGATGATGTCAATGAACAATAATTAATAAGATAGTGAAAGTGATTAGTACTTTAAAGGTTTCCAAGTACTTTTGACTAACTAAGTACCTCTAAGTAGAGTCAAGAATCTTCTCAAGATAATTTTATATTTATATTATATTTCCTCTATTACAGCCTCCACTGGAGCCAGTCCCTTTTACTGAGATGGTCTTTAACGCCAACCACGGTTCAGTGAAATGTCCCCAAGAGTCTTTCGACGATAAAACCTCAATCGATTGTCTAACTCTTAATATCTTCGTGCCAAGCATTGCCAGTGTCAGTAGCCCACTGCCTGTTCTACTCTGGATTCATGGTGGTGATTTTAGCAGCGGAAGTGCAGGCGTCTACAGTGGAGTTCGCAATATCGTCCGCCACGGAATCATCGTAGTCACGATCAACTATCGCTTAGGACCTTACGGATTCTTATGCCTCGGAACTCCATCAATTCCCGGAAATCAAGGATTGAAAGACCAGTTTGTAGCTATGCAGTGGGTAAGGAAAAACATTGGATCATTTGGTGGAAACCCTTACAATGTTACAATCGCTGGCCAAGACGCGGGAGCAACCTCTACCTTGTTACATCTATATTCAAGGAAAGAAAAACTTTATCATAAAGCAATCATCGAAAGTGGCACACCACAGAACGAAGGCATGTTTGTGAACGGTGATGCAGATGCTGCTATCAAGCTCGCGTCACGATTAGGATTAGAGACGAACGACACTGATATGGCATTGCAATATCTTATCAAGACTGATCATGATCTCGTCGCCGTGGCTGCTTTGGACCTGAACTTGAATCTTAAACCGTGCAAGGAGAAATCGTTTAGTGGAATAGAGAACCTTGTTGAAGACGATCCGTACGCGTTGACAAATACTTTAAAAGTTCAGAATACACCCATTTTGATCGGATACACGAATAATGAGCGAGATTCTCTGAATGATGAGTACTACGATAGCGACCCGTTTTATAATAAACTGATAAACAATTTTAATTTAGAAGACGATGAGGCGTTGACAGCTGCAAACATTGTCAAACATTTTTACATAGGAGATGAAGAAATAACCGCGGATTTAAAATCAGAGTTAGAGCATTTCGAGTCAGATTTTGACTTTAATCACCCAGCACAGAGAACCATCAATCAGCTGCTAAAGGAAAGCGGTGGACCTATATATGAATATTTATTCAGTTACACTGGTAACCCTGAGAAAGGAGCAGGACACTCCGCAGAACTTAGCTATCTGTTTGACCTGACAGATCAGCAGGCAACTACTGAGGGCCAGCTGATTATCGACCGTATTACTTATTTATGGACTAACTTTGTCAAATACGGGTAAGTTGAAGGTAAATTTTCACGATTCTGGTGGTTTGATTGTAAATGCTATTACTAATGACTTTATTATAATTTTCCAGTAACCCTACCCCTCAAAGGACGGAGTTGGTACCAGTAAGCTGGCCAGCAGTGACCAGTGACTCTAGACCTGCATTGGTGATAGACGCAGATATTCACGTTGTTGATCGAGTGGACCATCAGAGGATGGCCTTTTGGGATCTCTTCTATACTATTTACGGGAAATACAACAAAATGTATAGGGATTGCTCCATGATTTATTATTAAAAGATGACATTCTTAAAGACAATCGTGTAGCGCGGTGCGTTTAATTTTTGTAAAAATATCTGTTTCGGGGTTCTGGGTGTTTTCTGTGTTTCTAAAATAATCGATCTATGTAATGTATTGTTTTAAGTATGTAATGTATATCAGTAATCTAGCACCCATAACACATGCTCTGCAAAGCTTAGGGCTAGATGATGCTGTGTGGACTCTGCAGCATTATTTATTTATCTTTACATAGAAAATTTACCTTACTTCTTGAAATGTTGCAGACATTTCAAGAAGGAAGGTAAATTTTCTGTCGAACTGTCGAAAAAACAATATATGAAATAGAAAATACGCTAAGCCTTTTTATTTAATTTCAAGACTAGACATTTCCTCACCAATTGAAACAAAGGATCCAATCATCCAATTCGTGGTTCATTGAATCCCGGCATGTAATGGCTTGAGATTGCGCTCATGTCTCCAATGAAGAGGAGACCTTGGTGAGTGGGTCACATCGGCGGAAGGCGCTCATCAAGACTCGCAACAAAGGACTGGGGCCAACAACCGCTGACCACCCACTATAACTTAATCCACAAACAACACATCTACTCGTATGGTACGTGACAAGGGTTGCCAGGTGGCCGGGATTTCCGGGAATGTCCCGGAATATTGCGTCTTGTGTATATTGTAACGATATTAATGCTTTATTGTGTTGGCAAGCCTTAACAAATAAATAAATTTTATCCTCTGATCCTATAAATTCCAGTTTCCGTTTATGTAGGTATTCTCTGTTATATTATGAAACTAAAAGTTTGTTTTTCTTTCATAAAAATACGAGTAAGCCATCATGGCTGCGGTGTGAGTGAGAAAATATTTAAAACACATCATTATGACAATTAATTTATGAAAACTTCACAAGAATCGATCTAATTATTTTGTTTTCATTAGGTATATGTCTGTATTATGTCGAGAATCACACATTTCGTCATCAAAACAAGCATCTTGGGGACGCGAAGACTGGTGTTGATATGGATCAATAGCTATCTCAAAACTCTTAGCAACAGTCTGCAATTAGCTCAATTATTTGCGATCACTGGTATTGATACGGATCGGTTGAACTATCTCAAGACTGTTGGCAACAGCCTGCAATGGGCTCAATCATTTTAGTTGCAAATACTAGTTTGACTTTATTTCTATTCTTTGTACTTAAGTATTTTTTGTTAGTATTTAAATTTTGTTCTACAAACATTGTAGATTAATTAACTAGCATTGCCATACAGCGTGGTTATGCAGCACTGGCTGCATTACCACGCTGTATGGCAATGCTAAGACACTGGTCTTGGGGACGCTTCCCACGTACGTTGACATGGATCAATAGAGCTTTAGACTGTTTGCAACCGTCTGCAGTTACCTCAATGGTTTCAATTGTAAATACTAGTTATATTTTTTTTCTATTCCTTGTTCCTTTTCGTTGTTAATAAAGATAGTAAATACTAGTTGTAATTTTTCTATTCCTTTGCTTGTAATTTTCGTTGTTAATAAAGTTTAAATACCAGAAAAAAAAATAGATATAGATAAAATATAAATATAGATAAAAATATAGATATAATATAGATTTACTAGTACCGTAATATAGTAGTTGGATTTGTTTTTCCCATTAGTCGGTTTGGTTTGGATTAAGCACGTAAGATTCTGTATTAGGTGAGGATAACTTTCTTCGCAGCGTGCAAAAAGCAATCAAACATGATTATGACATTGGCAATACGACTTTCCCTGGGCCCATCGCTTCGTCACCGCAGTATTAGTTACGCCAGATTTTCACAATTTTCTCTTGCTTTTGGTGCGTGACTTTTTATCAATCTTTCTTTTACTTATCTTTTATCAGTTCATTAATCTCTAACTTAGATTGTGGTCGGTCAATTTAGTTAATAAATAGTCGTGTTTGATTACTTAAGGAACTAGGTATTTATTGAATTACCTATGTAACATGGGGATAAATAATATTTGCGTGGAATTAATTTTTGGTTGATGGATATTTACATATTGTATACGTATTGTACACTTTAAATGGATTTTACGGAAATATGATTTATAATATAGTAGAGATCCAAACTTGGTTAAAATACAGCGTGTTAACCTGTTGAAACCCCGAAAAAAATTGATAAATAAACGCGATAAATAAGCGCAAAGTAAACAAATAAATAAAATAAAAAATAAACGCAATAAAGTAACAGATAAATTATGTTTTCTGATTGCGTAAGTTGAAAGAATCAATTGATTGGTATCATGAACAACAAGACATAGCGCTATGTCTCTCATTAGGAGAGTTCTATGTCCAGCAGTGGACTGATAAAGGTTGATGATGATGATGAATGACAGTAAGATATCGATAAAAGAAAATGAGAATAACTTATCTGACAGTATCTACCTATGTTGCAATTGTGTGTCGAGGCCAAGCCAAGGATTTTGATTTTACGATATTTAGTTGTATTTGGGCAGATAGGTATAAATATTGAATTTATTTACAATAAAATACGAAATTTCGTAAAATGACTTCTATAAAATGTAGTAAGTACCTACTTACTCTTGTGCCTGATTCTGCGTATTTATGGAAAACATGTGATATAAATACACTGGCCTCCAAATTAGATATAAAACCATTTTTTTTTAATCTTTAACTTCTAAAGTTTAAAAAGTAATTAAAAGTGTGATACTTAGTCTTGTATAGGTAGTGTTCAGATATGTCAGGGGTGTAGTAAAGGTTAGGTATTGAGAGAGAGGTCATCTGCAAAGGCACTAGATTTCAAACCTGATTAACCCTTTTTTTTGTGTAGCACATCTACACAAAATTATTAAAAAAATGCATGTTTTAAGTTTGTTAGTATCTATTTAAAAATAATACTTACCTACCTTTATAGTAAAGTTACGTGTAATGTTGTGAGTTCTGTACTAATGTAGGCCTGATAGATTCAGATTAAAGGAATTAATTTTAATTAAATAAAAACATATTTACTGGGAACAGACCATACTATAGTATATTGTATGTTTTTGTATATTGAGGTCTACCCTGAATTTTAACATAAGCCTATACCTATTCCAATAACGATGTTTATCTTGATGTTAATCTTTTGAATATAGAACATAGGCTTATGGTACATTTGAGGTCAACCCTGACTTGTACCATAAGCCTATGTGCTGTATTTAAACAAGTAATATTCAAACTCACGCATATAAATGTCGACGGGTTCGTTCAGCGTGGTGACGTCACAGCCATCCGCGCTAGCATTCAGTCGGTACACTCCGAACTGACTCACACTTGGCCGCAGCTGACACAGGAGTCTTCTGCACAAAACAATCAATAAGTAAATAATGCTGGACAATCCATACAGCATCATCAAGCCCCAAGCAAAGCAGAGCTTGTGTTATGGATGACTGCAGATATACATAATACACAATAATACAACACATTACATGGACAGATTTTTATTATACATAGAAAACACCCAAAACTCCGGAACAAAATATTCGCAGATCGTACAAACTTTTGTCACAAGGTGGGAATTGAACCCGCAACCTCCAGCTCCTGCTGCGTTGCAAACAGACCCATCGCGCCACGCTTTCAACCGGATTTTTTTTCGCAACATTTATGACTGGGGCGTGTTACTGGTTATAACTTAACTCGAGAGGTCTCGATTATAATTTTATCGAGACTTTGATCTTTCAAATGAATAAAACACTCGTGTTCAAAATCGTTAAATTCTTTTTGGGATCTACGAAATACTATGGGACAGACAAACACAAATAGAGACTTTAGTAGTGCGATTCTAGTAACATTACCCAATTTACCCAAGAACTTTTCAAAACCCCAAACTAAGTTCGTAGTAAACCCGCTTATATTAATAATGTTTGCGTCAAACTACGATAGTTTTTATAGTATAACAGACAAATTGAACTTTATGACCTCTCTTGTTAATTAGTTATTTCCTTACGAGGTATTGCCGGATGTAACGTATTGGTCCGAGAGGTCCGAGTAGACCCGTATAGTGGACCGGCGCGCTGTGCTCATCACCCATGATGCTTCTGCGCCCGCTGCTATAGTCTTCTTCAGCTCGAATGGACACTGGAAAGAAAATCTTTTGTAAGGGTTCTATTAATCTTTAACATGAACTTTAGGGTTTTTTTATCATCATTATCAAACTTTAATAACATCGAAAATTACAGTCAAGGAATAGAAAAAAATTAAATTGTATGTACTAGACAACAATTGAAATGATTGAGCTAACTGTAGGCGGTTGCAAACATTTTAAAGGTAGCTCAATTGATCCGTGTCAATAGCAGTCGGAAGCGTCCCCAAGACACTGGAGGCATCACCACGTTGTATGGCAATGCTAATGCGCTGAGCCGCCTTCGGCCGCGTATGATACCAGAGTTTGGTAACCAGTATCATACGAAGAAAAAATGATCGTCATAGGATACCGGTGTCCAATGAAGACGATTTTTTACTTTTCTGATACCTTTCATATTTTTGGTAACCAGTATCAGGTAAGGAATGAAATATTCTGCCTATGAAACCAACTGTGTTAAGCAAGGTTAGTTCCCAACTCAACACTATGGTTGATGAGAACCCTAACTGGTTATGTCATTATCCACTTCTGGTTATATTATTTTCTTCTTTCATCCGAGTAAAAGCCATTGGATCGCATTATGTCTCTACGCTTATTGTAAAACCCTCGCTTTTTTAAAAATATACAAGAAAACAAGGGAATAGTTAAACTGTGAATCGTTTATTACCTACAAGCTACAACCTATTGGAATAAAATGGCGAAATGATTTCGATACAATGTCCAACACTAATTTCGTTTTCATTTAGCTGAGTTATGGCGTCATTTATTTCTTCATCAATTTCTTTAAACTCTCTGCTTAGTTTAGTTTTTTTCTTATATATATATCCATTAAGGTGGTTTCTTTTCTTAAAATATCCAAAAGTGCCGCCAATGACGGTTTTTTACGTCCAATATATCTGTTAAGGCGACTGTGCCAACCTTCTATGTTATTGGTGGTACGTATTTTAGATGTTGAACAACAGCAAATTTTTTCAAAATCAATTTTTGCCATCCATTGTTTATTGAAATATTTGTTAAAGTTTTCTATCTCTTCTCCAGATGGACTCTTCGACATAACATACTCATACCCCTTTTGAAAATAGGCTTTGGGTAAACGTGCAAGGCCAGCACACCTGGCTACATGCCTTTTTTTTACCCGTGTGGTTAATTTCAACGATTTAGCTTTTCTAAATAAACACCTATTCAGATGATAATAACATCCCTTAATATCAATGTTGGGGAAAACTTTTCGGACGGCTTTAATTGGAGCCAACTCGAAGTCAACAGTAATTGTTTATAAAAACTTCAGTTATCTAAAGTGCCAGTGCATTGATATCAAAAGAGGTGATATATCAATGCACATGGCATGCTTATCAGTTACATGCGAGGAAACGTTAAGTACTCCCTTGTAATTATTTGATATTTTCCTGAGTTGATACTCGGTATCAGAAAAGTAAAAAATCGTCTTCATTGGACACCGGTATCCTATGACGATCATTTTTTCTTCGTATGATACTGGTTACCAAACTCTGGTATCATACGCGGCCGAAGGCGCTGAGCCTTTAGGAATGCGATAGCAAAAATAAACGCTAAAATTTGTATGGATAGACATAAGTTAATTTTGAAATTAAACATTCTTATTCTTCAAAAAAATGAACAAATCGGGATGAAATTATAAATAGACGTGGTTCTAGCACTGGAATAACACATAGGCTACTTCATCCAATAAATCAGTTGTTATATATTTAATAAATTCCTATTTGTATTCATCCATCCAACTTTTTTATTTTTATACTATGTTTTTTTATACCTAGATATTTTATAAAATCAAAAAAAAGTTCACTTAGAATGAGAAGGTAACTTAGGTTATTCGTTTTTAGTATTTATTACATAGAGTATTAATTAAAGACTGTGATTATCAAATATCGTGACGTTTTAAGTTTCTAACAGGTAAGGTGTTGATAGACTTGCAAAATGATAGTTTATAAAGTATGAAGCGGATATTTCGATAGCCATGCATTATTGAACACTGAGCGTCATCGCGCAGCAACATGCAGACATTGCGAATCTGTGTCAAGAATGCGTTGTGTGCCGGTGAGCAGAGAAATATCTAATGCGGATAATTCTAGAGCAGTTTCTATTAAGTCATTAAGAATGAATGAACACTATTATATATTTTACTGTCTAAGCAAAATATTGTATATTAAGTAAGTATAAATAATAATGAATATTGTAAGAAAATAATGTTTTTTATAATTATGTATATTTTACTTATTTTACTGTCTTAGTAAAATGATGTACATTATATGTATGTTATCAACCACCCTATACGTTGTGTTTTTTATTGTGTATGTAACTCGATAGCTTCGCCAATTTTTATCCGATTTTGATGAATCTTGCTACTTAGTATAATATGATTCCAAAGTAAATAATCTCCAGGACCTATCCCGTGAAACCTTAAATCATTAGATAGGTATAACTTTTCAGGAACCAATTCAAAAGGTGGTTCTAGTTCAATGAAATCTAAAATAAAATTGAAATAGTATATGTATATAATAGTAATGATATAGTTTATATCTATCTTTATCTACTTCATCAAAAACTATGAATGAATATTACAAACCACCTACACTTTAATTTAACTGCATATTAAAACATGCGTCGAAGTGGCTCCCTATTTTCAGGAAAATCCCTTGACACATCGGCGTTTAGCGGTCAATGCCGTCAACTGCATTTGTTTACCCGATGCATGTTTATGCACACGGCTTTAGTTTACCCAATCGCCTCTTACACACTTAGCTGATTATTATTGTGATTTATGTAAACAGGCCCAGTCAATGTTAATATTATTGTTTTATATTATTACCCTTACAACTTACAAAAAAGATTGACGATGGATACAAAACCAGTTTAAAAAAATGTGAATTAGGATTAAACTGCTGATGCACTAATCTAAAAGATATTCTTTTCGGTTGTGCAGTAAGTATTAATTTTATGTTATATTTTATCTTTTGTTATATTTTATCTTTTACCGGCTTCGCACGGTTTTTCTATACGTATAAAACTTCCGCTTGAATCACTATATCTATTAAAAAAACCGCATCAAAATCCGTTGTGTAGTTTTAAAGATTTAAGCATACCTACATAGGGACAGAGATAACCTCTTTGTTTTATACTATGTAGTGGTAGATATTGGTATCTCCCTGAATTAGTGTAGAAATGCTTGGCAAGTTTTATTGCACTAGTAATTGCTTGAAAGCAAAGCAAACATCGGCAAAAAATGCAAAAAATCATTGAGAACGATAACGACACGGATGTAATTGTATTAGGTGTGTAATTTACACTTATGAATTGATTTAGTCGACATTATTTATCACTTGTTAGACTTGATGAATGCGCCAGTATTTTACAACAAAGTAATACGAAGTTTGCTAAAAAAGTGTATACCTACTTGGTTAGTTATACAGTTTTAGATATTTGTTGTAACTAAACAATTTTTTGACAAAATGAAGGAAATTGGAATTTAAAGGTGGGAAATATTTTATTTAAATAAATCACCTAGCCCCAAGCTAAACAGCTTGTGTTATGAGTACTACTTAATGTAGTTGACTGATATATTTCATTTTCATCAAAAACATTTACATCTATCTTTATTAACAAAGAAAATTACAAGCAAGGAATAGAAAAATTACAACTAGTATTTACAATTGAAACCATTGAGCTAACTGCAGACGGTTGCAAACAGTCTAAAGGTAGCTCAATGATACATATATTTTATATATTATATACATAAATATATTTTAGAATATAGACAACACCCCCGGAACATCTTTATAATAAACATTTATCCCATCGAAACCGCAACCTCCGCGTGCCACATTGGCCTTCAAAAAGTTTTATGTTAAGAAACTGAAATTATAAAACAAAGTTTGAAACAAATTTTGATCTAAAACTGTTTCAAAGTGCTGAAATTTTGCAACTTCAGTTTGTTTTTAGTGATTACTTTGTAGTCTGTTTCAGTTTATGTGAATTTTCATTCGCAAATGGATTTATTGACAAAAAATATCTTGGTTTGTAGAATCGAGTACATTAAGGTATATAGTAGGTACATTAAGGTATTTTATGTTTGGACTTGTACACCAGTAAGTGGGTTAATGATGTCCACATTTTTATCTGAATACAAAGGAGTAGGTATAAAATACCAAACATTTAAGGCCAGGATATTCGATATTACCCAATTTTCGACTCAATTTTAAGCAAAAAAATATTCTTTGTTTTGATCGCACCAAAAATATTATGTTGTATTTGGATAAACATTTAGTGAGTCCATACCTATGGTTCAAATCAGACCACTTCACCAACATTTTTCATTTTCATTTTCGTATAATTAGAAAGTTTATTAAGGTTATCTCTAAGAAAATATGTCAGAAAAGAGACAACGACGCTAAAAAAACCTATGTTTTCTTTTTAAAACGTATAAAAATAGAATAGTGTCTGGGAGAAATTGCTCATTAGCGATAAGACCACCAATTATCCATTAGTTGAAAAAGTTTTATTGTTATTTGTATTTTCTGTCGACTAAATACTATCATTACGCCGCCGCGCCTGCGCAAGGAATTGAGTACGTAGCGTATGATATACTTGAATAACTTAAATATACTAAACTGGCCTTAAATATACTACTAATATTATAAACGTCACGCAAAAACTACTGAACGGATTTTGATGGAATTTGGCACAGAGTCTGGAATAACACATAGGCTATATTTTATCCCGGAATTCCCACGGGAACGGGAACTACGCGGGTGAAACCGCGGGACGCTCCTAGTATAATATATGTCGCAGATCGCTGCATTTATAGGCCTCAATTTTATTTCATACTAGCGAGCCTTCGTTGTTATACCATGAATTTCATAGTCAAGGTAATGATAACTTCTTGATTACCTATGTATTCGGTCTCTTTGCTCTATAGGCGGCCAGGCCATAGAACATGTGATTCAAGGACAGCAGACTGTTGATGGACAAATGTCATAAAAAGAAAATTAATTACTTTGGTTGCAATATGACAGTGAAGATCTCTTGATTTTCCAAATTATTATTCTGAGTTGAATCCGGTTTTATGGAGATGATTATGAGGATGTTCCTCTTTTCCCTCTATTCGAGATATATAAACAACATGTGCAATGTTTTTGCCGATTTCTCCATTAATTTAAAAATTTGTTTAAGTTCTTCTTTACAATACTTGTTTGTTTATACCGTATCAAGAGAAAGCATTGTCGGTGCGATTGAAAACATAAATTAAACGAGATATTAATTTACCAACTTAATCGATTCGACGCAATCTTTTATTCTTTACGTAAAGCTTGTTAACTGATTTTGGTCCATTGCCTGAGAGTAAGAAGCGTCCTTCTGTGTATTATTAACCAACTTAATAAAGATAGACATTCTCAAAAATTTTTTATCTATAGGTAAACGGATTTTGATGATTCTTTTTTTATTTGCGAAAGCGTTATCATGTGGTCAAATATAAATTAGATAAAGATCTAACAAGTAGTTTTTGATCCTAATAATGCGTTTTTTATTGGCTTAGTGATGATGTTCTCTGTTGTGCTTTAAAGAATTTAAAGTCGGTTTAAAAAAATGACACAGACCCCTTTCAACAGTGGACGTACGATCGCTGATACGTAAATAGGTCTTGACTAGAATTAGGTACTTCTTTTCAAAGAACAAGCAAGGTGAAGTGGCAGTGGGGCGGCCATATCTCGCGAAGAACTAACTGCCCATGAAAACGTGTTCTTGAGTGCATACCGCGACTCGGCAAACGTAGTGTAGAACGCTTTCCGGCTGGCGTTGGGAAGACGATAATGCAAAAGACTGCTGGCTGTGTGCGGCAAGCTGAAGACAGGGCTTTATGCCGCTCATTAGGAGAAACCTATGTCCAGCAGTGGACTAATTTGGTTGATGTTGAGTTTTATTACTCTCACATTTTATCTCAGAGTTGAGTGGAGCCATTAAAACGATTATCTAAAGTATATTATTAACCAGTAGCTTGTTATTACGCAGGTGATTAATTACAGTTAGGTAACCTAACATTGACATAGTTTGATACGGCTGAGTGTATTAGAAGTTTATTTTAATAGATAAGCGATAAAGAGATGACACTGATTTGGAATCTCATGGTCAAGACAAAGTAAGCATTAAATAAAGTATGTATACAATAAAACCAAATATTAAATAGGTAAACTAATAAAATAAATAATGTTAAACAGTTCACACAACATCACACTCTAAGCAAAGTAAGCAGAACTTGTATTATGGGTACTAGATAAATGATGTACCTAATAAATGCGACGCGTGACCCGAGAGCTGGTGAATATCTGGCTGAGCGCATCAGCATTGCCATACAGCGTGGTAATGCAGCCAGTGTCTTGGGGACGCTTCAGACTGGTATTGACATGGATCAATTGAGCTACCTTTAGACTGTTTGCAACCGTCTGCAGTTAGCTCAATGGTTTCAATTGTAAATACTAGTTGTAATTTTTCTATTCCTTTGCTTGTAATTTTCGTTGTTAATAAAATTTTAAGATATCATAAAAAATAAACTACTAATAAATAAAATAAGTAAGGTCATGTTTTATTAGTCACTAGCGACCGGCCCCGGCTTCGCAAGGTTTTATTATACGTATAAACCTTCCTCTTGAATCACTCTATCTATTATAAAAACGCATCAAAATCCGTTGCGTAGTTTTAAATATTTAAGGGACATAGGGATATAGGGACAGAAAAAGCGACTTTGTTTTACACTATGTAGTGATTATTTATTTGTTTCGCCACACAGGCTCTAGGGAGTGCGAGGGACAGAGCTCTACTTAGGTACTACGTATGTAATAAAAGGAGGAAACAATTACTTTTTACAAATTATTTATTATATATTTTAGCCACGTACTGTTTATACGTATATCGATAGAAATAGACTTGAGTGTTGAGAGAACTCAAGTCTATCAGTTGAGAGAATATTAATTATCGCATTAAAAAAAATACAAAGTATTTAAAAAAAAATACGAAGTATTTAAAAAAAAATACGAAGTATTTTTTGTTAATGCGATAATTAATATTTGTGTTTTCATTATATAATAAGTTATCGTAAACTTTGTACTCAGATTTGTATTATTTTATGTTAATTTAAGTTCTTTATAGCCCGTGTTATACCGCAAATACTTGTTTTTCTATTATATTTTATTTCTTTTAAAAAGTATGTATTACCCATAAGACCGCTATCTATGTCCATCAGGATGTCTTTCTATGATGATGATGAGTTAAATATTTGCATACAACATTCAAAGAGCCTCAAAGTTATTGTTGTATGCAGTAAGAAAACAATTGTCAGAAACGTAGAGTTTTCTCATGACCTTGCCGCAAAAAAACAACAAAAGAAAATTCTTTAAATCTGTACGCATTAGGTACCTTTTTATGTTTATTGTTTAATGATTTATTTGTCTAGAATTTTTCTAAGCGTTCAAATTTTTTTTATGTGTCACTAACAAAATGTATGTTATATTATGACGTGTGAATAAATTAATTTTCAATTTCAATTACAGGAACTTTTTCGTCAAATTTTGCATGTAAGGAAACGATAGTAAAAAAGACAAACTTACTCTAAAACAATCATCGGAAACGCTGTAGACTCCTACATCCAAGGAAGAGCTTGCTGTCATGTACGCCTCGTCCATCCCCAATTCAGACAGTTTCCAGTCTTGGACTTCAAAGCCATTCTTAGGAAGCTCCAGCCAAGATCGCATCATCTCCATTGACCATTGCCATGTTCCATTCCCGTCAGCTGCACCATTTTCATCGGCAGTTTCATTCATTTTTGCACTTTTTTACCACTTTATACGTCTTTTAATTATTTTTCCGCGATCGGCACACGCATTTAATTATTCTCAAGGATTTTACCACTTGTTTTTGATGCGAGAAAGAAGTTTTTGTTTCGTTATTATGTTTTCGTGCGAAAGTAGAGTGCGTGCGTGCATGGGTAATTTCGCTCAGCCACTGGGCACACTCACAACACGAGCCAGCCGCCGCCGCCGCCGGTGCGGTGGTAAAACCGGTGCGTTCGCATCTCCTTATTTAAAAACCACACACATTCTTGCAGATACTTATAGTAATTACCTTACTGTAGATCGATCTTGGAAAAATTGAACAATCGTTTGAAAGCGCTTAAAGAAGCAAATACCTGAGTACCATTGTAGGTCTGTGACGTAAACTTTGTATGATCTGGCGCTCTTCTTTAATAATCGTTGGTTTTCTTCCAACACATATATGGATCGTAGGTTACATTAACTATTTGTTAAATTACGATAGTATTTACAGTAAAAACTTTATTTATAATAGAGAAAACTGGGTTCATCAAGAGATCTCTGAAATTACAAGAACTACTAATTTTTCATGGAGGTTCCTTTTAGGACGTTGGCACCCACTTATATTTGGATTTTTGGAAATTCATATTCAAAGGAAGTTAAAATGGGATCAATGGAATCACCTACTAAATAAAGTCCACGCAAATAAAATCGCGAGTGGGTCAGTTAGTAAGTATATATTTCTAAAATGCATCAATGACCTGGCGCCTTCACAACCATGTTCGCGATTATAGTAGAGAAAGGATAATATTCAAAAATTCAAAGACTGTGCGAGAAGACTGGACTTTCGCCCTCTGGAGGTTGTCAGAAATGAATGAATAATGAAATCTGGAAACCATTGTTTAAAACGTAGAAAAGAGCGGCACTGGCTGTAGAGCGAGTTTCAGATCTATGATTATCAGTGCTAACTCAAGGCAATCCTTCAAAAGTATACAAATTATAGTTCTGGCTTATTGGGCAATATCACTAATGATATTTTTGACCTTTTATAATTTTAATACTTAACATTATTCATGATGAATCAATTTATGATTATTTAATACAGTAAATGAATTATTGTTGCAAGATCGATGTTTATTTAAATGTAAAGAACGTTATTTGTAATTTGATTAGAATTGAAAAGATAATATGTTGTTACGATTTAGAAGGTAATACAAATGACAAATTTGATCATAGCTTTTTATTACTTAGCAAATACACCGAAAAAATATACAGATATTTGCTAGAGATCAGCGTTAAAATATTTGTTCCGATACGGGAATCAAACGCGCAACGTCGCAGGTGGATCTTTTTCCGATGCGCACACAGAGTATTTTTTTTGAAATTTTGCACATATTATTATTCAGGAAAAGCAAACGGCTACAAATTATATAGTTGTAAATAACTAGATTACTATGATAAACCTTTCGTAGTTTCGTGAGTTCGTCTATCAAAGTGTTAATAAGCAACAAAAATTACAATGAAGGAATAGAAAATTATAACTAATTTACAATTGAAACCATTGAGCTAAGTGCAGACGGTTGCAAACAGTCTGCAGTCAGTGAATAAGTACCAAATTAATATCCAAATCAATGCAACTGATATGTCGGTTAACCCAAACCAAGGCCCGGTGTAAATGAGAGTTTGATTAGTCTTTGCAACCGAATGAAGTACTGTAGTTATGTTACTTTTGTGCAACACAGTCATTACAGTTTGTGCAATCATTGATGAGAGCATTCTGTGTAGAGGAATGCCGATTGGGGGTTTGAAGCAATGAACGGTCAAAAGGTTAGTGTCCTTGAAACGTGCCTACTACAGCCAGCGACTAAGGAATTCGGTTCGAATACTGAAATTATATAAATGTGAATAGAAGTAGCTCTGTCAGAACTCTGTCCTTATATGAGATAGAGTCTGTAGTAATAGGTACTAATAAATACGAAAGTTTAGATGAATGTATGGATGTTTATTACCTCTTTACGCCAGAACTACTAAATGGATCGGCCTGAAATTTCGAATAGATGTAGTTCCATACCTAAAAATAGGGCTCCTTTTCACTACGTAGTATAAAACAAAGTCACTTTCTCTGTCCCTATATCCCTATGT
The DNA here is from genome assembly GCA_944547425.1 of Eupithecia centaureata. NCBI lineage: Eukaryota > Metazoa > Arthropoda > Insecta > Lepidoptera > Geometridae > Eupithecia > Eupithecia centaureata. The sequence continues at coordinate 3,623,115 of OX155676.1, read as the reverse complement.
CCCTATGTATGCTTAAATCTTTAAAACTACGCAATGGACTTTGAAGCGGTTTTTTAAATAGATATAGTTATTCACGAGGAAGGTTTATACGTATAATAAAACCTTGCGAAGCCGGGGCGGGTCGCTAGTTTCTTATAAATCATTTCCCATAGGATAGAAATTGTCTTGATACTTTTACATACAAACTTCACGCGTATAGAGTCGCCTAGGCTGTGGAGTCACTGACTAGTAAAGTAACTGTTATATTTTTTTACTAGCGATGTAGCGACCCACCCCGGCTTTGCACGGTTTTATTATACACTAGCTGGTGCCCGCGACTTCGTCTGCGCATGATTAGTATTTCGAGTACTCGCTATTTTACTTGCGTAATTCCCTTTCTCGTGGGATTTTCGGGATAAAATAAAGCCTATGTGTTATTCCAGCTTATAATCTATCTCTGTGCCAAATTTCATCCAGATCCGTTCAGCAGTTTTGAAACAAAGATTTGAATATTCCAAAGCTCTTCTCACCTTCATTATTCATATATAAAATATATAAAAAAATAAGCCTTTTTTTGTTTTGTCGTGAAAGAGTAATAAACATCCATCCATCTATCAATCTATCCATCCATCTATCCACTCATACTTACAAACTTACGCGTTTATCAGTTCAATTCAGTTTGGTTCCCCTGGGCTATACGGGTTTTCAAAAATTTCTCACAGCATCTGAACGACGCGTGTGTACGCGTCGTTCAGATGCTGCGAAAAATTTTTTTTTGAAACTGAATTCCGGGATAAAATGTATCCCGTGTCCAATCGTCCCGAGTTCCATTCGAATTCATTCACTTCCGTCGTGATGCGTGGTTAAAGAATTCTTTCACCCTCTCTCCCACGGGAACCTTACGGAATTCCGGGATAAAAAGTATCCCATGTCCTTTCTTGTAGTATGAACTCAAATCGTCCCGAGTTTCATTCCAACTCATTCAGCAGTTTCGGCGTGATGCGCGGTAAAGGAATTTTACTTTCATACCCTCTCCCATGAGAACCTTACTGAATTCCGGGATAAAATGTATCCTATGTCCTTCCTCGTAGTATGACCTATAATCATGCCGAGTTTCATTTAAATCCATCAAGTAGTTTCGGCGTGATGCGCGTTTACGATACAGACAGACAGACAGACAGACAGACAGACAGACAGACAGACAGACATGAATGAAAAAAATTACAGTTTTGGCTTGAGTATCGATAATAGAGTGCCCTCCAAAAAAAATTTTCAAAATATCTTCAATGTACAGAATTGGACCTGTTACAGTTTTATTATAAGTATAGATATAAACCTTCCTCTTGAATAACTCTATCTATAAACAAAAACGCATCAAATCCGTTGCGTAGTTTTAAAGATTTAAGCAGTCAAAGGGACATAGGGATATAGGGACAGAAAAAGCGACTTTGTTTTATACTATGTAGTGATAACTCAGGAGTTAAGGGACCGGCGCGGCGATGAATGCTCGTTAGTTCAAAATCGTGAGCAAAAATCGGTTATTGCTATTTTTGTGGCTCGATGGACGATTGTATGGGCAAATCGTCCATCGAGCTCTAAAAACGAACAAACTACGCAATGTAATTCTGGTAAAGGTAACCTTTTGCCAGAATTACATAACAATTCATTCGCATAATATTATGCAATTCTGGAAATAAAACATTGGATCCGACTTGCTAGCCTTAGCTTTATTTAAAGTATCAAAACAAGATCGAAGTCACGGCCACAGCACCAGACAGTGCAGCTTTTTAAGGCATTACCCAGAGCCACACTAGCACTAGCGCCGTCATACTGCGCCCCTCGGATTCACTCGCGTGAAAATTGATGAAAAGCCTGTTGTATTCCCGGCCTAGAACTACATTTATACAAAGTTTCAGCCTGATCTGTTCAGTAATTTTAGCGTGAAGAGGTAACAAACATCCATCCAAACTATAACCTACATATAAGGGAAGTTTGGCCATATCGGACACCTTAACTTTCATCCAAGATTGCGAGAATATCAAGAATATTCCATTTTTTGTATGTTACTTTAGCTTAGCGACTTTACCATATCTCTATGTTTTTTTTATCTGGATTTTTTTAGAACTGATATCACCTATGAGAATTAAGTCTTACTTTAAAATAAGTAGGCTTCGGTACGATATCGAGACCGGTAGATACAATATAGCACACTAGGTACATGTAAGGTTCTGTGTAATTCTGTAAACAAATAAAAAATATTCTCTATTCTAATATTAGTGTAATTACGTCCAAAGGAAGGATTTTTAAATCCATGGACATTTTTGTAATACAGTGATACCTATAATTAGCCTTTTTAATGCCTGTGTTATATAATAATAAAAATTTTGACGGCGCTAGTTTGAAGTTGTGAATCGGGGTAACGCCTTAAGCTCATACGTATAATGCGCTTATGCCGACAAAGGACCTTGATCGGTTCACGGTTTAATAATCTAACTGGCATTCAAGTCGTTCAACATACGGCCTTCGCAATGGAAACTTACGTCTTTGGGCCAGTTTAGTGGTAACTTGCGCTTTGGGCGCTCGTATTATGTGGACACGTGAAAAGTTATGATGAAAGAATTTTTGATATTTCTTCTTGGATATGGTTTTGTGCTGGGTTCTCAGGATACTGGCAGCCCAGCTGGGTTGATGGCTGACTGTAAGTAATTTATTAAGTTTAAAGTACAATTAATTAATTTACATAGGTACGTATATAAAATATGGAAATTTCAGAGAAGAATAGTAAAACTTCACAATTTTTACGTATAAAAAAAGTAAATGACAATCCGCAGTTCCGCACATACTAGAAAAACAAACCAAAGTAATTAGAAAAATATAACTACTTGAATATTAATTAAATAAACTCCATGTGAAACTTATGACATAGAAAAAGAAATTATCCAAGTTCCTAACAAAAATAAAATCATTAACATAGAAGGAATTTTAAATAACTTTCACTTATTACAATAATTTGCATAAAAATACTCATCAAGTTTTCATTCAAATTTGGTTAGGTAATTAATTAACTATCTATCTAATATTTAATAAACATTTTATTGGTATTATATTATTTTAACACCTGGTCTCAGCCGATTTCATTTATACCTAGTTAAAAACAAAGGCCAAAATTTTTCCACTACATCAAAAAAAAGTTTATTACTATTATTATTATTTATACCATAAAACAAAGTCGCTTTCTCTGTCCCTTTGTATGCTTAGATCTTTAAAACTTTAAAACAGATTTTGATGCGGTTTTTTTTTATATTAGAGTGATTCACTTTAATACACACCAAGAATAACAAAAAAAATCAGGGAAACAGAGATAACAAAGTTGCACAGTATGTGACTTTTCCGCTGAGAGCGATCTCTTCCAGACACTGTATTAAAGGTACTTACGCGTGCTGAGTGGAAGTTTAGCGGGTTCTAATCGGTCTAGGTCTTAAAATTTTAAAACTCGTAAATCTATACGGCAACCATTAATAACACGTCAAAATTCATACTTACCGTCTTTGTTTTTTTACTGTTTATTTTTTGTCACCAAATTGCCGTGCATGACGTCAATTATCCTATTATCTAAGGCTGAAATACAGTTGGTCATGACATGTTCAGCAGATGCTGAGCCAAACCATATTTTGGCGCAGGGTCATGGAGGCAGATTCACCATTTATTTTGATATTTCCTACCAACAACTCCATTGTGCCACCTAACTCCACGCTATATTTTTCTGTTTGTTAATTTTATACCTGTTGTTCACTGTAGGTATACCTGTGTTCAAATAAAATTTAATTATGACTATACTATTATAATCTTTTTATTCTTTGTAAGAAACGTAAACTAAAAAGAAATACAAATTCTGTTTCTCCAATTTATTTTTTACTGTGTTAACTTAGTAAAAGCCGAGTTCATCGAAAGATAATCGGACAATTAGGCAGATTCGTCGATTAATTTAAACGTTTAATGCGTGAAAACGAGTGCCGTCAAACAACGGTTTAAAGTTTAACCTTTTGAACTCGGTTCTCAGTGCTAAACAAAAAGTACCAACCTTCGTAATTTAAGAAGGTCGAATGTTTAATTACTTGCAAGAGTCATACATTGCCCTCTAAATTTATCTGATGTAACATGTCAGTTGAAAGACTTCCACGGGACATAACAGGTCTCCCACAAAGGTCAATGTTAGCCGGTTAGCCCCCTAAATTGACCTTTGTTGGTTTTACATAGTCGCGCGGTTTTACCGAATATCGTCATAGGATCTTTGGGTTTTACGAACTAAAAAATATTAGGATTCAATTATTTCTAGCATAAGTAAATAAAGCAAATACATGTAAAACTTCAATCTAGCTGTCTAGATACCATAACCTGTGTTATGGTAATGGCGAGCTTAACCTCAAAAGAGTTCTCTTCCAGCAAACCTAATTGGGAGAGAGAGTCAAGTTTGGATAGTGTGTACCTATAGGTAGAAAGACGACTGAATGCTTAGTCTACATCATCACTACATAGTATAAAAAAGTCGCTTTCTCTGTCCCTATGTCCCTTTGTATGCATAAATCTTTAAAACTACGCAAGGGATAGATAGAGTGATTCAAGAGGAAGGTTTATACGTATCATAAAACCGTGCGAAGCCCAGGCGGGTCGCTAGTAGTTAATAAATTACTCTTTTAATATTATTTTATTACTTTCCTACTAATTATAAAAAAGTAGGTTGAGGTAGACAAGAGTGGTTGACAATGATGATTTAAGTCATTTTGTGTCTTTTCCTTGTTATTAGTTGAACAGCATGTTATCCTTGGCCTATGACTTAACTTACGATGCAATATTCATAATTAATATTATTGCAAACACATTAGCCTTTAATAGACAACACATTATAATAGCTGAAGTGGCAGTGGGCCGGCCATATCTCGCGAAGAACCGACAACCGTTGGGGTAAACGTGTTCTTGAGTGGAGACCGCGACTTGGCAAACGTAGTGTAGGACGCCCTCCGGCTAGATGGGATGACGATCTGCGAAAGACTGCTGGCAGATGCTGGATGCGTCAAGCTGAAGACAGGGCGCTATGGCGCTCATTAGGGGAGGCCTATGTCCTGCAGTGGACTAATATAGGCTGATGATGATGATGATGATGATGACATTATAATAAATGCAGCTGCTCTGAGTATCTACCCAATAATAGCTTCTTCAACTTGATACTCTATAAGCTGAATTCGAATGGATAACAGTAATTTCTTACCATTGGACCCCAAGACATCGAAACAAATCAAATAATAATAATGCTGGACAAGTCACAGAGCATGAAAATATTTTAATTAAAAGACTGTAACAGACTCCAAATTTAATAAAGATCTTTATTAAAGCTAAATATAATACTTATAATAGGTATCAAATAAAATACTGACGCATTATTGATTACGGATAGTTACTAAAAAATTACTGATCTGATCTTGATCAAATTTACATGAATCTACGTGGGAAGCAGCAGCCTTTCATACAAAAAGAATCATCAAAATCGGTTTATGTACTTAATCAAAAGTTCTGAGCTAACACTTAAAAAACAGTCGAATTGAAACTTTACTCTTTTTTAGGTATCAGGTACCATTTTTTGATATCAGGACATTTTAGCGAAAGACACCTGCGCGAGTGCACAATTGCGCGAATCACTACATAGTATAAAATAAAGTCGCTTTCTCTGTCCCTATGTCATTATGTCCCTTTGAACACTTAAATATTTAAAACTACGCAACGGATTTTGATGCGGTTTAATTTAATAGATAGAGTGATTCAAGAGGAAGGTTTTTACGTACATTCAGTCAAAAAAGTATCGGGAATGGATGATTTGTTTATGGTTCCAAATTCAAATTTTTGTTTTTTTTGTTGTTGTTAGGTTGGCACAACTGTTTGCCATTTTGGCGCGGAGTTTGAGTTGCATCTGTTATTTATATTAAATACAGTGCTGTTTTTAGTTACATCATATCTAGTGTGTATTGCGAATTTCACAATGGACAAAAACATCGAACAAAGAGTTTGTCTTAAGTTTTGCATCGCCAATGGAATTTCGTGTTCGGAGTCACTGAAAATGTTACAGAAGGCTTTCGGTGAATCGACTTTATCAAAAACACGTGCTTATGAGTGGTACAAAGCGTTCAAAAGAGGTCGAGATGTGATGGAAGATTTGCCTCGCTCTGGTAGGCCATCAACGTCTGCAATTGAAGTTAACATCGCAAAAGTGAAGGAAACAGTGACTGAAAATCCTCATTCAACTTTGCGAGAGATAGCCGCCGAACTTTCTGTATCTCACGAGTCGATCCGTACCATTTTAAATAATCACTTGGGTATGAAACATGTTGCCGCTCGACTAGTCCCAAAAGACCTGAATTTTCTCCAAAAACTCAATCGCATGAGAGTCGCTGAGGACATGCTAGAACGAGTCAATTCCGACCCAACATTCATGAAACGCATTATTACTGGTGACGAGACGTGGGTTTATGAGTTTGACATGCAAACTAGTCAACAAGCTTCGGAGTGGCACCTTCCAACAATCGGTACAAGACATAAAGGAGAATTCGCGGCGAGAACTGAACTCAATTCCGGAAACAGCGTTTAAAAAATGTTTTGATGATTGGATAATTCGTTGGCGTAAGTGTATCGTTTCTGAAGGAGCATACTTTGAAGGTGATAAAATAAATTTGGATGAATAACAAACATTTTGTGTATTATTGATCTTTTCCCGGTACTTTCTTGACAGAGTAGTATAATAAAACCGTGTGAAGCCGGGTCGCTAGTAATTACTAAACTCTTAATATCTCTGGAAATAGACATCGTAGAAAGTTGCTTTAAAAAATAATTATTTTGATAATTTTGCACTCTTTGATCTGCCATATATTATTACATACATACAAATACAAAAGGCATTTATTTGCTAAAAAACTTAAAATTATTGTAACTTGTTAGTTAGTAACAAGTTACAATAATTTTAAGTTTTTTAATTATTATAACTTGTTACTTGTGGTCCCCGCACTAGGTTCAGAACCTGTATCGCGGGAGGCCGGATTTACATTCCCATACCCCTTCCCCTTTTTACCCCATAATGAGAAACATTTATGATGTAGACCTTCGTAGCATGTGCTACGGAGCTACGTTGACGCCGCGTAGCAAACAAAAGATATCAACGCGACCCCAGTTTTCTTACTACACTTTATAGTTCGCAAGTATACCAGATCCCTTTTTTCGAAGTCAATTGAAAAGAGCAGCCAGTGAGTGTCTTGGGGACGCTTCCGACTGGTATTGACATGGATCAGTTGAGCTACCTTTAGACTGTTTGCAACCGTCTGCAGTAAGCTCAATAGTTTCAATTGTATACACTAGTTGTAATTTTTTCTATTCCTTGATTGTAATTTTCGTTTTTAATAAATTATAATTTGTGATATTGAAAAGCGAATGAGCGGAAAATAAAGCTCTTTTTATGCGTGTGTGTACTATGTATATTTGAAAGTAGCAACTAAAAGGTTTCTTTTATGTTGGTCTTCTATCTCACTCAGGTCCAGGCATGTCGCGCAACACAACATTTTCCGAGAAGACCCTTAGATCGCTATACGTGCTGGTGATACAGCCTTCCAGAAGTTTCTTTGGCAAAGGGGAGACGCGGTGTCAACTGAACGCGCGCGGGGCAAAATGCGCCGCTAAGCATTTGAACCTGAGCAAGGGGGTAACACAGGTAAATCCTTACTGCCTTACAAATATTACTATACTTAAACGTGAAGGTTTATATGGATGTATAGATAAATAAATGTTTGTTTCACTTTCACACAAAAACTACTGAATGGATCGGGCTGAAATTTTGAATAGACGTAGTTCTAGCCCTGGAATAACACATAGATCCCAATCATAAATCAGTTCACATGGGATAGAAACAGCCTTAAAACGTTTCCATAGAAATGTTAGTGTGATAAAATAAAATCTTGGTAGGTATCTAGAGGATTTCAGAAGCGCGTGATAATGAACGTGGCAGTCTATGCTTATAGATCCTACTAATATTATAAACGCGAAAGTTTGTACGGATATATGGATATATGGATGGATGTTTGTTACTCTTTCACGCAAAAACTACTGAACGGATCTGGATGAAATTTAGCTCAGAGATAGATTATAGTCTGGAATAACGTATAGGCTATATTTTATCGCGGAATTCCCACGGAAACGGGAATTACGCGGGTGAAACCGCGAGGCGCTGCAAGTCTTCTTTAAATACTTACAGCCTTACCACAAAAAACAAAATCACGACTTAGACATGTGTTTAACACTTGTTTAGCAAAAGTCACCCTACAAAACTATGTTAAACAACTGTTAAATACGTGTCTAAGTCGTAACTTACTTTTTTGTGGTAAGGCCGCTCGTGTTTATTTTCTCCTGTTTTCCTCAGGTACTGATAAGTGGCTACATGGACGCCTCGTTCTCCCCGTTCGTCCGGAGTCTGGCCAGCGTCTACCTGACGAGAGGACGAAACGTCGTCATTGTAGAAATATTCCCTATCTTAGTGAGGACTTATCCTGTGTAAGTATTTTGTAGCTTGCATGTCAAGACAACCGTTGGGGAAACGTGTTCTTGAGTGGAGACCGCGACTGCTGTGTTCCCTTTGCTACCCTTTGTGTACTAAACCCTGAAAAAGGATATGATTTTCGAGATTCGGTTTCTGTTGGAAGAACCACCTACATTAAGTTAGTGTGGAACACTCAGTTTGCGAGCCCGACACGCTCTTGGCCAAAATCAACATCCGCATCCGCTGATGTGTCAAAGAACGGCATCAGCAAAAACCCTGTCCATTCGCACTAATAGCCCAAATCTTTCGTATTAAATCTATTAACCTACTCCAATAAATGTTTAATTAACCTACTGACGAAATGATAATAGTTCAAATCATTGAATACTACATCACGCAACCATCTCACTCGCGCTCATAAGAATTACTATGCAACCAGCAGTCTGCACCCTTTTAATGGGTTTTGACATGCAATCAAATCGTAGAGCGATTATATTACACCTAAAAACTAAATAATACAAATCAAATATTCAAGGGCATGTGAGTAACGAATTAACCATTATGACTAGTGTTTGACTGAAGAAGGTTCGGTTTCGGCCAAAAATGGGCCGAACTTTCGGCCGAGCTGAATCATAAAATTTTCATAAATGGATCGTATTTTATGTCTGCCCTATCTCACTAAAAATCAGTAAAATAGCATGTACTTAGACTCCAGATCAGATTAAATACGTAGTACATGAAAGTACGTACCTAGTGCTAAGATTTCGTAAATTTTGCTTTAAATTTGGAATATGTCACTTTGTCTCTACAGTGTACTAAAGGTGTATTTGTACGTGTTTTATTGAAACTGACACCCAGGCCGAAGGTTCGGTTTCGGCTGAATTCCCGAAACCAGTTTCGGTCGTACACTAATTAAAACCGATTGTAAGAAGAATTAGCCCAATTAAGTATTGGTACAATCAATACCTTACGCATTTACTACACGCATATGTAGTGCCTACCTTTGCATAAGATAAGGTTACGAAAAGTTTGGGTATGTACCTAACTATGCCTAGGATAAAGGCTAATTTACACCAAAGCGAAGTAAAGCGAGATAGGGGAGAGAATAATAAACTAAGAATTGAGGTGATTTTGGCGAAACACTCTTGGTTTGGGGAACCATGAGCTCAGTGCTTAATTTTAGCAAGAGTATTTTCACCAAGGTGTGTAGGTACTATACTACACTTATAATATTAATCATCATCATCATCATCACCATCAGCCTATATTAGTCCACTGCTGGACATAGGCCTCCCCTAATGAGCGCCATAGCGCCCTGTCTCCAGGTTGACGCATCCAGCTTCTGCCAACAGTCTTTCGCAGATCGTTATCCTACCTAGCCGGAGGGCGTCCTACACTACGTTAACCAAGTCGCGTATACTATTAATACTTATAGTAAACGCGAAAGTTTGTATGGATGTAGGTATGTTGCTTTTTCACGCCAAAACAAGTGAACGGATCGGTCTGAAATACAGAATAGACCTCTGTTCTAGCCCTGGAATAACAAATACACTTACGAAGGTTCGAAGTTGACCCGCTTCGAACCTTATTTGTGTTGAGAGAACACCAAAGTTTCATTTGTTAATAAGGGACTTCGTCTTTATTAATATTCTAACTATTCAAAATATGTGTAACTATTAAAATATTCACTTCCTAAGGTCAGACCGTAGACTCGTGTCAAAGACCTTAATTAAGCAATTTCAACTTGAACTTTTCAATGCAATATCTCATGGTAATTTATAATGCAACAATTTAAAAAAAAAACAATCTTATGTTTAGTCACATTCCATCATTTCACATACGATTAGTATATCCTACTAATATTATAAACGCGAAAGTTTGTAAGTATGGATGTTTATTACTCTTTCACGCAAAAACTACTGAACGGATATGGATGAAATATGGCACAGAGATAGATTATCTGGAATAACACATGGGCTATATTTTATCCCGGAATTCCCACGGGAACGGGATTTACGCGGGTGAAACCGGGAGGCGCTGCTAGTAATTAATACAAAATAAATAAATAATGCTGGAGCTCCGTTTCAGTGAGTAGACGAACAAAAATAATTTTAAGTCTATTTTTATGTGTCTATTATTTATTTTTGTGTGACTGAAGAAATACCTTACACGCATTCAGTAAAAAAATATTTATTGACATTATAAACTAAATGGACTTGATCATCATAAAAATTCCAAGGCATCATAAGTTGATTTCCACTGCCATCATCATCATCAACCTATACTAGTCCACTGCTGGACATAGGTCTCCCCTAATGAGCGCCATTTGAAAGCACCCTGTCTTCAGCTTGCCACACCCAGCATCTGCCTGTATCTACCAAAGCCATACTTCGTCAAAACTTTGCAATATCGAATCCGTAGACTTTCCGACGAATTATAATACCCCTGTAGCGACCTCTGTGATCGCATGATGTGAGCTGAACTACAAATAAAAATAACAAAAATTCTGAGTGCAAAAGTATATCACGTGACAATTATTCCTAGATCGCGCAAACGTTGGTTTCAACAACATCTAACCTATATAGAACTTTCCGACTTCAACTGTCGGTCGAAAGACACCGGGTAAGTGGGCCAGTTGGGCCGACCCGGTACAGGGAAGATCTTCCCCTGTAACCATTTGGGGGAATTGGGAATACTAATAATGTTTTTTTTTCAGAGCGGCTCGAATCACCAAGCCCCTCGGCCATGTTCTAGGGGAGTTCATGGCAGGCCTCACTGAACTCGGTCTATCACCAGATCGACTGGAGCTGGTCGGAGGCAGCCTCGGAGCACACGTCGCTTACTTTGCCTCCGTCAAGTACAGGCAGTTGACTGGTTTCAAGCCTGCTAGACTATCTGGTAAGCCAGACTTTGAGTTGGCCTAGAACTCGGTAGGTAAGGTAAAAATAAAAACTTGACTTACCTATCTACATAGGTACCTTATTGAAATTACAACAGGAACCCTGCGCTCTAATTGAAGTAGGTACCTAACCATGTTTCGATTGATAGGTTACCTATAACTAGTTTTTTGGTTTTATAGTTTTCATGTAATAAACAATCATTTGTGTTTTTGCGCCTACGCCTTTTTTGTTCTATTCGCACATGTATCTACCTAAAGAAGTTTTTGCACGTTCGTCTTTTAAAGAAACACGCCATGGGGCATGTTTAGTTTGCATATTTTGGAATATATCTTAAGCAAATAAATAGCTTTTATTTAATTATAAACAACTCCGACACTCATCCGACATTGTAAAAACTATCATTAGGGTAAAAGCGGGTAATGCCGGTCAGATGGCAATACCGGTCACCTTACTTTTTCACCAAATACTGCGTTTATGCGCACTTACTCATGCAAACAGTGTGGCGTGTCCATTCCCTGCCCCGCCGCACCAACCCCTTCTCACTTCCGACGATTCGTCACTGCGTTAAAGACTTGTGTGTGTTTTGCGCCAAATTGTTATAACTTTCTGGCCTTAGAAAATAAGAGGTGAGTACTGTAATTTTTATATTTCATTGATTGTCTATAATAATTATTGCGTGTCAGTTATCTAACTATTCGTTAGATTGTGAATTTCAAGCAATAAGCAATGCATTTTTTTTATAATTATTTTTAACTCCAAAAGTGAAAATGCGGGTAATGCCGGTCACGTTGACCGGCATTACCCGCCGCAAGTCTCAGATACAAATAGATGATATTTTGTAATGCAATAAAATTGTTTCTGTTCTATGATAGTAGAGTTTGTCTTTATACCTTATTTATTTTATTAAACCACCTTATAAAAGGAGGAGGTTCTTTGTTTGAATGTTTGTATTTTTTTATTGTTACTGATTTTTCTGCCAATTAAGGACGAATCTTGATGACCCCATCTCATATTTTTTTTATACAAACTGGTCTGTAATTGTTCATACTCACGCATACATTTTTAATTTTAGCATATTAAAACAACGGACTAGGAGCCGAGAGCTAAAGGTGAAATGGAGACGATTTAACCAGGGCATTCAAACTTGTTGAAGATGGGGCTTTAATAAGAGAAGCAGCGTGATCTACAGGTATCCCCTTTCAACCCTCCTAGAAAAGCTGAAAAATAAGAACCCTGAACGATTCCCCTGAAGACTATATTTGAGATTTATGCCGTTGAAATAAATGACCGGTATTGCCAACCAGCTGACCGGCATTGCCCGCTATGTCGGGCAATACCGGTCAAAGCTATATTTTTTTTAAAAGTCTATTAGGCCAAGTTTTTTTTAGAAAACAGATCTCAATATTATTTATTATGAAAGAATTATAATTAAATTTAAGTATTCCAAATAGATTTTAAATAAAAAGTAGTTTTTTTTGTAAGTTATGTTTAATTTTTCTTAGGTGACCGGCATTACCCGAAATTACCCTAACCATTATACGTCATTACGTCTCAATATCATCGTCAACCGAACTTAAGTGCTCTGGTCCCGCAAATCGAGCAGGAATGCAAAATAATTCAGACATAATTAAAAATGCGAAGTTTAAATACATGGATGAATTTTTATTAAATTTCAGCCAAATTCGTTCAGTAGGAGTAAAGCCGCGGAGCGTAGAGATCTATAATACACCGTGTTATCAATGTAAAATTATTTCAGCCTTAGATCCCGCTGGGCCGTGCTTCCGCAACCAACCAGACGAGGAGCGACTCAACGCGGACGCTGCACAGAGAGTCGATGTGACGCACACCAATATTGACGGCTTCGGCATCGCAGACCGATTGGGGCATGTCGACTTTTACGTCAATGGAGGTGAGCTTTTATAAACATTCGTTGAAATTTATGTCACAGAAACAAAATATAAGTAAAATTAATGTTTTCCACAAAATTTAAATCTAAAAAGAAATTATGTCTCTCGAGTCTATTCACTTTTCACTATAATAATAATCAATAATCAATATCTTTATTTCTTTAGGCTTACAAAATAAGCACTTAGACAAGTCAAATTTAATTCGCCTCAATTTTTTGTCCACTAGTGGAAGAGGCGAAATAGAAACCACTAGCATGTGTAAAACTTATGTGTCTAATACATGTTTGCCTTATAAATAATTACATACTATTGTCGATGTGAAGCAGAAGGCTACGAACATCTCCCAAATTTAGACGATGTATGTGTCGATGAGTGTGTAGAGTGGCGTCACGACTGACTAAGTAGCGATAACTGCTCTGTAGTGTTTATTTGATTAAAAAGTTCTAAGCGAACTCTTAAGGACAAGTTATAGTTAAGTTTGTGTAGAGTGTTAATGTGCTCCATTTGTGACAATAAGCCAAAGTATTCATGGTGTATATAAATATTTATTAACAAAACAAGATACGGTTTTGCAGAGTTTTTATACAACTACCCTCATATTTAAAAAACTGTAAAAACAGTTAACTTGTGCTAGTTTCTTCGACTATAACATGGTGCAGAAGTGTGTAGCTTGCAGTAAGCGTCAGAGGGGTGCTGAGGTTGTGGTTTGTACTAAATGCGGATCTTTTTCGCACCGAGAATGCGTGAGAATCCCTCCCGGAGCAGAGATGCCCCACGACTGGAGTTGTGGGGAGTGCCAGATGATGGCCCCTAAGGGTAGAGACCCTAGCACGCCCGTCCGTGTCACCCACACGTACGCAACGCACCTCGGGAGCGATGAGACGGCCGGCCAGAGCCAGTCTGCCCTGCAATCGGAGGTACCAGGACCTACGACCATCGAGCCAGTAACCTCGGAGCAGACTGTGCACGACATCACGGCGGAGTTCCACGAGCAAGAACTCCAACTTAGCTTGCGACCCTACAAGGAAGAACTTCTTTCCGAAATGCACAGGATGCAGGAGGGCATGTTGGAGGAGCTGAGGGCGCTGAGGGCGGAGGTGCGCGACCTCGGGGTCGAGCTCAGGGAGACGAGGCTGGAGATGGCAGATTTCCGTGTGTCGCTGAACGGGGTCGCTGCACGCGTGGACGGGTTGGAGCGGCGCCTCGTGGCCGTCGAGCAGGAGCGCGCCGACCGTCCCATCGCCGAGCCTGCCGTCATCGCGAAACTGCAGAATACGGTGGCGCACCTTCAGCAGGAGCTCAACGACCGAGATCAGGACGCGCTCATGGCGGATCTGGAGATCGGACAGCTACCAGAGCAGAAGGGGGAGAACGTTTTCCACTCCATCACCGTACTCGCAGCCAAGCTGGGCGTCCCGCTGGAGGAGCGCGACATAGTGTTTGCGGAGCGCGTAGGGGTGGCGCAGGTAGAGGGTGCGGGGGGCGAGAAGCCGCGCGCTCGCCGCATCGTCGTGCGCCTGCTGCGCCGCGACTTGCGGGATCGCTTGCTGCAGGGCGCGCGGGTGCGCCGCACGCTGACCGCGGGTGACGCTGGCCGCGCCGACGACACTGGCTCGCGCATTTTCGTCAACGAGAGGTTGTCACGCTTAAATCGGCAGCTGTTTCATCGCGCCCGCGAGGAGTGCCGCAGGCTTCAGTGGCGGTACACGTGGACCAAGAGGGGACGAGTGTTCGTGAGACAGGCAGACGGCCGGGACGCGTACCCTATACGGTGCGAAGCGGACATCCAGAGGGTTTTTGGTTAGATGCACCCATTTGGCCTGTATCTGTGAAAAATTGTTTTTTTAATTTGTGTTCTTCACTTTTATTGTTTTTTGTGAGCTCGAGTATCCACCAGCCACCAACAAGTTTTTATTTGCTGGCCAGTTCTTATTTTGCTTTATTTATTATTAAATTATCTACTCTTCTCTCAATTTATCTACCATTTTGGAGCCTTTCTAAAAGTAGAAATATACCTAATTATGTTACCCTTTTACTTTCAAGTCAATCAGTACAATTTATTTTATTATTAAGGAACAGGAATTATCTTCTATATCAAAACTTCCTTTAAAAAATATTAAAGTTGGTTTATTTAATGCTGGGTCCCTTAACACTGGGCAGGAAGAGTTTATAGCTGCTTTTGACGAACTAAGCCCAGACATTCTGGCGATTAATGAAACATGGTTGGGGGTGGGTCAAGAGGAGACAGCCCCCAAAGTATCTGGTTTCAGAATTGTTCATCGACCAAGACCTAAGTGTATTAAGAATGGCCGAGGGGGAGGTGTCGGTTTCTATTTAAGAACAGGCATCAATGCAAGAGTCTGTCCGCACCCTATCGCTGCCTCTGTTGAACAACTATGGCTTCGTATGAGTCTGGCTGGCAAAACCATTATTATAGGCACTGCTTTTCGGCCACCGGACCAACACGACATTCCCAGTTTCTTTGATGCCATAACGGAGTCAATCACTTCTTTTGCCAAGTGTGATCACATCATTTTTTTGGGGGACTTCAACATCAACATGCTTGAGACAGGAACCAAAGTCAACTTATTACAACAGTTCCTTATAAGTATGAACCTTACTCAAATTGTTACAGAACCAACTCACTTTTCACGTAATGGCGGAACCCTAATTGACCTGGTCTGTACAGATGCAAAGCCAAAGAAAGTTACAGTTAAATATACTCCTGAACTGGGGAACCATGCAATGATTCTGGTAGAATTCAGTATCAAGAGGGAAAAGATAGCCGCTCGCTATATTACTTATCGGCCTATTAAAGATATTGTCCTGGACCTATTTACAGCTGACCTCAACTCTATTAAATGGGAATATTATGATCAAAATGTGAATGTAAATGATATGGTGGCAGCTTTAACTAGTGATCTTATAAATTTGTTTGACTTACATGCCCCAACAAAAACTTCAATGTTTAAAAATCCTCCTCATCCTTGGATAACTGAAACCATTAAGGACATGATGAAAATCAGAGACAGGTACTTTTATAAGTATAAGCGTAGCAAGTGTGAGGAGTTAAAATCTTGTTACAAAAATATGAAAAACATTGTGGTCAGAGCTGTAGAGAGTGAGAAAGCTGCTTTTTTTACTCACAACATAAACAATAATAAGAAAAACGCCAAACTGCTATGGAAAAATCTTAAAAGCAATATCTTGCCCGCAAAAAATTCTAATGCTGAGATTCCTGTTCATCTTAAAGATCCATCGGCTATAAATTCCCACTTCCTCAATGTTCCTGGAACAAGCCAAGTAGATATATCCCTCTTAACATTTTATGAACATCATAGGTATGGTGATGGTTTGTTTTCACTTCAGCCAGTTTCGGAATTTACGGTTCTTAAGATTATTGAAGGTTTTAAATCTAATGCTCATGGTCTGGATGGCATATCGCTGGAAATGCTATTGCTGACGCTCCCCCAATCTCTTTCATCAATCACTGCCATAGTAAATGCATCATTGAGTAGTGGTGTTTTCCCTGATGTATGGAAGGTAGCTGTAGTTAAGCCTATCCCTAAGAACAATCAGCCCTCCTCTCTCAGCGATTTAAGGCCAATTAGTCTGCTTTCATGTATCTCTAAGATATTAGAGAAAGTGGTTAGTGTTCAGATGATTAAGTTCCTGGAAGATCATCAAGTTCTACC
Source organism: Eupithecia centaureata (assembly GCA_944547425.1). Lineage (NCBI taxonomy): Eukaryota > Metazoa > Arthropoda > Insecta > Lepidoptera > Geometridae > Eupithecia > Eupithecia centaureata. Next base: position 3,606,065 of record OX155676.1, on the reverse strand, counting down.
TAAGCTGCAATCTGGCTTTCGCAAAAATCACAGTACATCCACTGCTCTCCTGGATGTAGTTGATAATCTTTTAGTAGCTCAGGATCAACGCTTCTGCAGTATTCTTGTGCTGTTGGACTTCACAAGGGCATTTGACTCCATAAATATCACCCTCTTGCTATCGAAGCTCACGTTTTATGGTTTTGATGCAAAAACAACCAAATGGTTTTGTGGTTACCTTAGCAACAGAAGTCAATGCGTTGAACTCAATTCCAATGATGGTATCCCCCTCAGATCATCCTTTGAGCCAGTAAACCGCGGAGTACCGCAGGGATCCATACTCGGTCCAATCCTTTTCACGCTCTATAGTGCTGACATAGTGGATAGCATCTCCTCCTGTCGCTATCATCTGTATGCGGATGATCTACAGCTGTACCATTCATTCCTGCCCTCTGATGCTCCTAAGGCTGTAAAAGAAATTAACTCTGATCTGGATGCAATTTTTAAATGGTCAACATGCAACTCGCTTGTACTGAATCCAACTAAATCAAAGTATTTGGTATTAAGCACTAAAGCTTGTGCAAAAAAACTTCAGAATTTTAAATTTACTATAAATATTGATGGAGAACCAGTTCAGTGTGTCAAGGAGGCTCAAAACCTTGGGCTTAATATGGATAGCAACCTTCGGTTTGAAAATCATGTTGCAAATAATGTACGGCAATGCTTCTACAGGTTAAAAATACTTTATAAGATCAGGCCATATTTATGCGAAAGTATACGAATCACTCTTTGTGAATCCTTAATTTTATCAAAATTAAATTATGTTGATGTGGTTTATGGTCCGTGTCTCCTAGGTAGAAGCGAAAAGCTCATTCAGAGAGTGCAGAATGCCTGTGCTCGCTTCTGCTTTCATATCCCACCTCGTACTCATGTCACCCCTTACCTCAACTCAGCAAACATGCTCAAAATGAAAGCTCGCAGGACACTTCATCTTGCTATACTCCTTTTTGGCCTTTCCAAAAATATGATACCCCATTACCTGTACTCTAAGCTTACCTGTGTTAAAACTAACTCCCGCTACCCAAAACGTGAGTGTTCAAATGTTTTTGAAACGCCCCAACACAGAACAGTCGCATTTAGAGGATCGTTTCGATTCGCATCCTCGAAATGTTGGAATGACTTACCGCCTCCACTTAGAACTTTAAAAAGCATTTTTATCTTTCGACGTAAAGTAAGACAACATTTACTTGAGGTTCAAAAACGTATATTATGAGACTCTTACCTTTTATTATCCATTATCGTCAGTTGTAAGCACTAACTTTCGGCCTCTTCGCTTGAAAAACATAGCGCGTACCTATTTTTGGCCTTCTGTGTTGAAATGAGGGTGGCGAGATATAATAACGGAGACTCTTTTGTTCATATTCACTGGCCATCGAGAATATTAAATCAAATAAGTAAACAACAGACATTATTTTGTTTTGCAGTGATATCGTGGCTATAAAATAATTTTACACTTGATTGAATAGGTAATTTGTTCTCACCTCAGTAATTTTACTTCAACTTCTTGTAGAATGATTCTGCTGGCTGGTGACGGTTTGTGGTTTGTGGCTACGGCTCTGTATTCTCCTGATATTTTTATTAATCTCATTCTCTAAGTTCTCATTGTACCTACTTAAATTAATTTGTTGTGTAATAACTTTTTAGGTCTGCTCTTTGTTTTGTTTCTGTAATATCATAATATGAATATTTTCTTTTTTACTTGATTCCTTTTTAGTTTTTTTTTGTGAAATTAATTATTAAGCTCGTGATGTCCACGCGGGTCCTAACGGAAGACCAGCGCTGGCTTGGTGCCTTTGTGGACCTAAGCCAGTATTATGCTGAGTTAGGGCCCTTTTATAACAACGTTGTATGTACCTCCTATTTATAAGTATGTTGTATCTGTAGTTGTTATAAATAAATTATCTTCTATTCTATTCTATTCTTCTATGTAAATGAGATTGAAATTATCCCTGAAAAGTGCGTGCGAAAGCGCGGGGAGAAGCTAGTTTTTTTACCCTCTTCAAAATACAAACCAACTCTTCCTGCCACGGCATTCCGCGGCATACCCTAGCAATTTTCTTCTAGCACTTTCCTTTATGCTCATAGCTCATTATTTAGCACTTTTGTAAAAAAACTTAAAACTCTAACTAATGAATTCCTATACAGGTGAGTTCCAGACAGCGCTTCTCAGCAACTTCATTCTCCCTTGCTTCCAACTGTGCAGCCACGTCCGCTCTGCCATATACTGGGTGCTTTCCTTCAGCAATCCAGACAAGTTCGCGGCAGTTCGCTGCGAAACCATCGCCGACGCGAGACAAGGCAACTGCTACACCAAACCACTTCAAACCAATTATCTAGGACCCAACACTGACTTCAGCAAACCGGGCATTTATTATCTACCCACCTACGAAAGGCTGCCGTACTATATGGGCGAAGAAGGCCTTAAGAAAAGGAAGTATGATCTCAATGACTATCTGCTCAAACCAGCGCCGGACGTCGACATGGTCATTTGATTAAAAAACACTGTGATATGAGAGTAGTTTATTGGATTCCATATGGGTATAAAATAGTTCGATAAGTAGTTATTATGATTTAAGTTGTTATGTAAAGTTGGTATAAAATCCTATCTAAATATAAATTAGGTACATTAAGCATACAAAATGATGTTTTATAAGCTCTACGACTCAGAGATATGCCCTCAATTTGAGCATCTCTGGAAGCCATTTCATACTCATTAGTAAAGTTGATTTTAAATACAACGAATTACATTACTAGTGATTCAAAACATGTGCAAAGCAAACTGAAAATATTGATAAAATTGCGCGCAATAATAATATCATTCGATTACATTATACAATACCAGTACATTATAAAATATAGGTCAAACATTTCATTACAAAAAAACTCATGTAAACGTAATGTAACAACTAACTATTCTTAACACAAAATAATTGATAATAATATAAAAGACTAACGCGATATGAAATACATTCAGATCTAAAAAATCAAGCAATCAATTAAATTTCCTAGTTCATTATGTAAATACAATTTATCAAAATGCCAAAAAGCACCACGCCAAATACGATATGTTACACAAAACGAAAATATTTATATGGAATGTGATTATGCGAAATAAACATAGGCCGAACATCAAATCTTGCAATCTAAATAGTTCTTAGCACACATAAAGTATCGTAACAGTTTTTGTTAAAATCAAAAAAAGATTTTTTCTTTTGATAATTTGCCTTGTTTAACCAATCTCAACTCATGGTAAGTGACGATGGATTACTAAAGGCCAGGAGATAAATCTTGTCTTGAGATCGAGATAACTCGCAAATTTTAATTATTTATTTCTAGTCGATATGTTAATATGTTATGACTATGTTATGTTGCACAAAACTGTCACGCAGCGTTTGATTTAGAATATATATTTATTTGGCACGATTTTAAGATAAGCTAATTATGCATTTAGTATTTAATGTTTTCATTATAAGCCATTTAATTGTAAAATAAATTTAATTTATTACGAGTAAATTAATATGTTTGATTTGATTATTAGTTATTATGAAACACAAGTTTAATGATTCAAGATAAATACAGAAAAGTGAATGCTGTTTCGCTTTGAATATAAATATATTAAATGATAGTGATTCTTTTAGCAACAAAACCTAAACTAATTATTAGTAAAAATATGTAAATGATGACTTTTTCCGATTGCAAATAATTTGATGGTTCTATTATTATAGCTTATTACTGACTTCAAATTTCAGATTTTTGGGATTAAAAGTCCTTACGATTTTTATTTGTTTTTTTACGCGAATCGTGAGAGTTTATAAAGTTTAAGTTTCAATAACTATTGGTAATTCAGATCTTTATCAAATGTATACGGGTCATGAGAACCACCAGCAATCAAATAAAAAAAACATCAAAATCTGTTCACTCCGACAAAATGTATCGAATAACACATATAAAAAAATACAGTCGAATTGAGAACGTCCTCATTTTTTATGTCGGTTTTAAAGTCACGGAAACATTTAGGCTAGTTAGTTTAGTTTTTGGCGCCAATAGAATCACTACATACCATCATAATACGAAATTCCATGATTATGTTAAAAAGGAATGAAACTTGTCAGTCGTCATCCCTGTAGAATGTGTTCCCTGAACACTATATCATTCCTTTCGTCGAATCCAAGACATTGTCAAACCAGCGCGGTTTTAATTTCATTAAAACGAATAAAGACATTTACCCCGTGTAAAATGGGATTGAAATGAAGTCATATCTCTGAGACAAACTTCTAGTGACTAAGCGTAAGGTGTTGTGTATAAATGGCTGAAATAAACGAATTTATTATTATTATTTATTATTATAAATAAATAATGCTGGACAATTCACAAAGCATCATCTAGCCCCAAGCTAAGCAGAGCTTGTGTTATGGGTACTACAGGACAGACATACTTATTACAATACATTTCATAGATATATTTTTACCCTCTTTCATGCTGTCTCCCTCAGATCGGATATGAACTGAGCAGGACAGCATGCGTGATGACGTCACATTCAATTCCATTCTATAACTACGTAAGTAAAGCCTTTTAAACTTCCCAAGATGGAGATGTAAAAATATGTGATAACTTGTTAACGCTTTTTTCGTTTGACATTGTCTTTATCCATCGTCAAATACATAAATACAAATACAATATACATCTGTACAAAATATGATCACAGAGCAGTAAAGCGAAGACTATAAAATCCTATACATTTATAACGAAAGTAGTTTTAAATTTGTACAAGCAGTCGTTTTTAAAATTGATACTTCAAACATTTTACATTATTATTTTTGGAAGTACTTTCACGAGTCTCGTGATTTACAACGGGATAATGATTGCACACACTGATAAAAACTAACATATTGGTGAATATCCCCCTTTAAGGTCTCCACACACTGAAGCCGGAGAGCGGAGGCGAAGGCGTGCGAGTTGTATTCTATTGAATCATATGAAAGCCTACACACACACCGCAGGCGGTTGCGGCGCGGTGCCATAGGAAAAACCGGCACGCCTTTGCCTCCGCTCCGCCTCCGGCTTCAGTGTGTGGAGACTTTTAAGTCGTAAGTCTATCTTAGGCCGCCCCTAGACCTACAATAAAATTGTACAAATTTTTATTGTACAATAAGATTGAAAGGCGCTCTGATAACAAACGAGTTCAATATTAACCCTAAACGGTCAATATTATTGCACAATTTGCAATATTGCGCAATATAATTGACCGTTTAATGGCCGCCTTAGAACGATTTTATGTTCTTCGCAAATAAATTGATCTAAAACTTCTGTGGTATAGTCATAGCTACCGGGGTATATACTCAAGAGGGTACCAAGCGACTGTTTCTTGCCTGAGAGGCAGTGAGTTGAGGGGTATGCTGACTCCTCCCAGGAACTGGTTCTCCTGGAGCGAGTCGTAGTTCCACACGGTCGCTTGTAGGACCCTGGTTTCGACCACCTCGATCGGGAGCCGATATTCGAGCATCTCCATGAAAGATGGATGGGAGTTCCGTTTTAGTACGCGCGTTTTGCGCTTCGTTTCTTTTGTTGGGTCTGGTACGAGGTAGACCTGCAAAGAATATGAATGTGATAAATTATCTTTTCATTACTCATACTCGGAAAGTAGGTCTAAACATGCCTGAAGAGCGGGTTGAAAGTGATACTTTTCCGCCCTAGGGAGAATCGTTTTCAACTGACAGCTATAACGTTACTATTGAACCATGGTAGTGGCAGAATATATGCTGAAGATAAAAAAAAAATCGCCTTACCGACAATTCACTGAATTCAAAAAATACGAAAGACAAGGCAGTATGGCTTTATGGCTTTTGCCTGTCCTAGATGGACTAATATTAAAAAAAAGAAATTAGCGGCAATTCGATTCATTTGTTTAATTTTGTTTTCTTATGTTTTTATTTATATTTCCTTGTATTCGTATTGGAATGAAAAGCACAGTGTTTACCTCGGGTGAAAGTAACTTTATTTAGTCCCTCGAACTATTGGCGCCCTCGTTACACTCGGGCGCTAAACCCCGTCTCGGGACTAAATAAGTTACTTTCAACCCTTGGGTAACAATGTACTATTTTTATTCGTTTTTTTGACGCTTCTGACTGGTATTGACATGTATGATTACATTGTGTTTATTTAATGTAAAAATAGCATTCAACAAACACAATTCACAAGAAAAAACAAAAAAATTACATGCCTAAAAAGTTACAGAGAAACTTTATCGGGTGATTATTTGTCACCTTGTATTTGTCACTTACCTTCATGCTTTATGTTTCTCTTTGTTAATTTAGTTCTTTTTTTATTGTACTTGTGTCCAAATAAATGTTTTTACTATTCTATTTAAAGTCGAAAGAGTCTGGTACAAAGGACCTTATTACCTTGACATAAGGGTTAGGCGGCAGTCCCTGCGGCGTCAACGCCAGCGACTGCGCGTGTAGTATTAGCACGGATAGGACTCCGCTGGCGTACTGCACGGAAAGCTTGAGCGAACCCGATCCACTGCTCTCTGGCTCGGCGGTTTCACCTGAACAACACGTATAATTAATAATCATTTCAAAAAAATTGATTTGACTAGACCAAATTATATAATACTAGCGACCCCCCCCCCCCCCGGCTTCGCACGGTTTTATTATACGTATAAACCTTCCTCTTGAATCACTCTATTTATTAAAAAAAAACGCATGTACGGTTTCACCATACATCGGCATTTTTGTGCACGCGGCGATTTAGGTACTCTGAGTCGCACGCGCTGCATTTACTTACTTCACCTAAATTACATTCAACTGAGTACGTGACCTACTACCACGGAGTGACATACAAGGGAAGATTTGCCACCTAAACCTTGTAATTTAACTGAATAAACTAACTTTAACTTGTGACTCTTGTGTTTTACGTGCTCAACCAACAAACTGGCTAAAACTTTATACCGAAAACTGTGTAACTACATAGTGTGGTGTATAGGTTAACTACCTACAACTTAACAACATACATCTACATACAAGGGCCACACTGAGGCCCATACATTTTGGTCCTTCGGCTTCACCCTCATCAAGGATATAACTGATCCTACGAGGAAACAAGGTATTTATGCTTTTTGTATTTTTTGGCGATAGCGAATCGGTTTGATTGGCCTCCCACCAGCGGGAATCACCAGTTAGATTGAGAAGGCGTACATATTGTCATTTAGGTGCAAAAAGCTTAATACCTACAACGACTAGAAGTCCACGGAAACTCTGTCGCCTTCGCGTCGTGAACCAACGCAGCTCTCCTCTGCTACCGTCTACTACGTGCCAGAGCCAGAAGCTTACTCTACTTATCTCTGTCACCGTCAACTACGTGTCAGGGCTAAGAACTTACTTTAGGTCCTACACAACGGATCTATTTAACTACTAACTAACTTAACTTGTTTCTTCCAACTAATCTTTCAACATGGAGATATTGAAAACACAAGAAGAATGCTTCAATAAAATCAAGTCTGTATGTTCTAACTACGCGAAAGATAGTCAGTCGAGAAAAACGATAGATTACTTAACTACACGTCTCCAGACCCTTGAACAACACTGGCAGGATTTCGAGAGACGTCATGCGACACTTATCGAAACTATCGAAGAAAAGACGCATAATTACTTCACCGATGACATTTATACAAAAACGATGCAACTATATCTTAAAACTAAAAAGGATATGAATAGTTTGTTACTACAATTACGCGAAAGTCCTACTGTATCATTTGATCTGAGTGGTACCATGGATGAAAATACAGATGAAAATATAAAAACACTACTTACGCGGCAGAAGTGTAACTTCAAGGCTCTCGACCGTGCCATGTCTAAAATCGACTTGAAAACTGTGACCGAGAAATGGGAGCTGGAAGATCACCTTTCCATTTTGAAGTCGAAGTGGGACGTCATCGACAAACTTCACTGGGAATTGGAGGCTGTAATGAAGAGCTCCGACGACACCTACTACGATGCGTTCGTCTCAATCGAAGACAAGTACGACGAACTAAAAAGAAACATCAACTCTAAGATTTGGTCGACAGTGCACTACCAACAATCGGCGCCTAAGATTGAGGTTCCTGAGTTTTCCGGGAACTACACAAAATGGATTTCGTTCAAAGATCTCTTCTTGGAAACCATTCACAACAATCCGATGATCAACAAGGCTCAAAAAATGCAACATCTCAAGACAAGATTGCGCGGAGAAGCTGAGCGACTGGTACAGCATCTCAGCATCAGTGCTGAAAACTACAACTCGTGCTGGGATATACTTTCTCAGCGCTTCGACAACCATCGTCTTCAGTTCACCTCCTTCGTTAATACTATGCTTAACTCGCCGGTTATCAGCCAACCTGATAGCCAGTCTCTGAAGAAGCTGCATGATGTCATCACGGAATGTATGAACGGATTGTCAAACATCGGAGTGAACACAACTACTTGGGACCCACTCATCGTCCATCTAATGTCACAAAAACTAGATGTCACTACTTACACCGACTACATGAAAGAACTACAAGATCATAGAGAACTACCACGCTTAGATCAGTTTCTTTTCTTCCTGGAAGGCAAATTCATGGCCTACGAAGGCATGAAAAATGCAAAAAAGGAAATTCCTAAACAATCATCTGCATCGGATAAGTCATCTAACAACAAACAATCTACTAACAAACATAACTACGAATCTAAAAAACATTATCAAACTAAAACTTTACACACTTCTTTCGGTCAATGCCCTCACTGTGAAGGAAAACATGTACTGATGCAATGTCCAAAGTTCATCGACATGGATAAAACTCAACGAAATAATATTGTTTCAAAACTGCATTTATGTAAAAACTGCTTATATAGCCACGGCGACGCTGAATGCTCGTCCGCAAAAACATGCAAAGAATGCAAAAATAAACATCATACTATGTTACATTATAATAAAGCTGAAACTACAGCAACAACATCATCATCATCTCAACAAAGTTCCAATCATCTCGCTACTAACGACTTAGAAATACTCTTAACTACAGTTCAACTACAGATAAAATCCGCAAGCGGAACTTACGTCACACTCCGTGCCCTCCTGGATCAAGGTTCACAAGTGAACTTGATCACTGAACAAGCCGCTCAACTACTTCGACTGCCGAGGAAACGGATGAACGCCACCATATCGGGAGTCGCGGCGCTGTCAGGAGACTGCAAGGGACGTCTTCAACTTAACTGCAAGTCGATACATTCTGACTACACGTTTGAAACTCAAGCGCTGATATTGAAAAAACTTACAAATAACTTACCTAACTCAACTTTTAAAAAGCCAAACTGGCCGCACATTGAAAACTTAAAGCTCGCCGATCCTGACTTCAACAAATCACGTCCTGTCGATTTACTACTTGGAGCTGACATTTACTCGAATGTTATCCTAGAAGGAGTCCTGAAGGGAAACCAACAAGCACCTACTGCACAACAAACACACCTGGGCTGGATTCTGTGTGGCAAAACGCAAACATTCAACTGCCATGCCGTTCTAGTTGACCTCAACAGCATCAGCAAGTTCTGGGAGCACGAGGACATCATCCAGGACATCAAAGACATCTCCAAGGACGACCAGTGCGAGGAACATTACTCCAAAACAGTACGGCGAGCCTCAGATGGAAAATACGTTGTAAAAATTCCTTTCATTCCCAACTACGAAAACAAGATAGGAAATTCTCGATCTATTGCCATCTCACAATTCATACAACTCGAAAAACGTCTCGAAAGGAATGCGAAACTCGCTCTCATGTATCGAGACTTTATAAAAGAGTACTCAGAACTCAATCATATGGCCCCAGCACCTTCACTTTCCACAAAACCAGAATGCTACCTACCCCATCACGGCGTACTACGAGAGCATTCATCAACTACAAAACTGAGAGTTGTATTCAAAGCCTCTCTAAAAACAAGCGGCCTTAGCTTCAATCACGTGCAAGAAAAAGGCACTAACATGCAAAAGGATACACAAGCTCAGCAACTACAGTCGTCGCTTATCAACTTAGTAAAAGGCGGCGGCATGAATTTGCGGAAATGGTCAGCCAATTCACTACAAAACTTGAGTAAAGATCAAATCGCAACAGAACAAATTTTCCACTTCAAACACGAAGACACAAAAAAGACCCTTGGACTCGGTTGGAACACCACAAACGACACATTCACTTTCTACTGGGACTTAGAAGAAAAAACTCGGCAACAACTAACTAAACGCCATCTTTTATCTGAGATCTCTAAACTATATGACCCTCTGGGATGGTTAGCGCCAATAACTGTGACTGCTAAACTACTGTTTCAAAGAGTCTGGACAAGTAAACTAGCTTGGGATGAAACTTTACCGACCGAGATACAACAAGAATGGTTAAAACTTAAAAACGAACTTCCTGAAATAAAAAACATTAAACTTAACAGATGGCTGGGAGTGACACAAGGGAACATAGAACTATTATGTTTCTGTGACGCCAGCGAAAAAGCCTACTCGTGTGTTATCTACAGTCGTGTTTCAATCGAAGGCTTACCTACAATAACTTTACTCGCCGCTAAGACTAGGGTTGCCCCGCTTGCGAAGAAAATCACACTGCCCCGTATGGAACTCTGCGGCGGGCTTCTACTATCACAACTAGCTGAAAAGGGCATAGAAGCCTTCAAAGGCCATAACATAACTTTACAAGCTTGGAGCGACTCCCAAGTTGTGATCGCATGGCTGCAGGGAGACATCTCGAGATGGGAGAGATACGCTGCCAATAGGGTTAGCAAGATCAAACATGTCATCCCTTCTGAAAACTGGCACTATGTGAAGTCAAAACTAAACCCAGCAGACTGCGCGTCACGAGGAATGTACCCTACCAAACTACTCCACTTCAACCTTTGGTGGAACGGACCTGATTTTTTACAGACTGTGGAAAAAGAAAGGGTCCCGAAAAACATGTGTCTTCATACAACAAACATTGGACTCAAGCCAGCGCTGACAGCCCTAACGAAAAATCAAGAGACACATTTTATAACTGAACTCATTAACAAAAGTAGTTCATTAACCCACATAACACGTGTGACAGCATGTATACGGCGTTTCAGTGCAAACGTACTAAATCGCGTGAAATGCGATACTAACTACCTAACTACTTGTGAACTGAATGCAGCGAATGAATTTATTGTAAAAATTACGCATCGCTTGGAGTTCAAACAAGAATACAAAACACACACAAAGCCAACTGAAATATACCAACTTAAAAGCGACTTACCTTCACAAAGAACGACAATTTCAAGTCCATATACACATTCTGACATTGTCAAGCGTCCAATCGTGAAACTTTCACCACTCCCTCTGGAAATGGAAACTCCACTAAACCAGGAAAGAGAAAGAGATGAGACGTCAAAAAGGGATGTACGAAAACTTTTAAAATCAAAAAGAATTGAAAAGAAATCATTCACAACATTTATAATAACATTATTATCAATGTTCACATTAGTACATAGCGCCGACAGTACCGCGCGCCCAAGCGCTGTTATCACAAACCTCGAGCCTGAAAGGCCGATTTACTATGATGCACTCGGTTCAATGCAGACTGTACATGACGAGTGGACACTACTAATGTACTACAACTTAACTAACTATTGGAATGGTTTAGAACGTGTCGAAAACTATCTACACAACTTAACTGATTTTTGCCATAAAACCGACCCAAGATATTGTGAAACAACACTAGGACAACTCTATCATGAAATGGAACTTCTAAATCACTACAACAGCATCTTACTGGCCCCTCACCAACACTTAGGCAGTCGCAAGAAGAGAGGATTGATCAACGGAATCGGATCCATTGCAAACAGCCTCTTCGGTGTCCTTGACCAAGAATTCGCCGACAAGTACCATCAAGACATAGAATCTATGCAGAAAAACGAGAACTACCTACTTGGCCTAATAAAAAATCAAACTTCCATCGTGGAGCTGGAGAATAAGATGCTAAAGAAAACTGAAGAAAACGTTCACCAACAACTCAACATGGTCGACAACTTTATCAAGGAAACTAACTTAAACCTAGCTAAAGTTGATTCTACTATGGAAATTCTCATGGCAACTAGCTACTTCAATTCCGCATCTCTGGCTACCTACCTACTACTCAAAAACTTGAGAGAAATGCAAGAATTACTTTTTGATACACTCACTAATGTGTACAAAGGACACATGGATGTTCATTTACTCACCCCTGTGAACTTGGTGAAACAGCTAAATGTCATCTCTGGAAGCTTACCAAAAAGACTATCATTGCCATTACAAAACGTCAAGGAGGACATTAAAGACATCTACAAGCTACTTTATGTGAAAGCTCGAGTAACAGCTAACTACTTTTTATTCGAAGTTCATATACCACTAACATCAGATGAAGATTTTTTGCTCTACAAAATTACTCCAATACCTGTGAGGAATGAGACAGAATTCACCATCTTACAACTAAGGTCACACTATGTTGCTGTAAACTTTAAGAAAAACTCCTATATCTCACCATCTGAAAAGGAGATAAAACTGTGCATTGTTATGAAACAAGATCGATTGATTTGTAATAAAAACATGCCGATATTTAACTTAGAGAGCAAGAACGCTCCTTGTGAGGCAAAACTACTAAGTCACAGTTCTACAACTCCCTGTGACGTCAAAAAAACGTCATGCAGTGACGTATGGGTCGAGCTACATTCGCCAAACAGCTGGCTAGCCATTTGTTGCGGAGCTTGCACTTTGCGCACTGTGTGCGGCAATGACGTCGAAACATATCGCACTACATCGTCGAGCATTGTAACATTAAAGCAAGGATGCTTGTTACAATCTAACGACTTCACCATCCACTCACATAACGAGTACAATACGAACATGAAGATGGAGTCCAACTTCAACATCGCAATGCTCAACTCTACAGTTAACAACATAGTGAACCTGACCTACCACAACGTACCATGGGAGATACAAGAACTAACGGGGGAAAACCAAGACATAGACAGAAGACTACTATACCAAAAGGAAAGAGAGATCCTCCCTAACGAAACTATTTCTCCCCATGATATTCATCAATACGCAATCTGTTACAGTCTCCTCGCATTGGCCATCATCATCACCATCATTTATGTGATTAAAAAACACTTACATACTAACTGCTTTAAGAGCAACCAACCACAAAATGAAGACATAGAACTTCAACAACGTCCCATTCAGGAGAGGGCTGTGCAGAAAGCACCTAACAACGACACATCTACGGCGATGACAACCACGTCCACGGCACGGGTCGCGCAACAACAATCGCCTACCGAGGCAAAGGATAACATCGCGTTCACTTTCGATTAATAGTGTTGTGTGTGTTCTTTGCTTTGTACTGGTAGATCTTTTCTTGTATGTCATTTCCTTTTAACTTTTCTTTACTTTCTTTTGGGGTTGCCAACATGTACGGTTTCACCATACATCGGCATTTTTGTGCACGCGGCGATTTAGGTACTCTGAGTCGCACGCGCTGCATTTACTTACTTCACCTAAATTACATTCAACTGAGTACGTGACCTACTACCACGGAGTGACATACAAGGGAAGATTTGCCACCTAAACCTTGTAATTTAACTGAATAAACTAACTTTAACTTGTGACTCTTGTGTTTTACGTGCTCAACCAACAAACTGGCTAAAACTTTATACCGAAAACTGTGTAACTACATAGTGTGGTGTATAGGTTAACTACCTACAACTTAACAACATACATCTACATACAAGGGCCACACTGAGGCCCATACAACGCATCAATATCCGTTGCGTAGTTTTAAAGATTTAAGCGTTCAAAGGGACATAATGACATAGGGACAGAGAAAGCGACTTTATTTTATACTATGTAGTGAAATACATACCGCTTGAAAATCCACACAGCATCTATATAGCGATTCAAAAAACAGATATTTGTTGTATACAAATGAGGTAAAAAACCAAAGGAATATTGATGGAGCATATTTTACTACACTGGTATCATCAGAGCAAGCTCGTCTTGGTTTTGATACTTTTCATTCCATTGGTCTATTAGTTGTTTTCTAACGCGAACTTGTATCTTTTTGCTGTTCTTGAGCAATTATGCGTTGTTGAAGGTTTTTTATTTGGTTTATAGTAGTTAGCTTAATGTTACGCTGCTATTGTCTGTTATTACTATCACTTCTTGTAAATTTTTCATTCATAAATGTCAATTTTTACAAAAAATATTTATGATTTTAAATCAGAGTACAGACCACAGCTAAGCAGAGCTTGTGTTATTTCTTTTTTATTTATACTGACACTATTTTTACAGGGGGCTGCGCAACAGAGGTCATTATAGTGTAATTAAATAGCTACAACAAGTTTACAGATTTAAAAAATTTAATCTTTGAATAAAGATTCTATCTACATTATATATTCGTAGATAACTGCGAGCTAAAATTACTATTGTGCCTATGTCTAGCAGTGAACTAATATAGGCTGATGACGATGATGAAATAAACTCTAATATACTAACCTCCTCGAGTCCTTTGCGGCTGAACAGAGACGTCAGAAACACTTGAACGTCCCCGAACCGGCGCTCGGCCACTTGCCGGACGTTCGAGCGCGCCACTAGCAGCCCTGATGGTAGACTGCAATAGAATATACTAACCTCCCCGAGTCCTTTGCGGTTGAACAGAGACGTCAGAAACACTTGAACGTCCCCGAACCGGCGCTCGGCCACTTGCCGGACGTTCGAGCGCGCCACTAGCAGCCCTGATGGTAGACTGCAATAGAATATACTAACCTGCCCTAGTCCTTTGCGGCTCCACATCCTGCTGGTCCCTCAGCAGCGGATGGAAGAACGTGTAGACAAGGTCGGAGTGCGCGATCTCATCCGCGAGACTGAACAGCGATGTCAGAAACACTTGAACGTCCCCGAACCGGCGCTCGGCGACTTGCCGGACGTTCGAGCGCGCCACTAGCAGCCCTGATGGCAGACTGCAATAGAATATACTAACCTCCCCTAGTCCTTTGCGGCTCCACATCCTGCTGGTCCCTCAGCAGCGGATGGAAGAACGTGTAGACAAGGTCGGAGTGCGCGATCTAATCCGCGAGACTGAACAGAGACGTCAGAAACACTTGAACGTCCCCGAACCGGCCACTTGCCGGACGTTCGAGTGACGTAACTAGCAGCCCTGATGGTAGGCTGCAATAGAATATACTAACCTCCCCGAGTCCTTTGCGGCTCCACGTCCTGCTGGTCCCTCAGCAGCGGATGGAAGAACGTGTAGACGAGGTCGGAGTGCGCGATCTCATCCGCGAGACTGAACAGAGACGTCAGAAACACTTGAACGTCCCCGAACCGGCGCTCGGCCACTTGCCGGACGTTCGAGCGACCCACTAGCAGCCCTGATGGTAGGCTGCAATAGAATATATAGATTATTAGAATATGCCCGCGGCCGGTTTCTATAAAAACGTTTAAAGTCTATTTATATTCCATGAGAACTTATTTTTGAGAGCAAAAGTAGGCTATGTGCTACTCCGCTAGAAATACGAATATTGAAAATTTTAGCCCGATTCTTTCGTAGTTTTTTCGTGATAGAGAAATAAACATCTAACAAACTTTCTCGTTGGCAAAGAAACGATGGTAAACAAACATACATAAAAAATACACCTAACTGACAACATGTTTTTTTAAGTTGGTTGAAAATACAGTTTCATGTGATTACGAGTTTTGAATTTAACTTCCCTTTATGGCGCCACTTGCTTATTGCTAAGACTGACAGTATCATAAGCTAGTTTATGGAATTATGCAAAATGCTCATGTACTCGTTATCAAATTTGAGAAGGACATTCTAATTTTATTTATATTATATGATACTACTTGTACAATTATTTCACTGAAAGATAAGATTAGGTTCTGTGATATTCATACGACGTGAAACAATTTACGTATCTTATCTGTTTACATGAGTATCGATTTAAACATGGCTGAAGTAACCGCATTTTACACAAGTACTTTTGGCATTTGATTTATTTTGCATAATTTCAGCATCAAACAAAGGTGTTTAACATTTCAGTCTGTCTCTGCTTATAGTTTTAAGTGTTTTTACAAAGTTTTGATTGAAAAGAGTGTAAAGATCCAATGTAGAGAGTTACACATTTTCCTTGTTGAAATATAGTGCGCGGCACAATACAGTGGAGTTGAATTTTTGTGAAAAAATATGAGAACGACTCAATTTTAAACAATAACGAAGTAAAACCCATTTTTCAGAGTAGTGACAAGTGCAGGATTATAAAGTCGCTATGTTTGGAGGATTCAAAGCCACACTTAACCTTCTGGGCGGGAAGAGGAACGAAAATCGATCAGAACTATCATCGGATTTATATGTGACAGGCGCGTACAGGGTTCATCGAGAAAACGCAAACGGTAAGAACCAAGGTCCGTATACTTAATCACAGAACAATTCAAACTTATACAATACTTTGAATCATCGTTATCAACCGATATCACAGTCATATACATAACTATAGATTTGAGAGTGATAGATTAACGCAATAAGACTATATCGGAATACATATGCCTATATGACTTTTTTCTTGCAGGGTACAGTTTCACCACGCAAGATGTGCCTAAGTCTAAGCCAACCGAGCTACCGCCTGCCTTGCGTCCAGTTAAGAGCACTGGCAACCTACAACAACCACCTAAAACTGTGAACCAAAATATCAGAAATAGCAACCCTGCTATATCAAGCCACCCACGAGGCGAGGATCAAACTAATAACACAGGCCTTAGTCGCAAAGAGTTGAAGTTCAGAGAGAAAGAACAAAAGAAGATAGAAAAGCAAAGAGCTGCGCAACGAAAGAAAGAAGCCCAGGAGAAAGCTAAACAGGAAAAATTAAAAGAAAAAGCCAAGAGGGAAGAGCAGAAAGCTAATAAGAAACAAGGCAAACCGACACAGTTACCAGCTCAACCCCAAACAAGAGCTAATAATCAATCACAGCCGCAAACATCAACACCAGTAGCAAAACCAGTGAAAACAAATACAGTTAACACAACAAATCTACCAGCCAACAAGACAACGCAACCAGATACCATACCAACACCACCAGTTGCTAAAACATCACAAGCAGCAAATAAGACAAAACAACCAGCTCAAAATACAAAAATACCAGCACCTACAGCTAATAAGACAACAGCTGTCAGAACAGATACATTGGGAAGCTCCATAAGCCGGTCCAGTGGACCCCCACCATACTCTGAGCTGCCGGAGCCAATCCAACCTAAAACCGATACGACAGGGAATGTCGTGTACAGTAAACCAGTGGATACAGGCAGTTGGGATCTGATATCCCAGCATAGGGAACAAATGAACCGCCCCGCGGTTAGTACAAGTAAACGTAAGGAAGTGGTAATGGATTTGAATTATTTCGGTGGTGTTCGAGACAATGCTGATAACAGCGAAGCGTGAAAACTTTTGGCAAGAAAAAGTTTGTCAGTTTGATTACGATAAAATTTACATTCTTCAAAGAATCAACTGTGTTCAAATAAGAGGGTCCTCAATTCGGCTGTTATTAGTGTGTTCGTGATATGATAGAGATATATTTGCAAATGTTTAACTGATATTGATGATTATTCCGATTTTGTATAGATAATGATCAAAAGATGCTTCCATATAATCCACATATTCCCAAGAGTATTATTACTATTTTTATAATAAAAACAGTATAAATATTCAGGAATGGGAAGTCTGATTATGTTTTTGTCAACAACATTAAAACATGACAAGAATTTTTTGTCATTTCGTTTAGGATTAAATTCGATTGAGTCATGCAATGGGTTAGCAAATTATTGAAAACGTTAAGCAGTAAAAACCCAGTTTATCAGCGTCTTAACATAGTTAACGAGTTATCTTAATAAATTAATATCCAGATAAGCCAAATTTTGTTATTTTTATCAATTAAATCTTCGCGGAAATTTAAAATGAGTAATCTTCGTAATGACTTTAGTAGAAAAAACAAAATACCTACCACTACAGTAAGGACAAAGTTTCTTGGCAGTTCTGAACATAGGCTCTGCGAACTTTTGCGCATGCACAGTTGCAAAGAAAACTGTTATTGCCATATAAACAAATATACGATCAGAAAATATCTAATACAGGGAGAAAATACTGATTAATAATAATAATGGCATTAAGCCATTATTATTATTCAGTGTTTGTTTTTTTTAATCTTTAAATTGTATCATATCTCAATATTTATCCTATAACTTTGTTTTATTATTTGAAAAAATGAACAAAAACACAACAAACACTTTTGTACGCAACTGTGGTCAAGACAGAGATAGCGTCACAAACACCAAACCAATGCTGACGTGTGACAGAGACAAAAACCTCGTACCGAGTATTGCCGATAAAGATCGAAGTTAACAAAAGTCAAGATAAAAGAGATGTGCAATGTGCGTACTCGTGGGTGTTGTTTAATCGATTATTATATAAATCGATTGAAATTAAGTGATAAAAAATGTTTATATGTATTTGATTTTATAATGAGGTTTTAAATGTTCTTAAACAGTCGTTACTCAAATAGTATTTAATAGATTTCTAAAATTTAAATAAATCATGTCTTTTAAAATAGAAAACATAGTTTTACCAAACATTTTTTTTTAATCCTTTATAAATAATAATTAATTAATTAATTAATGAGTAAATTCACTTTATTAGTAAATTTAGCTACTTAAATAATCTTCTATACCCTAAAATGAATGAGTTCAAAATGAAACTAATCGATTATGAAATTCGATCGATTATAGGATTGATTGTTTTTCCGTAAGGTGCGTCTCTAGCCTAGACCACCGCCCCGCGCACCCTACTCATGCCACCTTTTGGTTCCTAAAAAGTGTTGCTGCGCAGCCTTCCGCGCGTAGTTCAGAACTGCCAAGAAACTTTGTCCTTACTGTACTATCTACTATCGCCCATTAAAGTTTCGCGTGACGTCACGCCCCGTGTGACTTTTTAGCGGCTAGTGACTCACGAGCCCTTACTCCTAAACTTTAATGCGCTTTATCTTTGTCATTTTCTGTTTGATTGACAAATTAAAGGCGTGGCCTGCCCTTGTACATAAAAGCACAGTGCGTACACATAGTGCCACGAAAGAGCGCCGTAAAGGTTCAAAAAACCAACAAATACCCCATATAACTGTGATTACGCCGTTAATCAGTCTCACAGTCGTCGTAATCATTACATCACACTTGGCGCTTTTCAGATTTCCCGTAGTCGAGTTAAAACAAATGCTTTACCTGTGAACCTTCGCTAATGGGAAATGCAGACAGATCTTCTGATGTCTGATCAGTGAAGTGCTTGTAAGAGCACAAAAGGCGTGGCCTGCCCTTGTATTTAAAAGCATAGTGCGTACACATAGTGCTACGAAAGACGGTTAAAAAAACCAACAAATACCCAATTAACTGTGACTACATCGTTAATCACTCTCACAGTCTTCGTAGCTAAAATCGTCGCAGGCATCATCACACTTAGAGCTTTTCGGATTTCACGTAGTCGAGTAACAAGAAAGTAACTTTACCTGTGAACCTTTGCTAATGGGAAGTGCAGACAGATCTTCTGATACAGCTCAGTGAAGTGCTTGTAGGAGCGATACAGAACAAAAGGCATGACCTACCTCTGTAGTTGCGTAGTGCGTACACATAGTGCCACGAAAAAGCGCCCTAAAGGTTAAAAAAACCAACAAAAACCTTTTTAACTGAGACTACATCGTTAATCAGTCTCGCAGTCATCGTAAACATCACATTACACTTAGAGCTTTTCAGATTAGCCGTAGTCAAGTTAAAAGATATGCTTTATCTGTGAACCTTAGCCAATGGTAGCCAAAATCTTAGTCACACTTAGTGCTCTATGGATTTCACGTAGTCGACTGACAAGAAAGTTACTTTACCTGTGAACCTTCGCTAATGGGAAGTGCAGACAGATCTTCTGATACAGCTCAGTGAAGTGCTTGTAGGAGCGATACAGAACAAAAGGCGTGGCCTGCCCTTGTCTGTAGATGCGTAGTGCGTACACGTAGTGCTTTTCAGGGTCGTAGCGTTTCTCGTAGCCGAGGCATTCCACGCTGACTAGGCGGCCTTCTTGGGCCATTCTGTGGAGAGGAAACATGTTTTTATTTTATTTTTATTAGAAAGGACAGTTTAACTTAACTTACTAGACTTACGCTTATATTTAAAAATTTGATTCGTCTAGGTGCTTATTTTGTAAGCCTAAAGAAATAAAGTTATTGATGAGATAGCTGGTTAGTCACTACATATTAAAAAACAAAGTCGCTTTCTCTGTCCCTATGTCCCTATATCCCTGTCCCTTTGTATGCTTAAATCTTTAAAACTACGCAACGGATTTAGATGCGGTCGGTAGAGTGATTCAAGAGGAAGGTTTATACGTATAGTCTATATAGTAATATATAGTATATACGTCGCTAGTATTTTATAATAGATGGACCTTACTACGTTGCACATAAAGTTCAATGCTTACGTGTAAGTGCGTGGCATGAAGGACAACAGCTCAGAAGAGTTGCTGCTCTGGTCGCCGCTCGCTCGCAGCTGTGCCAAGTTGTGAAGGAAGAAGTTGATAGGCGTGAATCTGAAACATTGTGTTTTTAAATAATCGTATTGTATAATCGTAATTGATTCGTAGACTTCGAAAATATTCAATTCTATGTTCGGCTGTATCTATAAATGTATTGTCCATGTTTTTTCGTCAATTCTTCAATAGCGCCCGAAGTTTAGGTTCTGCAAAAAACTGGTCCCGGCGTGGTTCCATATATTTTTTTACCGAGCTATTACAACGCACGTAGCTCACGGCGGCGCTGGACACGCCGGGGACGTCTCTATAACAAGCCTAGGGTGGGACACACAAGGCTACTGACTTGCTCTTGAGCGAGGAGTGTATGAGGCGCGCGAAGGCGGCGGCCGCCTCCGCGTTGGTGGCGTGCGGCAGCAGCGCGGCGCGCACGTAGCTCACGGCGGCGCTGGACACGCCGGGGACGTCTCTATAACAAGCCTAGGGTGGGACACACAAGGCTACTGACTTGCTCTTGAGCGAGGAGTGTATGAGGCGCGCGAAGGCGGCGGCCGCCTCCGCGTTGGTGGCGTGCGGCAGCAGCGCGGCGCGCACGTAGCTCACGGCGGCGCTGGACACGCCGGGGACGTCTCTATAACAAGCCTAGGGTGGGACACACAAGGCTACTGACTTGCTCTTGAGCGAGGAGTGTATGAGGCGCGCGAAGGCGGCGGCCGCCTCCGCGTTGGTGGCGTGCGGCAGCAGCGCGGCGCGCACGTAGCTCACGGCGGCGCTGGACACGCCGGGGACGTCTCTATAACAAGCCTAGGGTGGGACACACAAGGCTACTGACTTGCTCTTGAGCGAGGAGTGTATGAGGCGCGCGAAGGCGGCGGCCGCCTCCGCGTTGGTGGCGTGCGGCAGCAGCGCGGCGCGCACGTAGCTCACGGCGGCGCTGGACACGCCGGGGACGCCGGACGACGCCATCTATAGAGGACATCTTTTGTTACCAACCATTCATTCTTTCTGTTGTACAATAAAGCAATCATGCATTTAGTGGTATTTACTAAACAAATACTATAAAAGCTGCACTATGCCGCGCGTTATCTTATATAGTGGTATAGAGGTGCTATAGTAGATGTATAGGCACCAGCGCGAAGAGGTCCAGGATGTGGTCGTGGTGCGCGCGCACGACGTTGAAGGCCATGCAGCAGAGCTCCACGAAGTGCTGGAAGCGCTGCGTGGGCCGCTCGCCGCCGTTTATCACGTACACCATGTCGTGGGTTAACACGAAGGGCGCTCGATCCCTGTAGTACAGATAGTATATATTTTATTAATTTGACTGTACCTTGGTAAACGTTTAATAACTGAGATAGGCCTAACATTTCCCGCCATATAAATAAGTATTGGCTTTGACTTTCTGTGAAAAAGTACTAGCCAATCAGTAACCTCGTCCAAAGAGGAGTTAGCCAATCCGGTGTCTTCCCGCCACCGGCCGCTACGTCAGATGTGCGCTTGGAGCGCCGACATCTTGTTTCTTCATTGGCGTTTAGTTTCCCGCCGAGTACAGACGTGCTACCAAATACGCAGCACGCTTTTAAAGAAATATTCCAGAAAATATTTCAAAGTGCATACCAGGATTATTGCAAAGAGCACATAGTATTCTAAAAAGGTTTGGTGTAAAATTGCATTACTGCGTAAGTACATTTTTCTTTGTCTACACCACTACATACCCACATTTTTTCAATGAAATGGTAATTTGCGAAATAAGTTTCGTAATTTGTTTTTGGACTAATGAGTCCATTCTATTTATATTTTGTTGGAGACTCACGAGTCGCACACATGTCGCATGGTTAGTACGAAAGCATACGCCTTTTTACTACCTTGCACTAAAACCGTGACATTTTTCTTATTATTTGTGCTCTAAAGCACGTGGTTATATTTGTTTTAATGACAAAAGCCGAAACTTTTTACAACTACCTGGCATGTTCCAGTGGCATAATTTTTCTTCTATTACTCCTAAGTAAGATTTTAACGGTTTTTCCGTTCGATTCGTTAGAATTTATTTTGAGGTTATATGTTGCTATGTGCTAAAATACTTATTTTTCTAGCAAGGATGTAAACACGATATCATATGGAAAATTCTGACCGATGTCGTGAAAACGAGACTTGAAAGACAACTGGAGAAGGAGGTCAATATTGGATGGTAATGGAAATAACATCGTGAGTACTTTAAAATATCGTTGTTTTGGTTATTCTGGGCCACGCAGCCACGTGGGCAACGCGTACGATGTACGATACTTTTGGTTGTCACCTGCCCGTAATTTATACGCGAATATACAAAATATGAAATGTTGAGTGTATCTGCACACTTGTGCAAATAACACGTGGCCTACACCCAATGTCGTCGGGTGGATTAATCTAATAGATTTTCTGCCTAACCATTGCACAGAGCAGGTGGTTTTGCAAGGGCACGGAGTGTTAATCTAGGTTGGCAAGAAAGTAACTTTTTTTTCAGGAGCGGGTAGATACATATTTCATTGCCTATTGTTTTTGTACCAAACAGAAGTGTAGAAAATGCAAATATAAACATGTGTCTCAAGTCCACGATTGACAAGATATATTTCAAGGATAAATACTGATATGTTCTATGTTCCTATTTTTCGATATGAGCTAAGTACCTTGATTTTTAAGCAAAACACCTCGCAAGAATAAAAGCCCCCGCAGGGTTGTTTTAACGCCCTCGCAGGGCTACAATGGCTGGCGCATTGTCATCTCCTTGTAAGTATATAATAAAACCCTCGCAGGGTTCATAACGCACCCTCGCAGGGCTGCGATGACAAAAATAAAATTCGGGCGCACCGAATATTTTTCAGTTTTAGATTATCTTGGACAAAGAATAAAACCCTCGCAGGGTTGTTTAAACGCCCACGCAGGGCTACAATGGCTGGCGCATTGTCATCTCCTTGCAAGTAAATATATAATAAAACCCTCGCAGGGTTCATAACGCACCCTCGCAGGGCTGCGATGACATAAATAAAATTCGGGCGCACCGAATATTTTTCAGCTTTAGATTATCTTGGACAAGGAATAAAAACCCTCGCAGGGTTGTTTTAAACGCCCACGCAGGGCTACAATGGCTGGCGCATTGTCATCTCCTTGTAAGTAAATATATAATAAAACCCTCGCAGGGTTCATAACGCACCCTCGCAGGGCTGCGATGACATAAATAAAATTCGGGCGCACCGAATATTTTTCAGCTTTAGATTATCTTGGACAAGGAATAAAAACCCTCGCAGGGTTGATTTAACGCCCTCGCAGGGCTACAATGGCTGGCGCATTGTCATCTCCTTGCAAGTATATAATAAAACCCTCGCAGGGTTTATTACGCTCCCTCGCACGGCTGCGATGACATATAAAATTCGGGCGATCCGAATATTTTTCAGCTTTAAATTGTCTTGGACGTGATGAGCATTATTCTCGAATGAAGAGTCTTATTCAACATAAATATGTGTTTACATAAGCTTCAGAAAGGGTTGCTTGTTTGGATAAAGGAATTCATCGTGGTGGTGTACCTCCACCAGCGATGAATTCCAGGGTATCGCGTACCTACTCACAACAACTTCTAGGAAGGCTAACTATAAAAGCATCGTGGTGCACCTCCAACAGTGATGAAAATAAAAAGTCCAGGGTATCGCGTACGTATTGACTAGAACCAGGAAGGTTAACAATTATTAAATAGAAGCATCAAAATAAAAAGTGCAGGGTATCGCGTACCTATTGACAAATGTCTTACCAATATCTATGTATGTATATGATTCGTGTATTGCATTGCATACCTATCAACAAAAGATTTGGGAGGTTCGATACCTATATAGACGGAGTTTCTGTTCTTGTTAGACATTAACATTCAGAAGGAGCTGTTTAGCTGAAGGAATAATAAAATCTTCTGATAAACCGTACTTGTGACAAAAGTCATATAAGAATATCGTAAGAAACTCGGGCTGATAAGCGTGATGGGTTGATAAATTTGTCGATTGGCTGATATTTTTATAGGCAAATTATAAATTGCGTATAGCAGCTGGTTGAGGTGTCATTGTGAATTAAGGGCAAGCCTAAGCCTTCGAGCTGAATTACATTCTACATAGTCTAACCCAGAGTTACTATTTTTCACACTGTATGATATTTGAACGGTAGCAGATATAAGAACCCTTTGGATTCATGAGATCGCAGGAAAGACTCTTAGGTTAACATATAAGTTATTCAGTCTACCTACAAAACTTCTCATTGACGAGACAAGTTCTTTAAAATGATTAACAATTGTAGGGTGGGTACCACGAATAATTATGGAAATGAATTATAAGATAAATGCTGCCCACCCGCACTAAAAATTTAGTGCCTATTATTAGAACCTTTCGTATCCCTCATTCCATCACGAATTTGAATGTTGCGTGCGTGAGATAGTTGTTAGTATAAATAAGGTAGCTTCTACCAAAAACACAATATCTTGCACAAAGTTACCTTCAGTATCAAGATACTGTCTATCAGTGGATATGTCCACGCAAATGTATGGGTCTAGCTCACTCACTGGCCTGACCGTTTTAAGAGTACATTGTCTAAAAGACTTTACTTGTCAGACAAAAAGAAGGAGATTTGGTGAAAGTACTGGCGTTGCGGCACTATGTCATATAGCTACCTGTATAGGCTCTGAATTGTACTCAACCCATGTCCGGATTTATGATTGTGGGAACGATAAGGGTGTGAACGATAAGAAACATTCCCGTGTTTATTTACAACTACCCTCTTCATACTTTTTATAACCGGTGGCATTTCTTGGTTATCTGTATAAAGGTGTGTACGGTAATGAACGTTCAAGCGTTTATTTACAACTACCCTCATCATACTTTTTATCATAAGTGGCATTTCTGTTATCTGCTTTGTATGATAAATTGTTGAATGTATTCTCAACTGTATTAGACATCGCAAATACTAGTACATATTTAGAATTAATATTTGAAATTGTCATCATCATCATCATCATTTATAGAAATGACCGTGAGCAATTGAGGGTTTGCGCACTAACGTAATAAAAACCTTGGAAAGTCGTCAGTCTTCTTTTTGAACGTCAGTAAAGGACAGCCACTGTCCTTGACGTAAAGAACTGTTTATATTTTATATAGTGTTACACTATTCTTTACAAGTAAGCGATCATTGTCAGCTTCTAAACTCTAGCACTCTGTGATAGATTAATAAGAATAAAAGTGCATCTATATTATCGCTTCTTAAGCGATGACGTCAGATTTTCAGTAATTGGTCGTGAGATGTTTCAACATAACTACTAGTTAAACGGAAAATGGTTCTTGTTTATTATTTTATAAACATTGTAGTACAACAGACACTACTGCATCTCAAATGAAGAGCTTGTTTTCGAGGTACATTGACAATGGGTGAGGTATTCATGCACAAGTATAATACCTACAGTGTTACAAATAACGTTGGTTCTCGAAGTAAACTTGGTTTCATGTCACAAGCTGCTTAGTAATCTAGGGTTTGCTAGTTACCATTATTGGTCTTAATTTTATTGATGTCTCAATAGACCTCTCTATATTAAGTACCTATATGCTCTCGGGTGAGAATTTGTAAATCTATTCGGTATGATATTCGAATAACATTAGAAGGATACCCAGTGCGTATTTAAGAGCAAAACAAGTACCTATAAGGGAAAAAGAAATAGATATACCTGTATTTTTAGCTATGTGTATCGGATCTAAGATTTCTTACGCTTCTACAGTGGAAATGTACACAAGTCTTATCGCAAAACTTGTAATCTAGTCCAAACATTGTGGGGAGGAAAAACCAGTTATTCAAATGTTTTATAAGAACTTCCCATAACTGGACATTTTAGATGAACATACAAAGCTTCACTATAGTTATAACGGTTCATAAAGTACCTACTCAGGTATTACAGCGCACTGCAATAAATTGAAATGTTAATGTAACTGTTTTCCCACATGCTTTCAATTGGTTAAAACGAGTACTATGTCCAGAAAATTAATGAGTTAAATACCTAGTAACTACCTACTCACATTTTGGAGCAGATATTTTAGTTTTCAGTTGTGCAATGATTTATTGTCACCGAAGGTCGTACACATTGCAAAAGTTGCAAAAACTGTTTCTAAAAGAAGTTAAGCTGCTGAAGTATTATTCAGTTAGGTATACTGATACAAAACGAACATATTTAGCAATTTATTGTTATAAGTTTATCAGTCATCAGTACCCAATCACTCAGAACATATTCATGCTGAGCTGGGCGGCCCTATTGTATGATACTGTGTGGGGTTTTGTTCAGAATTATTTATTTATTATACTAGGACGATGGCACATTCTATCATCATCATGATAGAGTGCGATAAATTTGTTTAAAAATTTTAATTGTATTTTGGACCATACGTATTGCAGTTTTGAATGTCACAATGACTAATTTGTATTCAAAGCGACGTGGCTTACGATTATAACATTATTTAAAAAATAGTAAGTTCACATTGGCGTTGAGTGTCTTCACCACCACCAGGCGATAACAAACACGTCTCAGTTATTAAACGTTTACCAAGGTACAGTCAAATTAATAGAAGCGTTTTACATAAAATAAAACGCATATTAATTTACTTACCTTGGTAAACGTTTACATTTTAAATTCTGCCTGGTGATATTCGACGCAATGAAGAAACAAGATGTCGGCGCTCCAAGCGCACATCTGACGTAGCGGCCGGTGGCGGGAAGACACCGGATTGGCTAACTCCTCTTTGGACGAGGTTACTGATTGGCTAGTACTTTTTCACAGAAAGTCAAAGCCAATACTTATTTATATGGCGGGAAATGTTAGGCCTATCTCAGTTATTAAACGTTTACCAAGGTAAGTAAATTAATATGCGTTTTATTTTATGTAAAACGCTTCTATTTCACTCTGTAAAGTGGGCGATACTGAACGCGATACATTTTTATACTTTTTGCGTCAGTATGGTTGCATTTTTTTAGTTTTTAAATAATGTATGGTACAAAAAAATAATTTGAATTAACTGGATTTTAAGACACTATAACCTGGTACTCTACTGTAGTTTGATGTTATCTAGTAAGTACCCATAACTCAAGTTCTGCTTAGATTGGGGGCTAGATGCCGCGTCAATTTGCTAGCATAATTATTTTATTTTATTCATTATTAGTGTGCGAGTCTTTTTTGACCATACGCCAAGCGTATAAGGTTCAAGGTCCCAGCTAGTAGTAAATCCTGTAGAATATTATGAACCTTAGCTTGGGGGCTAGATGCCGCGTGGATTGTCTAGTATTATTAGTGTTAGTCTTTTTTGACCTTTGAACCATATGTCAAGCGCATAAGGTTCAAGGTCCCAGCTAGTCGTAAACCCTGTAGAACATTATGAAGCTTAGCTTGGGGGCTAGATGCCGCGTTAATTTGCTAGCATAATGATTTAGTATCATTATTGCGTGCGTCCTTTGAACCTTACACCAAGCGCATAAGGCTCAAGATCCCTGCTAGTCAGTAAACCCTGTAGATTATGAAGCTACTAACCTCTTGAAGTTTCCAAACATCTGCGCGTCTCCGAGGAACTTGCCGAAGTCGATGTGGAAGAGATGTCCCGAAGTCTTCAGCATTATGTTGTCGTTGTGTCGGTCGCAAATGCCGAGCAAGTAGGTCGCTACGCTGTACCCGGCGCACGACGCTGCGAATATTGATACAATACAATATACTTTAAGGCACACCAAAAAACAAAAACCAAATACAGGGAAATGAGGGATTGATATACACTGTTAAAACTTGAAATAGTAAATAGGTATGTAGTGAATGTGTGGAGTGTAAAGCACCAAAAAAAGTTAAAGTAAATATGGAAAGGCTTTATTATGCGCCGGCGCGTATGGACAGCGCATTATCTGCTAGCTTTTGCATCAGCGTCATGTGTTGTGTCAAAGCCATGTTCTCTACAAACGCTTTGAGCTTTGCATTTATACTAACCAGTAAAGTTATCTCTAGCCCTTTGGTACTCGAGCTCTGAAGGGTTGTGCTTAGCGAGCCACTCCGCTATTGGCTTGTCTTTGAATGAGCCGGTGATTCCCCACTCCGTTTGGATTTCCCTGAGCGTTTCTGCTTCTGAGACTATTTCTATCATACCTGAAAGTAAGAGATAATTGCTAATGTTCATTATCATACTTGTGCTTTGGTCCTGTACTTAATGGCAATGTAAATATGATATCAACTAAATAATTAAATAAATTTATACCAATATTCTGACGAAATAATTATTTTCTGACCTGTGATTGAACAAATATTAAAGAAACCACAGACAAGGGCACAGATGAGGCTAGCTTTGTTTTATCTCATTTTGTCGTTGGTCATCGAAGAAAACATCAATCTTAGTAGTTGGAGGGCACACCTCACCAATATTTTAAATGCGCAAGTGTAGATGTTTGTAGATAGGGTAGTTTATATTCCATAAATCAGTGTCCGTGAGATATAAATCACCTCTAAAGGTTTTCATAAAATCAACGCTAACGAAGCTGTAGCTAGAAACAAGTTATAAATAGGACAAATTTACATGTAATCAGAGTTTATTGACTTACCCCGTTGGTTGCTCGTAGGCAGCGCTTGGAAGGTGACCATTCGCAGATCCAGGCCCGCTTTGAGCCACAAACTATCCATTATCTTGATCACTTGCAGAACCAACGAGTCTTGCCGCAGATCGTCGCCAACCTAGGGACATTTACTTAGATGAAATAGAACACAAATACATGGATTATTCTCAGAAGATCAAAAGTACCAGTTCGTAAAACTTCATGTATACAGGGTGTTAGTGTGAACACCGTTATCCTTGAAACCAGAGGTTCAGCATCATGAGTAGAATCCAAAACCGATGAGAAAAGCTTAACACCTATTTTAGTTTCGCAAGATTTTGATATTTCATGTCTTCGCTATCGTACACGATGCCATAGTCACTCTACATACTTTAAGTACCTACCTACGTAAGTACTTATACCCGCGCCTTACTTGGATCGTAACTTCATTACTTGTGCCCTTCAAAAGACGGGATATTCGCACAGAAGGTGATCCGACACTGAGGTGGTGATCCTGCACATGCCACGTGTCGCCTGGTCGAAGTACTTGTGTCACGTGTTTGTGAGCAAACGTTTAGTGTTTATAAAAATTTTCTTTAAAAAATGAGTAAAAAATAGAATCATTATTTTTCATCCGTTTTGGATTCTACTCATGATGCTGAACCTCTGGTTTCAAGGACAACGGTGTTCACACTAACACCCTGTATATACATTTAGCGTTAAAAAATCATTTTCGCGATTAATAGGGTAGCTACCTTGGTAAAAACCTATACCAACAGAACTATTTATCTATATAACTATATATATCCGTGAGTTACATTTTAACTATATATCGAACACTTTTTTTTTTTGGTCAATCAAACAGAAAATGACCTAGATAAAAGTTGAGAAGTGGGTCAATCAATAAGAACTTTAATGGAGGATTTCTTCATAATTTTTTGTATGATTGACATAATAAAAAATACGTGTCCAATATTTTTCGAAAATCAAACTGACCGACTAACGACCTAAAAAAATTAATTTCTGTAGGAAACTAGCCTATTCAATTTTTAATACTAACTATCTAGAGAAGAACTTCCATGACCATGGATTAGTTTAAATCTGCATTAGATCATGAACCATATTGATATAAGCATAAGTCACACTCGATAACAGCAATTTAAAACGATTTGGCCAATAGACACAGCTTTTGTGTTGATGAACAAACCTTGAACATAGCAGGGATCACAGCATCGTCTACGCCAATAAAGTTGATTTTCAAAGGAAGCGTGTTTGAAGCGAAGTATGAACACGACCTGCAAAATCGTTTAGTGTTAAAATGGCAGAACACAATCCATATAATTTTGTTATAAATATTTAACTTACTTCTGCCCACAGCTATGTTCACGTGGTATAAATATCTCAATGAAGTAGGTACTAGATAAATCATATGTATAGTAATAATACATATAATAGGGCTAATACGTAGTAAGAAGAAAAGGGAGTAGTTATGGAAATTACAACCAACATTAAATCTTGAAAAAATCGTTTTATAACTATATATCTATATATCCTTTTGTTATATATTGGGGGAATATCATTCTTTAGCTCTCAATAGAATATCAGTTATCTAGATTCTAGACACATTCTAGCACAGTATCATATAGCCCCAAGCTAAATAGAGCTTGTGTTATGTGTTCTATAGCCCCAAGCTAAAGAGAGCTTGTGTTATGTGTTCTAGATTCTAGAACACATAACACAAGCTCTCTTTAGCTTGGGGCTATATGATACTGTGCTATATGACCCGCTCACAGCCACTGAAACTTACTAAGCATTCCCATGGGATAGAAATAGCATTGAAACGCTTCCGTAAAAACAACGCGCGCGAAGCCGGCAATCGGGCATAAACTAGTTCTACTTATATTAAAAACGAGAAAGTTGGTAAGTATGAATGGATGGATGGATGGACGTTAGTTAGGTACTCTTTCACGCAAAAACGGATAGTTATGGATGAAATTTGGCATTGAGATAGATAATAGTCTGGAATAACACATAGGCTATATTTTATCAAAATTGACGACTTTTTAAATGATAAATTTGACCTTCTTATTTTTGTTTTTTACATGAAATAGTTGAATTTTAAGAATTATATATTATTTCTTTAGTTACCTACTGACATAAAATATGTTGCATGCCATCTGACAAAAATTTGTACACCGAAATCGGTAGAACATGTTGATACCAACATAACCTGAAAAATCTTATATATACACATGTTTCTGCAAATAAATGATATTTATCTTTATCCCGGAATTCCCACGGGAAAGGGAATTACCGCGGGTGAAACCGCGAGGCGCTGCTAGTTTTTTTTAGCGTCTTTTTAAGCGCGTGCTGGCGACTCGTCTCCTTGGCACTCTTTATACTGAGCTTTGATTCACTTCATCACTACATAGTATAAAAAAAGTCGCTTTTTCTGTCCCTATGTCTTTATGTCCCTTTGAATGCTTAAATCTTTAAAACTACGCAACGGATTTTGATGCGTTTTTTTTTAATAGATAGAGAGATTCCAGAGGAAGGTTTATATACTTATAATACAACCTTGCGAAGCCGGGGCGGGTCGCTAGTATATTATAAACGAGAAAGTTAATAAGTATGGATGAATGGATGGATGTTTGTTACTCTTTCACGAAAAAACTACTAAACGGATATAGATGAAATTTGGCATAGAGATAGATTATACGTCTCCATGGCGCTCTTTATACTGAGCATTGATTCACTTCATTCTAAAGGTACAGTACTCACTTGATATTGACATCGTGTACGTATTTGTGCAGCGCGAGCGGCAGCACCGCGGGCTCCTGCCTCAGCACGGCCGCCTCGTCTCCTTGGCGCTCTTTATACTGAGCTTTGATTCACTTCATTCTAAAGGTACAGTACTCACTTGATATCGACATCGTGCACGTATTTGTGCAGCGCGAGCGGTAACGCCGCGGGCTCCTGCCGCAGCACGGCCGCCAGCTTGGTGCCGCCCGCAGTCAGCGCGCGCTGGCGACTCGTCTCCTTGGCGCTCTTTATACTGAGCGCCACTTCCGAAAGCATCTGGTGGAACAGAACGAACATTATATTTCATCCCTCTGGCTGCGCCATACACAGGTTGACATACAAAATAGGTGATTTACGCACGAGGGGGTTTACATTAATTATGTGAGGCGATTATGGTAGAGCCAAACCTTACCCAATCTCACGCAGGGTATGGGCCATATTTGTCAAGGGAGGTCTAGGCAAATACCACGTAACTAATTATTTTCGCGAAACGCGTTTCTTCTGCAGTTAATTTAACGCCTCTGTAGCGCATATCGCCAACACGAGGCATTTATTCATCGAATGTATACTGCAGTCTATATCTGTCTCACTTCGTCTCAGGACTTAGAAATCACCTTTTTACCCCCAGCATTTTATTCATTTTTAGTTAGAGCTTTGCTTTTTATACTTGTGGTCCTTAGCCCCTGCTCTTGTAGTGGTCCGGCCTCGTTCTCCTGCGCCTCGGACGGACTCTCTTCCAGGGATATACCGAGGAACTCCTGCTCTTGTAGTGGTAGGTACCTTGACGAGCAGCTGTTGTCGCACCAGCGTCTTGTGCAGGCTCTCCCCGCAGAGCGCCAGCAGCGCGCGCAGCATCAGGCGGTAGCGCCACACGCTCGTCATGCCGGCCTCGTTCTCCTGCGCCTCGGACGGACTCTCTTCCAGGGATATACCGAGGAACTCCTGCTCTTGCCTCTGAAACATTTGTTATCATAAATCCATAATTAGATGATTTTTTACAAACTTAAAACCGTCTTCCGTCTGATATAGATCTAATTATATAAGGCACGAGAAGTAACAGTTTCCAAATAAAAAGAGAATAATGAAAATAGGTTCGCATAGAAAAAAAAATTAGCTAACGCTTTAAAAAATCAGTTGGATTGAGAACTTTTTACTTTTTTATTAGTTTCATAAATGAATAGACTTTTGTAGACTTGTTAATTACCTGAGGCACATTCGGCAGCGAATGGACAAGCAGCCAAAACAGACGATGGGCAATTGCAGGCGCCATGAGCGCTCGGGATAGCAACAACGCTGCAAATATAAATACACGTTACGAACACACTTTTATAAGATTACAAGCAACAATATTACAATAATTTGGCGGTAACGAAAGGTCAAGATCCTACCCTCAAAATTGTGCACACCTTGAAATTGAGAAGGTGCCACCTTTATATATGTGAAAGAAATAAATATTGACCAGTCATCATCATGGCAACAAAACAAAATTTTTTATACAAATCTGTAAGAAACTTTTCCGTCACGGAACAACCCACGCATTACGCACATGATTTATTTATTTATTTTGTATTTAATGTGATAAAATAAACAGTTTTTAACTTTTTAAAATGAACCTTACCTGCCAAGGGACTGGGTTCATAAGTCTCGTGGCGCAAGGCTTGTGTGAGCTGAGGCAGTATCTGACACAGTTCATCGTCAGACATCTTGTCGATAAGCTCCGCGGCTGTCTCGCGCACCACTGCTTCGAGGAAACTGGACAACATCTAAAATGTACCTTACCTGCCAAAGGACTGGGTTCATAAGTCTCGTGGCGCAAGGCTTGCGTGAGCTGAGGCAGTATCTGACACAGTTCATCGTCAGACATCTTGTCGATAAGCTCCGCGGCTGTCTCGCGCACCGCTGCGTCGGGGAAACTGGACAACATATTTACGTATCAATCCTAAATTTTATAAGGAATAATAATAAATGAATTTATTTACCCAAAACAAAAGGAAAACACAAGAATTAAAAATGAAATAAAGTACAAAAAGTGCATGCATAACTTAGGCTAAATAGAATAAAAATTAAAGTACACAGGTATATATCTAACAACTATTAAAATAATGGGTAAATTAGGTGAGTTAAGTGAGATAGGAATCTCAGCATATGCAAGTGACACACTGCGTCTTATAAGCGCGATTTCTAAACGCGGCAGCGCGCCGCGCGCCTCCAAATCGCAAAACTCAAGACGCAGCTGTGTGAAACATGGCATGCGTCTTAGTTCAAAATGTTCCTGTATTAATTATCGGAAATCATACACACTGCACTTTGACTACTACTATAACATTACACTTTGTTAAGTATCAAGTGCAGTCTTGTCACTCGCACTTGATACTTCATCATCATCATCAGCCTATATTAGTCGTGTAAACCAGGCATTAGTAGGTTCTACGTATCTCTTTCGTCCCAACGGCAATGGGACGGGCCTTTGTGTGAGTTGACACGGAATTGTTTGTTACAAACGTGCTCCAGCTCGGCAGATCGTGCCCGTCTCCTAGCCGTTTCTAAATGGGAGTCAGGACATTGGCTGCAAGCACTTCCTTCTTATAACACTGGCACTTTATTGGATCCCGCTACTTTCCGTATCGCAACATGTATTCAGTTGGGTGCAAGGTGTTGTGCGCCTCATCAATGCCAGTGCGGTACTGCAGTCGAACAGCTTGGTCATCACGGATTATCGTGTACTAGGGCCGCTGGTCGGATATCTCGTCATGCCAGCCTTAATGACATCATCCGGCGGGCCTTTGTCAGCGCTAACGTACCAGCTATTCTCGAACCGAATGGTCTGTTCCGTGACGATGGCAAGAGGCCCGACGGTATGACACTAGTCCCATGGGAGTTGGGGAGGCCCATTGTGTGGGACGCTACATGCGTCGACACACTTGCACCTTCCCATCTTTCAAGGACATCCACTAGGGCTGGTGCGGCGGCAGATCTGGCCGAGGATCTCAAGAGGCGCAAATATGCAGGTCTCGACAGAACCTACGCATTTGCTCCCCTTGGATTCGAGATCCTAGGTCCGTGGGGTACCGAGGCTCTCCGGGTTTTTAAAAAATTATCTGAGCGTCTGGTCGATGCAACGCGTGACCCGAGAGCTGGTGAATATCTGGCTCAGCGCATCAGCATTGCCATACAGCGTGGTAATGCAGCCAGTGTCTTGGGGACGCTTCCGACTGGTATTGACATGGATCAATTGAGCTACCTTTAGACTGTTTGCAACCGTCTGCAGTTAGCTCAATGGTTTCAATTGTAAATACTAGTTGTAATTTTTCTATTCCTTTGCTTGTAATTTTCGTTGTTATTAAAATGATCATGGTTCTACGGGCTAAGTGCGAAATACTACTGGCAGATGCTTGATGCGGCAAGCTGAAGGCGCTATGGCGCTCATTAGGGGAGGCCTATGTCCAGCAGTGGAATAATATAGGTTGATGTTGATGACGGGCTAAGTAGGAAGGATCGATTCCCGAACCGCGACTTCCAAATTTCCAGCTAAATTTAAAAAGTTCTTACCAAGGCAGCAGCAGATGCATAGCATATAACGGTGAAGGCTTCTCCCAGACCCGTAGTAACGCTAACAGCTGCTCGCGGTGTTCGCCCGACCAGTTAGTAGCAGCTAGAAGTACCAGGGGCAAAGCACCCGGTAACTCCACCAGGTATTGACGTTTCTCCCATAGTATCTGAAATTAGATTTAGATAAAGAAATCCTGATTTTAAATTTCTTACAAAGAAATACACTTATAAAAGGAGGAGGTTCTTTCTCAATTAGACTTTATTTTTTAATCATTATGTATTGTACATAAACATGTATTAGACACATAAGTTATAAACGTGCTATTGGTTTATTTCTCGCTTCTTCCACTAGTAAACAAAAGATACAATTTGTTTTTTTTCACGTGTTTCTATGTATTTTAGCTGGGATTTTAATAACCTCAGATGTCATTAATCAATATAAGTACACTGGCCTGCAAAACTAAGTCTCACACTTACTTTTAAATTTAATTTCTTTCAAAATTAGTTTGGCTTTAAAACCTTTTTTATTTTAAATATCATACTACTATAGTTCAATTTTAATTTTAAAAGTGTGATACTTAGTTTAACAGGTCAGTGACTTAGCCTCATCATCATCATCAACCTATATCAGTCGACAGCTAGACATAGGCCTCCATCAATGAGCGCACTGACTTCAGCTTGCCGCATCAAGCATCTACCAGAAGTCTTTCACAGATCGTCATCCCACCTGGCCAAAGAATCATCCCACCTGACCGGAGGGTCATCCCACCTGTCCGGAGGGTCATCCCACCTGGCCGGAGGCACATCCCACCTGGCCGGAGGTTCTCACCTGGCCGGAGTGAATTTGTCCTCACCTCCCTACACTCGGTAGGCATGCGTTGATAGGAGCCCTGTTCGATCAGGTGTAACAGCTGCGACTGAGTCTGCGCGTCCAGGCTGTCGAACTTGGGCAGCTGTTCCCTGGATAGTGTCCTCTGTTGGCTCTCCTCGCTCGTCCATCGCACGCCGGTGTGGGTGTACACTGGGATTTCTGTAAACGTAGAATAATTAGTAAAATTTGAGACAGTAGTTTAGTAAGGTAATAAGTAAGAAATTATTTATTTTGTCACGTAAAATACAAGTGTTAAATCACACTTTACAAATGTGAAAGTCTAGATGGATGTTCGTAACCATTTCAAGTCAAAACTACTGAACGTTCGGGCGGAATTCGAATAGACCCAGGAATAAAACAGGCTACTTTTCATCACGTAGGTGAAGCCGCGGGGCGCAGCTAGTACTTACTGTATAGAAAAGCCGAATTCGAAAGCCAACGTGAACACTACCAACCGCAAAGGCGATCTTCACGCGATCAGGAATTAACTTACAACAAACGACGAAAGGAGAGAAAGACAAGTTTGTAACAGTACTTGAGGCTGTAAATTGAACCGTATATCTTAGAGAATACGTACCGATATTGACCATCGGGCAGGTATTGGGCGGCGCGTGCACGGGAGGCGGCGCGGGCCCGGTGCGCCGCTCGCACGCCGTCGGCCACAGCGACAAGCAGTAGTTACCTGACGCTAGCATACTGCAACACAAATACACCGAGATCACTACATAGTATAAAACAAAATCACTTTCTCTGTCCCTATGTCCCTATATCCCTATGTCCCTTTGAATGCTTATATCTTTAAAACTACGCACCGGATTTTGATACGGTTTTTTTTAATAGATAGAGTGATTCAAGAAGGTTTATACGTTATAATCCAATCGTGCGAAGCCGGGGCGGGTCGCTAGTATTACATAAATACAAAAAAATAAAAATCTCAAAATGCGTGAATCAAAAAAAAAATGTCTCACGTTAGATAGATTAACAATACTTTTTTGCATCGCTTATAAAAAACAGGAAGTACAATAAGCTTCTATACGCTCACCCATCATAATCAAACAGCTGTATCGAAGCCCAGCCTAGCTCCACTTGCTCCATCTGAACATCTCCTGTGGATTCCTCTTTGCCCTCCTCTTTGTTGTCTATGGCCGGCTGGCTGTCGTCCGGCCGCTGAGTCCGCCCGAATAAAGTGAAGACAAGGCGTGATTCGCGGGGCAGCTCGTTTATTAGTAGCTCTAGGTTTAACCTGTTCAAATAATATATATAATGATATAAGTATTTCTTTAACAAAATTTATGTGTGCCATGTGGCCTTCTGAATAGCATTAGCACCTCATCCGTTTTTTTCAGATTTTTATATAAAGATTTATTTCAATCTTTATGTTTTTTTTTTTTTTACCAAGACCATTTTTGTTCATGGAACGAGAGGTATATAGGGAGTTACATGTAGGATGGAAGGGGCTACGAGAGGTATGGAAAGGGCTAAGAGAGGTATGGAAGGGGCTACGAGAGATATGGAAGGGGCTACGGGAGGTATGGAAGGGGCTACGAGAGGTATGGAAGGGGCTAAGAGAGGTATGGAAGGGGCTACGAGAGATATGGAAGGGGCTACGGGAGGAATGGAAGGGGCTACGAGAGGTGTGGAAGGGGCTAAGAGAGGTATGGAAGGGGCTACGAGAGATATGGAAGGGGCTACGGGAGGTATGGAAGGGGCTACGAGAGGTATGGAAAGGGCTATGAGAGGTATGGAAGGGGCTAAGAGAGGTATGGAAGGGGCTACGAGAGATATGGAAGGGGCTACGGGAGGAATGGAAGGGGCTACGAGAGGTGTGGAAGGGCTAAGAGAGGTATGGAAGGGGCTACGAGACATATGGAAGGGGATACGAGAGGTATGGAAGGGGCTACGAGAGGTATGGAAGGGGCTACAAGAGGTATAGAAGGAGCTACGAGAGGTATGGAAGGGGCTACGAGA
This sequence comes from Eupithecia centaureata, assembly GCA_944547425.1. Classification (NCBI taxonomy): domain Eukaryota; kingdom Metazoa; phylum Arthropoda; class Insecta; order Lepidoptera; family Geometridae; genus Eupithecia; species Eupithecia centaureata. Next base: position 3,567,636 of record OX155676.1, on the reverse strand, counting down.
AGTATGGAAGGGGCTACGAGAAGTATGGAAGGGGCTACGAGAGGTATGGAAGGGGCTACGAGAAGTATGGAAGGGGCTACGAGAGGTATGGAAGGGGCTACGAGTGGTATCGGGATAAGGACTGGCTACTTACCATTCTGCGAATATGATCCTAGGATAGAAGCCAGCACACTCTATCTTGGAGGAGTGCGTGAAGGCGGGCACTTTGAGCGGACGCGTGCCGTGGTACACCTGTGCCTGTAGCAAATACTCGTCGTGCGACCAGTCTACGAGAGGTATCGGGATAAGGACTGGCTACTTACCATTCTGCGAATATGATCCTAGGATAGAAGCCAGCACACTCTATCTTGGAGGAGTGCGTGAAGGCGGGCACTTTGAGCGGACGCGTGCCGTGGTACACCTGTGCCTGTAGCAAATACTCGTCGTGCGACCAGTCTACGAGAGGTATCGGGATAAGGACTGGCTACTTACCATTCTGCGAATATGATCCTAGGATAGAAGCCAGCACACTCTATCTTGGAGGAGTGCGTGAAGGCGGGCACTTTGAGCGGACGCGTGCCGTGGTACACCTGTGCCTGTAGCAAATACTCGTCGTGCGACCAGTCTACGAGAGGTATCGGGATAAGGACTGGCTACTTACCACTCTGCGAATATGATCCTAGGATAGAAGCCAGCACACTCTATCTTGGAGGAGTGCGTGAAGGCGGGCACTTTGAGCGGACGCGTGCCGTGGTACACCTGTGCCTGTAGCAAATACTCGTCGTGGGACCAGCACAGCGGCAGGCAGTGCACCGCCTCGATGCAGAACAGAGTGCTCTCGGATACTGAGTGCGCCGGCGCAGCTTCTGAAAAAATCCAATTACTTTATTGGTACCATACGTTATCACTACATAGTATAAAAAAGTAGCTTTCTCTGTCGCTATATAACTATGTACTTTGTATGCTTAAATCTTTAAAACTAAAGATGGTCTGAATGTCAGCAGCCTTAAGCAATACTTACTAGCAGGGTTATTAGGCGAAATGTACTGCGTGTCAGTCATATGGAAGTCTAGCAGACGTGTCCTCGTGTAGAGAGCTAGTAGCGAGCGCACGGCGTCTCGCAGACGCACTTCAGTCTTACTTGACTTTTAATTTATAAATTGCACGCACCGCCCTTTGTTCAAAAACAAAGATAGTCTGTATTTCAGCAGCCTTAAGCAATACTTACTAGCAGGGTTATTAGGAGACATGTACTGCGTGTCAGTCATATGGAAGTCTAGCAGACGTGTTCTCGTGTAGAGAGCTAGTAGCGAGCGCACGGCGTCTCGCAGACGACCGCACTTCAGTCCCACAGACTCCCGCTTGGAGGCGGCGCGGAGGGACACCGCGCAGTAAGGGCCGTCCTCGGCTTGGATCTCAGGGGTCAGTTGGTTGTTTGAACCCTGGAATACAATAATAAATATATAATGCTAGATAGTCCACAGAGCATCATCTAGACCCAAAGTAAGCTACTCAAAGATTGTGTTATGTACTCGATAACTGATATATTTAATACATTATGTAACTACATAGATATTTTTATTATACATAGAAAACACCCAGACCAACGGAACAAATTTCCACAGATTGTACACAAAATTGTTCCGAGGCGGGAATCGAACCCGCGACCTCTAGCATCGCAGGCCTCTCAGGACGTCAAAACATTGAATATATGAATACAGGAATTTATTAATTGAAATACACGTCCATTGTTAATTTCATTACTATTTTATTGTTTCTTTTGTAAAATAACCTATCTATCTGCGGAAACCTACAATTAGCCATCTGCAAAGATGCACTGAACTTCAATGTTGCAAAATAAAATATCTCTTCGAACATTATCATCGGATTCCAATCCATACCTGTGCTTTGCTAGCCGGGAAAACTCGCCCTCCAGAGTTTCTAAGGATAATACATAATACTGGACAATCCATACCTGTGCATTACAAGCCGGGATAACTCGCCCTCCAGAGTTTCTAAGGATAATACATAATACTGGACAATCCATACCTGTGCATTACAAGCCGGGATAACTCGCCCTCCAGAGTTTCTAAGGATAATACATAATGCTGGACAATCCATACCTGTGCTTTGCTAGCCGGGATAACTCGCCCTCCAGAGTTTCTAAGGATAATACATAATGCTGGACAATCCATACCTGCGCAGTACAAGCCTGTGCGAAGGCGTTCAAAGTGTCCGTGATGTGCAAGGTCTCGATGCCGCCCGCCAGCGCACATATCGCCTTCACCGCCTGGAACACAGCCTTGGGGGAACAGCTGCCTTCGCCGCAGGTCACCCCCACGGCGCGGGATAACTCGCCCTCCAGAGTTTCTAAGGATAATACATAATGCTGGACAATCCATACCTGTGCATTACAAGCCGGGATAACTCGCCCTCCAGAGTTTCTAAGGATAATACATAATGCTGGACAGTCCATACCTGTGCATTACAAGCCGGGATAACTCGCCCTCCAGAGTTTCTAAGGATAACACACACTGCTAGACAATCCATACCTGTGCGGTACAAGCCTGGGCGAAGGCGTTCAAAGTGTCCGTGATGTGCAAGGTCTCGATGCCGCCCGCCAGCGCACATATCGCCTTCACCGCCTGGAACACAGCCTTGGGGGAACAGCTGCCTTCGCCGCAGGTCACCCCCACGGCGCGCGATAACTCGCCCTCCAGAGTTTCTAAAGATAATAAAAAATGCTGGATAATTAACATAGCATCATCTAAGCTATCTAAGTTAAGCAGAGCTTGTAGGTGCTTGTGGTTTATGGGTACTAGATAGGTAGATAGATAACTTCGTGCACCATCAAACATTTTAAGTAACAGAGAAGCTTAATTCTAATAATTACATCCAAAGTGGCACAACCGACTGGGTGATAATATACAAGCTTTATTAACAACAAAAATTAAAATCAAGGAACAGCGTAATACCAGTCTGCGCGTCCCCAAGACACTGACTGCATTACCACGCTGCATGACAATGCTGATGCGCTGCGCTTAATATATTACATAATAAAGGATCAGAAAAAGATTTTAATAAACCTGTTTAAACTTGATTTTGATGTTTTAGCGGGTTAGAGGTTGTCTCTAACCGAGGTGGAGACGCAGGAGGTTGCGGGTTCGATTACCCCCTTGAGACAAATGCTTGCACAATCTGTGTATATTTGATCAGGGTATTTTATATGGATTTTAATAAAAATATTAATAAAGCATAACAGAACTCTAGTATCCATAACTCTTTTGTCTTGTCTTTTCTTTTGTTATATGTATTGTATTTAAAATATGAGATGCGAAAATAGAGTTGTGCGAAGTAGAGTTTGTGGCTACCAAGATATAATATAAGGTCTAATCTATACTACTCTATACGACTTGAGACGTATTTTGGAGGAAATTAAATAGTATTGTTACAATTCCTTACCAAGTAGTATAGACAAGTTATCAAAAGACAGCATCGCGGTCGCTCCCTGCGTCGGCAACAGATCGTCCAAGCTGAGATGCGAGTCCCTAGCGTCGTCCCTTTCTGTCCTGGCCAGAGAGCTATCCTTCCCTTCGTGCAGGCAGAGCGTTACGTCCTTCTCTAACCGCACGCATTCGCGTATGTAATCGTATTCGCTGAGGTTGCTGCCTGGCGTTAGATATTCGTTCGCTCCACGCACCTACAAACATACGAATATAAACTTTATCATCATTGTTTTTAACTAATTAATTTTATACTTTCCTTATTATTTGGTAGCATAGCTTTATGTGATTTTAAATTTATATTGTATTTTAAATTTAATTCAATGGTTTCAATTGTAAATACTAGTTGTAATTTTTCTATTTCTTTGCTTGTAATTTTCGTGGTTAATAAAGTAAAAAAAAAAAAAAATTAATGCTAATTTGATTTAAGTTATACTTGTGATTTATAATTTAGTATTATTTTTATTTTAATTTTGCACTTTTTCAAATACGGACACTTTAATTTACGTATAAACCCATTTCTAATTAATGTTGTCTGAAATAAACGAATTCAATTGAATAGCATCTGTCTTCGGTTGCGTTGTTTCTATGGAAACGTCTCAAGGCAATTTCTATCCCATGGGACTGATTTATGATTTGTAAAAGATTCAGTAGTTTCTGCGTGAAAGAAGAACAAACATCCATCCATCCATACAAACTTTCGCCTTTATAATATTAGTAAGAATAAGGATTTGAAAAAAAGGTGAGTTTTGATTGGCTTACCCTTAACATGTATCCCGACATATCGTCTCTTATATCTTCATCCAACGAGCAAACTACGGTGAGTATCACATGCTCAACCGTCGACTCAACTGGAAGAGAAATGAACTTATAATAAAAGCAAAGAATATACAATGAATATCATACGTGTCGTTTGATTGGGAACATAGCATTTATTATGTAGTTATAAATAAATAAATAATTCCGGACAGTCCACACAGCATCATCTAGTCCCAAGCTAAGCAGAGCTTGTGTTATGGGTAGTAGATGACTGATATACTTTTTTTTATTATACATAGAAAACACCCAGACCAACGGAACAAATTTCTGCAGGTCATACACAAATTTCTTCCGAGGAATCGATTTCTAAGGTTATTTCTTACCATCAGACGTGAATGTGATTGGTTCATTGGATTTCTAAGGTTGTTTCTTACCATCAGACGTGAATGTGATTGGTTCATTGGATTTCTAAGGTTGTTTCTTACCATCAGACGTGAATGTGATTGGTTCATTGGATTTCTAAGGTTGTTTCTTACCATCAGACGTGAATGTGATTGGTTCATTGGATTTCTAAGGTTGTTTCTTACCATCAGACGTGAATGTGATTGGTTCGTCGCTATGCGCGTGATGGACCAGAACCTTGATACTAGTGTTCGGGGGGTACCGTCCGCCGGACCGAGCGGCTATCACGTGGCCGGGGTTCGTTTTTACATCCGTGTATGAGAATTTTTCTACAAAAACAAACGTTTTAAATTAGGTAAGCACATTTACGAACGAATTCAGAACCTCAGCACGTCTCGAGTAATAATAGTTGTAATGCTGAAAAATCCACATAGCATCGTAATGTTATGGGTGCTAATGATGATATATTTAATAGATTCATCATCATCATCATCATCATCAACCTATATTAGTCCACTGCTGGACATAGGCCTCCCCCAATGAGCGCCATAGCGCCCTGTCTTCAGCTTGACATAATAATTGTACTACATAAATAGTATTTTTTTTATTATATATCTTAAATATCCGGAACACCATGAACAAATATTCCGAGGCGGGAATCGAACCCGAAACCATAAAATAATAAGTCAGAATGAAAAACAAACACTGCTGAGCCATTACGGTTAACAGATTTTTACTTTTCTTACCTTACCTTAGATAAAAGATATTACTTACTTCTGACATCGAGTACCATTTTCAAAAATGCTTTGTGCTCGCTATCGTAGTTTTTCGTTCTTGTCTTTACTATGCAGTCATATAGTTTATTCTGTAACAAAACGTGCTATATCAATACCCGCTCGATAAGAAATCGACTGCAATGTAACAAATGAAAAACTTTCCTCAACGAATACAGAGGCACAGTTAATAGAAAGAATGCATGATCAATCAACGCAATATTATCTAGCCCCAAGCTAAGCAGAGCTTGTGTCTAGATAATAGATAACTGATATAAGTACTAAATACGTTTACTACAAAGAAAAACGTTTTTTTTATCGAAAACACCCAGACTAACTGGAAAAAATATCTGCAGATCGAACAAAAATTTCCCTCAGGAGGGAATCAAACACGCAACCTCTTGCGCCGCAGGTGGAGTTTCGCCCGCTACGCCACTGAGGGTGTTGAATACTTGGATATTTCATCATTCACGGATATTTATCGCTCTTATTTACTTATAAGCAGCGCCCCGCGGCTTCACCCGCATGAAGTTTGATGAAAAGCCTGTGTGTTCATTATTCCAGGCCTAAAACTACGTCTATTCAAAATTACGGCCTGCACTATATTATATCGACTCGCGGTCTCCACACGTTTGTGTGCTAATGAAAATTCTATCTTGATATTGAAAGGTACTGTGCGAGCAAAGCTGCAGGCGGAAGCTATTCACAAAACACTCACCGTTGTCGATCGTAATGCAACAGCCGGCACCGTTGTTATAGATTTAGGAGGAGGCGATGGCATTACAGGGCTCTCTTTCTTACTTATAGTAGCGTATATGGGCGTATCTCGCATCTCTGTCTCTCCATAAAGGAAGTCCAAGGGATCATACTCTTCATACACGCTGCCAGCTGAGTGTTCGCTCGCTACTACATATTCTGTTGGGAAATTATTGGATTATCTTACCATATTCATAGTTAGTTAGAAACTTAGAGATACTATACAATGTTCGTACTATGGTGACACAGATAATTTATTGACTGTTTTAAAGTAGGTCCATGATGTAAGCTCCTTTATTTTGAAAACTATTTTAGCATAAGTAATATTAGTATGCACCCCTTTATTCTAAAATCTATCTCTAATCTAAATATCTAGGTCATATTGTAACGTCAACCTTAAAAGACGATGACGACATGGAGAGACAGCGAAGGTCACTGTGCGTTGTTGGAAATATGATCTCTAGAAAGTTTTTCAAAGCCTCACCTGATGTGAAAATAACCTTATTTAAGTCGTTTTGTCAGTCGTTTTACACGTGTCAACTTTGGACTAACTATACCATAAGATCACATAATCGTATAAGAGTGGCATATAATAACATCTTTAGACACCTGATGGGCCTGAAACGCTACTGTAGCGCTTCAGGAATGTTCGCTGAAGCCCGTGTTGACTCTTTCAATGCCATCCAAAGAAAGCGTATAGCGTCATTCATGTCCAGGGTTGACATGTGTAAAAACGACATAATTATAAGCTTGTCTGACCGTCTGATGTTATCAGACACCTACAGACGATGGGTGAATATTGCCACCTGATGCACTGTGTACTTAGTACATTGGATGTACTTTTTTATATTTTATTTTATTTTTTTTGTATGTTAATTAGACAAATGGATCTTGTGTCTGAAATAAAGATTATTATTATTATTTCACTTTATTTATTTTAATACTCGTTAAAAAATACATTTTTTACTATAGAAAATACAAAAATATTATAAAACTAATCTACAGTAAAAAATATATCAAAACGGTGGATCACCGGCCGCGAAGCTAGGCTCAAGCAGCCGGTGACTAGGGTTGCAGACAGAGGAACTTCCTGACGATACGTGCCGAATCCAGGAGAACCGCTTTTTGGATCTGACCCTTGATCCAACTTCCTAGCGAGAGTCTCTTGAGATGTTTATCGAGGCTCTTCGGTATTACCCCGTTAACCGAAACGACTATCGGGACGATGGTCACTGAATCAACATCCCACATGCTGACAACCTCGTTAGCCAAATCAAGATATTTACTGAGTTTATCTTTCTCAGCTTTAACGAGGTTAACATCATGTGGTATGGTGACATCAGCAAGCACCGCCCATCTTTCTAACCGGTCTATCAGTACAATATCAGGCTTATTTGCAAGAATAGTCCTGTCTGTAATGATAGAGCGGTCCCAATAGAGCGTGGCACGGCTGTTTTCGAGAACTGGCGCCGGTGTGTACTTATAGTATGGAACTTCAGGACCAGTAAGGCCATATCGGAGAGCAAGTTGTTGATGTATAATTTTGGCTACTTGGTTGTGTCTGTGCAAGTACTGAGAGTTAGCTAAGTGCGAACAACCCGAAAGTATATGACGAAGGGTCTCCCCTGGAAGATGACACGCTCGACAGATATCGATCGTGCCATCTTTCATGATATACTTTCGGTAATTGTTCGTCATAACTACCTCATCCATAATTGCACAGACAAAGCCTTCGGTTTCCCCAAAGAGGTCACCGAAACGTAGCCAATTTACTGAACTTAGGAGATCTACATCAGGTCCTGTGAGGACCTTGTAGAATCTCCCATGTAGCTCTTTGCTTTCCCATATAGCCTTCCTGTCCTCTATGCTCATCACCTTAGGCTTGCGCCAGTTCTCGTTAGCTAAGGAGAGAGGAGTAAGGTTCTTATCAACTGCAACTAAATCGCGATGCATTTGGTATTCGGCTTGAAGGAAATAATTTCTGAGATTGCATACCTCACGGTTGTGTAGGGTCTTAGCGCTTAAGAAACCTCGACCGCCACATTTCCGTGGGATGTACAATCTCATTACCGAAGATCGGGGGTGTCGCATGCGATGAGTAGTTAACAGTTGACGAACCCTACAGTCCAAGGCGTCTAGTTCAGTCTGAGTCCATCTTAGTATGCCAAAAGTATAAGTTAGCAAGGGCATAACCCAGCCATTGAAGGCACGTACCTTGTTGCCACCCGACAATAGGCTATTTAGCACTTTTGTAAGGCGGCAGAAGAAGCGTTCCTTCACCGACTGTTTTATATCCCCGTCCACTATACCCAAGGCTTCTGGCATACCAAGGTACTTATAAGTTTCGCCCTCTGAGAGAGATTTGAGGGACACAAGCTCTGAAAGTTGTAAATTATTTGAATTTACAACTTTCCCTCGTTGTATTTGTATGACCGCACACTTATCAACGCCAAACTCCATGTTAATGGCACTACTGAATATCTGTGTGATGTTCAGGAGGTCCATTAACTGTGTTTTATTCGGCGCAAATAGTTTGAGGTCATCCATATACAATAAGTGAGAAATAACCTCACCTTCTCTCCGAAGGCGATAACCTATTCCTGAATCTTTCAGTAGAGTACTGAGTGGATTCAGGGCTAGACAAAACCACAAGGGACTCAGACTGTCGCCCTGGAATATACCCCTCTCTATCCTTATCAGATCATTGGTCGCAGGTGAAATTAATCGGCTTCCTGGATGACGAAGAACCGTAGTCCACTGTCTCATACATGATCCCAAGAATGATCTTAGAGAAGTATCTACTTTATAAAACTCTAAGACCCTCTCAAGCCAAGTATGAGGCACCGAATCATAAGCCTTCTTATAATCAATCCAGGCAGCCGATAAATTTCCTCTGCCACGTTTGACCTTCTGGCTAATGGCCATGTCAATGAGGAGGAGCTCCTTAGTACCACGGGACCCAACCCTACATCCATTTTGAGCAGGTACCAAAATATTGTTCGTAACAATATGTGTGTTAATTTTTGTGGTCAAAATGGATGTAAGTAGCTTATAGATCGTGGGTAAGCACGTTATGGGTCTATAGTTCTTTGGTTCCGCAGTACTACCAGACTTATGGAGCAGGAAAGTTACACCCGTCGTCATAAAAAGTGGGAGTGACCCGATCTCAATTGCTTTCTGGAATTGTGTGGCCAGAACCGAATGTGAGCATCGAAACCATTTTAGCCAAAAGTTATGCAATCCGTCCGGGCCAGGGCTTTTCCAGTTTTGGGCCGAGCGGATTGCATTACTTAGGGCTCAAACACAAAAATGCGAGCTCGCATCGCATCGCAAATATCTCCGAGCTCGCACGATAACGTCAGATCTCATTTGCATCGCGCATTCCTGTCATATTACGTCATACTTGGTGACCCCCATTTTAGTCCGCTCTGAGACAACTTTAGCGAAAGATTCGCGGCGCCTGAGCCGCCTTCTTTGTGTTGTAAAAAAAAAACTGCTTCAGTTCTCAACTCATAGTAATTTCGAGTAAAATAGTTCCCTTCAGTGTTCATAATCGTATTAAATGGATGAATCCAGAATCTTCTTTTTCTTTTATATCTATTTAACAATAACAGCAGTGCAATTGGACCGATTTATGCAAAAATGATCCAACCCACAACCTAGTCAATTTCGAGTTTTTTTAACCTATGTAATCAGTATAAGGTATATTTTAACATATCAAAGACTCACACCTCTATGTTCACAATTGTTATTTATTTATTTATTTATTCATGCCACTTGAATCATTTTTGTGTTGCTTTGGTTACCCTAACATATAACCGTTCTATTTTGCTACAATGATTCAAACTATAATATTAAGCTGGTCCATCAGTTCAAAGAGCTCAGAAAGCTATAGAAAGAGCTATGCTCGGAGTTTCTCTGAAGGATAGAATTCGTAAAGAATACATCCGAAAGAGAACCAAAGTTATCGACATAGCTCAAATAATTAGCAAGCTGAAGTGGTGGCAGTGGGCCAGCTATATCTCGCGAAGAACCGACAACCGTTGGGGTAAACGTGTTCTTGAGTGGAGACCGAGACTTGGCAAACGTAGTATAGGACGCCCTCCGGCCAGGTGGGATGACGATCTGCGAAAGACTGCTGGCAGATGCTGGATGCGTCAAGCTGAAGACAGGGAGCTATGGCGCTCATTAAGGGAGGCCTATGTCCAGCAGTGGACTAATATAGGTTGAATATGATGATGATGATATAAAACAAGTTAAGCTTTGACAAGTTAATATTTGAAATTGCTATTCCATCTAAGTACGTAAACGAAATAAACCATAAAGTTCAAAACACACAGAAGCCGGAGGCGTGGCGGAGGCGAATGAGTGCCGGTTTTTCCTATGGCACCGCGTTCGCCACGGCCTGCGGTGTGTGTGTAGGCTTTCATAGGATTCCATAGAATACAACTCGCACGCCTTCGCCTCCGCCACGCCTCCGGCTTCTGTGTGTTTCGTACTTTAACGAAAAATAAATAAATAAAATAAAATAAGTACAGGGCCAGCAGATTTAATATTAGATACCAGATGATTGCATTGATTAATTTAAGAAACCGAAGGGAAGCTGCAATAATAGACGATGTAGATGGTTTATGTGATGAACCTTATTCTGATTTGGACGAGTAGTAGAGTAGGGCCAATTTTGTTTGTTTTGTCTTTTAAAACACAAAAATGATTACTAATTTTTATCACACTTTGAATCATTTTTGCATTTTAATTTTTGCACCCTATATAGCTCTTTCCATACAAAATTAATTTTGAAATAATGATCCAGGCGCAAGTTTTCCCAATTATCTACTAAACTATTACAATTTATTCTTTATATTATTTATAGCAAAAAAGTTGAGTTTACATAGCATTAAATTAAATTAAAATAACAACATTTTGTATTACAAAGCTAGAGAAATACCGCCACAAACTTAAATATCGATTATCTCGAAATGAGGTTTGTGTGGGTTGGATCATTTTTGCTTAAATCGGTTCAATTATGTTTTTGGGATCCATCTTACGCTTCCTAAAAACACGTCCAATACGGCTGACTAAACTTGAAGGTATGGTTAGAGTCTATCCTCTGTTGCCGATTCGGGGTACTGCTAGCCTATTATTATTATTTCACTTTATTTATTTTAATACTCGTTATAAAATACATTTTTTACTATAGAAAATACAAAACTATTATAAAACTAATCTACAGTAAAAAATATATCAAAACGGTGGATCACCGGCCGCGAAGCTAGGCTCAAGCAGCCGGTGACTAGGGTTGCAGACAGAGGAACTTCCTGACGATACGCGCCGAATCCAGGAGAACCGCTTTTTGGATCTGACCCTTGATCCAACTTCCTAGCGAGAGTCTCTTGAGATGTTTATCGAGGCTCTTCGCTATTACCCCGTTAACCGAAACGACTATCGGGACGATGGTCGCTGAATCAACATCCCACATGCTGACAACCTCGTTAGCCAAGTCAAGATATTTACTGAGTTTATCTTTCTCAGCTTTAACGAGGTTAACATCATGTGGTATGGTGACATCAGCTAGCACCGCCCATCTTTCTAACCGATCTATCAGTACAATATCAGGCTTATTTGCAAGAATAGTCCTGTCTGTAATGATAGAGCGGTCCCAATAGAGCGTGGCACGGCTGTTTTCGAGAACTGGCGCCGGTGTGTACTTATAGTATGGAACTTCAGGACCAGTAAGGCCATATCGGAGAGCAAGTTGTTGATGTATAATTTTGGCTACTTGGTTGTGTCTGTGCAAGTACTGAGAGTTAGCTAAGTGCGAACAACCCGAAAGTATATGACGAAGGGTCTCCCCTGGAAGATGACACGCTCGACAGATATCGATCGTGCCATCTTTCATGATATACTTTCGGTAATTGTTCGTCTTAACTACTCGTCTTATCAACGCCGAACTCCATGTTAATAGCACTACTGAATATCTGTGTGATATTCAAGAGGGCCATTAACTGTGTTTTATTCGGCGCAAATAGTTTGAGGTCATACATATACAACAAGTGAGAAATAACCTCACCCTCTCTCCGAAGGCGATAACCTATTCCTGAATCTTTCAGTAGAGTACTGAGTGGATTCAGGGCTAGACAAAACCACAAGGGACTCAGACTGTCGCCCTGGAATATACCTCTCTCTATCCTTATTAGATCAATGGTCGCAGGTGGAATTAATCGGCTGCCTGGATGACGAAGAACCGTAGTCCACTGTCTCATACATGATCCCAAGAATGATCTTAGAGTAGTATCTACTTTATACAACTCTAAGACCCTCTCAAGCCAAGTATGAGGCACCGAATCATAAACCTTCTTATAATCGATCCATGCAGCCGATAAATTCCCTCTGCCACGTTTGACCTTTTGGCTAATGGCCATGTCAATGAGGAGGAGCTCCTTAGTACCACGGGACCCAACCCTACATCCATTTTGAGCAGGTGCCAAAATATTGTTCGTAACAATATGTGTGTTAATTTTTGTGGTCAAAATGGATGTAAGTAGCTTATAGATGGTGGGCAAGCACGTTATGGGTCTATAATTCTTTGGCTCCGCAGTACTACCAGACTTATGGAGCAGGAAAGTTACACCCGTCGTCATAAAAAGTGGGAGCGACCCGATCTCAATTGCTTTTTGGAATTGTGTGGCCAGAACTGAATGTGAGCATCGAAACCATTTTAGCCAAAAGTTATGCAATCCGTCCGGGCCAGGACTTTTCCAATTTTGGGCCGAGCGGATTGCATTACTTACATCTAGCGAAGAGATAGTAATAACGTCCATGGTTTCGATGTCTTCACATTCAGTCCTTACCACATTCATCCAGTCCGCCTCCGTGTGTTCGACCGGTAAAGACCAGATGCCTCGCCAAAAATTATTTCAAGTTTCGGCATCCGGTACTTGACCATCGGACACACGTAGATCGGGTTTCTCCCAGTCACGGTAAACTTTCCTTTGGTCACTTTGAAAGTTGCGATTCTGCCAAAACCTGTCAACTCGCTTTTTATATCTTTTGATTCGGCTTGCCCACGCATAGACTTTTTGTTTTAGGTAGTCTATGCGCTCTGTAGCACAGGCTAAATAGTCGTGAGGTAATTTCTATTATTATTAATAGAATAGAAAAACTTTATTAGTTATTCAAACATATAAAATAAAGAAACAAAAGAATACAATATAAAATTACTATCTTTGCATTAAAATTTGATTATATTGAAAAATTTAATATTGATCAAATTATTTTTATTGTATTTCCCTTACGCACTCTAGTTACAAAAGAATTTGATTATTTTATGTGTTATCCGCTTGTTTTGGCTAAGAAACCTTGTTCAGGCACACATTATATTATCTCATAAAAATACGAGATTATGATCGGCGAACACAAAAACAAAACTACTGAACTAGCTTCTATTCCATCCATAACTTTATGTCCATCATCGTTTCAGCCCGCTTGTACCCACTATGTCAGCGTCGTTCTTAGCTTCCCTTCATCATCATCTCAACAGATGTTGTCGTCCACAACTCCAAAGCTGGACAAACCTCTGCATAGTTCGCCATCGATTCTGTGATACTTGAATTTAACGGCTCCCCGCGTCTTTCACCAGGTCCTTAGAAGTACCCTTGCAACTCGACTTTTCAGAAATAAACATAAATAAAGTTTTACAAAAAAAAATTGTAAAAATATAAATGCATATTTGATGTTTGTGAAACTACACACACAAACACAAACACGCATCATCTAAACAGATTATTAGTAGCCAGTTTGATTAAAAAAGAAATACTTATTTAGCAACATACATTAGTAAAACATTTCAAGAATTCACACAAAAGATAAAAGTGCTTTTTCACACAAATGGTTGTGTATAACGGAATGAACGAAAGACTCGAAAAATCTGACCTTGTAATCAAAATAGTGAGCAAGAACTATGTTAGCCTTCATGTACCCAAAGAAAAACCTTTTCCACAGAAATTGTCCCCACACATCTCCCGTTTAGTTACACTCGCTACGCTCGCGACTCTATTCTTGTCAGTTCGATAGCAATCGGATTTCGTTTAACAAAAAACCACTTTGCACCCTTGTTGTAAACTATAAAAACGTCGACGTATCCAATTTTCGCAAAATTCGCTTGTTAACTGTATTGTACTGTAATGAAATGAAACACAAACCACTCACCAGCATTCTGTTCTGTTAAAAGCGGATCGAAGGCCTCTAGCACACTCACTCGTACGCTACCTTGCGCGTTGTTCTTCCCGCCGAAATCTATCAGGTTCATCGAGGGAAGACTTCCGAGGGTGTCGTTTAGTTCGTTAGACTGAAATATATACAAGAAACAATGGTACATGAGGATTTGTTATTCGTTTTTAGGATAAAATTAAAAAGGGTAATAATAAATAATTTACTTATTCAGACTATGGATTCAGGGAGAACACTTAGTCAAGTCTAAAGAGGCGGAGGGCCTAAGTGTTGGTGGGTTGACAAAGTGGAAGAGGATTTCTCTTACAAGCCAGAGACAGCTTAGAACCGAGATGCGATGAAAACTGCTATTTCGGACACCAAAATTCTGGGACTCACTACGTAACGGAAATATTAGTCTGTATTGGATATATTTTTTGAAAACAACCTCACTAATAAGCTGATGTAACTAATGGTTGAATCTGAACTTTTATATTACAGCTAAATTTTGAACTACGACAAGGAACTGTCATAAAATAGAAAATATATGTAGCGATTAAATAAATAAATAAATAATAAATAATTCCGGACAGTCTACACAGCATCAATGGATACTAACTTCAGATGATTTCCTCGAAGAATTACTTTCCACGCTATCTCTTAATGGTTCTGCCTTGACGACCGTCTGTGGTTTTTGCGAGATACTCGCTGGGTAAGTATGAACCTGGTTCAATTGTGGGTAGATAGACGGTGGCCGCGGTGGCGGCGGCCGCGCTATCATGTTGGTAGAACTGTAGTTGTAGCTAGTTTGTGGGTACGCGTATGCAGGCATGCGCGGCTGAGGCGCAGGCGTCGCCATACGCGTCTGGCTGTATGGTTGGGAATAGCTCGGGGCTCTGTACGGTGGTTGGGCTTCGACTGCGGCGTGCGGCGAATAGTAACTGTAGTTCGGTTGTGGAACTGCCATTGGCTGAGGGACAGCAATAGGTTGCGGGCCTGCTATAGGTTGTGGACCAGCCATAGGTTGTGGACCAGCCATTGCTTGCGGGGGCGCCGGCTGCGGCGTAGGCATCCCATACGGCGCAGCCGGCGGGTATGGAGGATGAACATATGGCGGATAATTGTATGAATACGGCGGGGGGTAGTACCCCGGCCTTTGATTGTAGTTGTTCATATTGCTTAGATCTGTAGTTACACTTAGCTCCTCTGTTTGCTGTCCCAATCTGAAATAAGTTAATGATCCAAATAATACCGCTGATATCATTGTTTATCGAGTGACGTGATATCTTTTGCAATCAGTTGATACGCCTCTATGCTCGGTTCATTTTAAGGTGCTTCTACGCTATTCGACCTTGAATTTAGTTGTGATTATTAACACGTTTTAGAGCAATTAGAAAGTGTTGAAAGTGCAAGATTATAACGAAATTGTACAACTATTTCTTGTAGTCATCAACTATTTGTTTATAGGTTTTTAACCTAATAATGGAAACAAAACCTTGAGTTCATTTTGGCGATAGGAACGATAAGTCCGCGTCATCGTGACGTCTCATTTTTGTATGTTTCCAGGATTACATGTCTACACGTTAGAAGCTGTACCAAAACCCATAGAAAAATCAAACATCACGTCTCTACACTATCGTCAATCCGGACTCACGACTCTGGTCAGACAAATACAGCTCTCATTGAGGCAGCATATAGTTATGTTGTTCCGTTTCCCCAAATAAGAACTAACATTATAATACGAGATAAAATAAAACACACACCTTTATCATTTGTACCGATAAGGTTTGTAACTCGCTGCCTGCTTGTTTTTCTTGTAAACTTGGGTCTTACAATAAAAATAACCAGGAATCTCTTCAAGATAAGAATAAAAAGGGTAAAAAAGGACTTTAGTAATCCATCGTCAACCACATCGAACCTTAATATCTGGGGGGTGATTCGCTATGGCCAATCCAAGCGTGTTACACACGTAATTCGATTTTATCCGATTCCACGCCTATAAGATATAGGCGTGGAATCGGACAAAATCGAATTTAGAACACATTGTGACGTCACACGATTTGGGCGTGGAATCTCCTATGTCATAGTGAATCACGTCCCAGGTGAGATTGTGATCAAAAGATTCACGATTAAAGACTATAATAGTTTGAAAAGTAAATGTTTTTGGTTTTAGTAAATAGAATGAGCATACTTATTGATCTGGTCAATGTACTCCTTGAAGGATGCATGGGGGTCTTTGGCAACCTTGCTGGTGGGGCTCGCGAATGATATGAGGTCGCTGGTGTCTTCCGTGGGGCTGGAGCCGGATGATCTAGCGGAGATGGGGTTTGTGAGACACACAGTTAGTACTAGTTGTGATTAGTTACCAGTTAGATTAGACCAATGGGCACTGTGAATGGTTTGAAACCTGTTCGGACCTACATGTTAATCGTTTTTGTATTTATTTAATAATAATATGATAATAATAATAATTCCGGACAATCCACACAGAATCATCTAGCCCCAAGCTAAGCAGAGCTTGTGTTATGGGTACTAGATGACTGATATACTTAATACAATACATTACATAGATAGATATTTTTTATTATACATAGAAAACACCCAGATATTTATTAAACTAGTATAGCTAAACATTGTTATAACGTTCAATAACTCAGGTAAAAAGCCGCCACACATAGAAGTCGTGGCCGGGCCGCCGTAGGCGAAGGCGTGCGGTTTGAATTAGTACCGCATCGCCCCGCCTCCGGTGTATGTGTGCAGTCTTTCATTTTCAATAGGATACAACTCACACGCCTTCGCCTCCGGTCCGGCCGCGGATTCTGTATGTTACGGCTTTAAATTACAATTCAAGTAATGATGTCAAGATAGAGGTAAGTATAAGGATTTCGATACCCAATCCGGCAGCGGGAAATGCAAAATTTCGTTGGATTTCGCGCGGTATCTTGCCGGATATATTAGTTGATAGGATACACGCACACCCATTTGGCTTTTCGGATAGGTACGCTACCATGTAGATCTGAACAGGCATTAAAGGCTTTGTGAAATGTCAAGACTAATGCAAAGACTATAAAACTTAGAAAACTAGTGTTGTTATTAATAGCTAGACAAATCATTATCTACACTATCACAATGTTATAAATGCGACAATTGGATGAATAGATGTATGTTACTTCTTCACGCTAAAACTACTTTCGGGCGGAATATTTGTGACATACAGTAGGTGTAGGTACATGTAGGTCTAAACCTGGAATAACATAACTATCATCGGAATATTGAGTAGTAAATATTCAGTTACCTTTTAATTGTTTAATTGCTAAGAAAATCCAATGTTTATTTTTGAACAAACAATGGATGTGAGATATTTTCATGGCTTTTCAGTACATGCAATAGGTGAAATTCTAATTTCATCATATAAGTATTAGGAATTTGAAATAAAGGGCGTAAATAAATTATTTCAAAATTCTTATCAAATAGGCATGTGAATGTGGATGTAGCAATAAGTTATTTTTTTTATAGAAATAATAAAACCTAATAATTTATTTATCGGGTTCCGTACCGAACCAATGGAACCCTATTAGCCTCTTAGGCGGCTGTAGAATGAAGGTTGCAATTTTCATACAGAGTATGTATTTTTTACCACACATAAATAATAAAAATAAATTTATAAAGGGGCAAACGTCCGTACGATGTTGAGTATCGATTACGGAAGTTCAGCCAAATCGGGCACGATCAGTATGACAACGTCATGTTGGATTTTGAACAAATCCGACCAATAAAAAAAACAGTTTTTAGGGTTTCTTTTGCGAACAAGTTTTGTACGATGATGCGGAAACGTTAGTGCGCGAGTCGACTCGCACTTGGCCGGTTTTATTTACCATATAACATTAATGGCAATATTTGTTATCAATGAGTATTTCCTGTGATTTTATTCCGATGCTGTATCACTAAATCATAGCTAAAATAAAACAAACTAAACGAAACATCTAAATATAAAGATATCATTTGTACTGGAAATACCTTTAGATATATAAAAATATGTCATAATATCATAAAAATTCAATAATATAATATGTGATTACTTTTCATATGTGCATTATTTTTCACTAATACCTAATATGTTGGTAATACTCGTACTTCTTACCAGTAGGTACGCATTTTATAATACTCATCATACTGCTATTTCTATAACACAACAATCAGAGGGCCCATCTGGATGTCAATAGTTCCGATCCATTCTGTTTTGGCGTGAAGAGGCAACAATCATCCACCGTCCATCTAAAATTTCGCATTTATAATAATGTGATATCAATTAATTATATCCATATTACAGCGTGGTAATGCAGCCAGTGTCTTGGGGACGCTTCCGACTGGTATTGACATGGATCAATTGAGCTACCTTTAGACTGTTTGCAACCGTCTGTAGTTAGCTCAATGGTTTCAATTGTGTATACTAGTAGTAATTTTTTCTATTCCTTGATTGTAATTTTCATTGTTAATAAAGATGTTTTCTAATTTTATCCATAAATTCCATAATTATCAATAATTTATGTATTCTATAACAGTTTATTCTATCATAGACAATAAAAAGCTATGTTAGAACCTAGGTTAACATCACCATTCAGTATTGATCCATCACCATCCATAATTTGCTTGGTTACCATTATTTCTGTTGAGATTAGTTTTTAGTTTAGGTATTTTTATAAAATTTTGAAAATATTATGATGGTATACTCATTTATTTATTTCAACTAGGTGATGTAGTCACTCAGCGATATATCAGGTAAAAAAACAAATGCGTAAAGTAATAAATAATACTGGACAATTGACACAGCGGTTTCTGCACAAAGGTTTCTGTTCGCTTCTTTACTTTACCTTAAAAAGATTGAAGTGAGCAAAAATCAAAGTAAGCAGTTTATTTCCTAGTTTTCATTATTAGTAACATGAATTTTATGCCTTGTCCAAGTGTCCTGTAAGTTCTTAAGGAAATAAAGCAGTTTGAGTTTGAGCATTATCTAACCCCAAGCTAAACAGAGCTTGTGTTATGAGTATGAGTGTCCCAGGACGGGAATTGAAACTGAGAACTCTTGCGTCAAAGGGTCCTTTGCAGCACCACTGAGGACATCATCACATAGATGAAGAATGGTTTAAGTCATGTTCATTTGGTTGTAATCTTATAGACTTAAATAGAGCATTGCTTATGTGTGTGTATTCTCACATGTTATCCGCTGTGTTCAAATAAGCACGAGGGGGTTTCCGCGGCGGCGGGGGGATAGCGGGCAGCGGGCCGTCGCTCTCGTCTCGTCGTCGACTCACACTGGCCACCTCAGATACATTATCTAAAACCAGATAACACCAATCATTATCAGCTATCGATGAAACTAGATGTTGATAACACTGTATACAACGCTAACACAATATTGTTTATTGATTACTGTAGGTTGATATTAAGTTTGACTTGTTTATAGTCATTTTAATGGTAAGAAAGCTATGAAAATTTGTCTATGTACTCTTACATATAATTGAGAGAATTCCTATAAGTGGAAACTTGTAATTAGCCTTCAGCAATATAACATGCATACTTCATGTATGTTTTCAAACACTACATTATTATATAAGCCTAGCTGTAAGTTTTCCTAAAAGTTGTAAAATAAAGTAAAATAAAGTTTATTTTGATTTTTAACAAACTAGCTTGCACTTATGGCCTGTGATCATTCACCTTTTACCATGTTCCGTTCAGTCAGCCATTAAGGTATTGAAGCACCATGGTCAGCCATATTCAGGTAACTTACACAACAGATACCACATACAGTAGAACGCCGATTATCCGAACGCTGATTAACCGAAACGCCAATTATCCGAGTCGGTCCTAAGCGTAATATGAAAAATTAAAACCACGTACTGTAGTAAGTAAGTAATGTACGGCGCGGTGCTGATGCTCTCTCTTTCTCTAGTGCACTACTTACATAATGTAGAACTGTGTTTGTTAAACTTAAAAGTTTGTTCTATGTGTGACAGTTAGTTATTACCAGTCTATGGCCGTTTATCCGAATTGACCCCTTAATTCGGATATTCAGTGTTCTACTGTAATACACAAAGTTCTTCTCCACTTTTCATACAAAAATAATAACTAATACATTAACAAGGCTACATTTGTGGGAATTTTTAAATGGGAAAATAATCCCCATTATTTGTTTGTGATGTGCATCAACATTACCACAATTGACTTCAATTATGCTGTCACACAAGGTTTCAATCTTTCAAATTAAAAACTCACACATGCTATGATTTTATACATATCACTGATATGATTTCATACATATCACTCAACCATGCCATTCACTTGTGCGGGTTATTGACCAGCACTTCCTTTGAGATCGGGTAGAACCAAATCAAACTTGATACATTAAGAGCTATCCATCTATATGTAAAAGAAAATGTTTCTCTAATGTATATTAGTAACACTATTTAATCTATTAAAAAGACAGAGTGGTATGGTGCTCATTAGGGGAGGCTTATGTCCAGCAGTGGACTAATATAGGCTGATGATAATAAATCTATAAAAATAAATCATCAAAATATATGTACTCACGTAACAAGAGCCATAAATTAGATAATTATATTTTTGCTGTGAGTCAAAGTGATATATTTTTAAAAGTACCCGCGTGAAGCAGTATGGTTGGTCAGAATATTATAAATGTAATACCTAGTCACACTAAAACTATAGATTAGATTGAGCTGAAATTTTTGCTTTCCAAACCTGGAATAAAACACAGGCTACATAATTATCCAATAAATCGGTTATGATGGGATAGATAGAACTTTCATTCCCATAGAATTTGTGAAATGTGAAACTGTGTTTTGATCAAAGCTACTGAATGGATAAATCTGATATTTGGCTTGGACATATGCGAAATTAAAACGTATAGTAAGGAATATCCGTGTAAATCTAAAGATACCAGTTTTAGGATTTTTTACATCTAATCAGTAAACAAACAAAGTACATAGGTAGTTTGTCAATCACCTGAAGCCAGCAGCTTTTGTCTCCGAAACTGATCCAGTGCCAGACTCTCCAAACTGAGAGCCTGGGCTTTCTCCAGGTCAGCCTGGAACTGCAGATCATATTCAGACATCATCAGATCTTCTTCAACCACTGACTATAGTTAATTACGTGGGAAATTTATCATTTCTAAAAAGTCTACGAATGTTGTCTTTCACACACCAAAACACGTTTGTCATCTAATGAGCATTTTAGACTGGTTGATTGTTTGTTATTCACTCACGACTTCGCGGTTTTAGAAAAATCTGCCCATTCTGATAATTTGTTGGGACACTCTCTTCTCTCTTTCAGCTCTTGTCGCTTTTTGCTTGTCAAAGTTGTCAAAAACCAAAACAAAAATAAAAAAATGACGTGATGAATGAACATACATGAATGATTCTGATACAAACGTCAACGAACATACCAATGGAACGTATCGTAATAATGCTAGAATCTTTAACAATAATGTTTGTTGTGTAAGAGATAGCTACACTTCTAAACGCAAAACCTAGAAAAAAGGCTAAGCTAAAAGAAAGCATTTAGCCCAATTGATTCAAGCCAAATTTGAGCATCATGACTACTATCTTCCACTTTGCTTAAGTACACTATCAATCAAGACATGGGCACAGACATGGGGCATGTGGAGCATAGACAAGAAGACCACTCAACGGGAGCTGCGTGAAATATTGGACGAAATTACTAGATGGCGCTATATTCAAAAGTTGCAAAAAATGTAGAACAAGTTCAAAATGTTCAAATAGTCCACGAGACATAGTAGGCATCCCCTCATAAGCGCTATGATGGGTATATAATAATATATGATAAGATATCAGAGTACCTTTTATCCTGAAAGTTTTGCATAGAAAAATAACTGTCCTCCCTCACAGACAAAGTCGCGAGGCGGCTAATTAATAGTAAGTACCAAACTGCCCGCTGCTAGCGGCTTCGCCTTGTTTCTATGGAAACGTTTCAAGGCTATTTCTGTCCCATGGGAATGGGATTGATTTTATTTACTGATTTATGGGAATAGCCTGTTTAATTCCTGGACTAGAACTTCGAGTTCCTACTAGGTATTCAGTTCAGCCTAATCCGTTCAGTGGCTTTTGCTTGAAAGAGTTACAAATATCCATAGGTAGAGACAAATCAAACTTTAGCGTTTATAAAATTTATAAGGAACTGTACCTGAGCCCGCGCCTTCGTTCGCGTGGAATAGTAACTTTGCGCAGTCACATAAACCATACATAATTAATTATTATTTCCATACAAACCTTCATCCCCTATTTATTTTACCCGCTTAGGTTAAAATTTTGATATCATAGGTTTTATTTATTCATATCTCTATTAGCCTAGAAAATAATTTCATCAGAAACCTAGAAAATAAATTTTAAGCTTCTAGCTTCAAAATGACGAAACTTCCATACAAACTCGCATATTCAATTTTCCTTTTTCCTATCATTACCATCAAAGTCTACCTATTTCAAACCCTTAATACCCCTTTTTGGGCATTAAAAAGTAGCCATAGTCTCAGGCTAGGCTGTCTCTGAACTAAATTTCATTAAAAAAATCAGTAGGTAGTTTAGGCGTGAAAGCGTAACAGACATACAGACAGAGTTACTTGCGCATTTATAATATTAATAACTAGCGACCCGCCCTGGCTTCCGTATAAACCTTTCTCTTGAATAACTCTACATATTTTTAATAGATAAAGTGATTCAAGAGGAAGGTTTATACGTACCTATAATAAAACCGTGCGAAGTATTTGAATTTACTTCACGCAATTCGAAAGAAAATTTAGAAAACATCACGTAATTTTTATTCTAGTAGAAAACGTGACACCGTTTTCTACTAGAATAAAAATTACGTGATATTTTCTAAAACCCCCGAGTTAGATTTCGAAAGATTCAGCTTCACCGAGCGAGTCGCTGTTACCTACTGCATAAAGAAAGCAAAGATACAGGAATTTCTCTATTTCTTTTTTTTATAAATATTAAAAAACTAAGAATTAGCAAGCTGAAGTGGCAGTGGGCCGGCCATATCTCGCGAAGAACCGACAACCGTTGGGGTAAACGTGTTCTTGAGTGAGTCGACTCGGTAAACGCGTAGGACGCCCTCCGGCCAGGTGGGATGACGATCTGCGAAAGACTGCTGGCAGATGCTGGATGCGTCAAGCTGAAGACAGGGCGCTATGGCGCTCATTGGGGGAGGCCTATGTCCAGCAGTGGACAAATATAGGTTGATGATGATGATAATGATTAAAAAACTTGCGAGTGATTGGTTGATTGCTTTGTATAATTGGATAAAATATTCGTAGCGTTGACACGCAGACATAACATTACATTTGAGGTAATTAGGTACCTAAGTATATGTAAGGTACACTGAAAAACTTGATTAAATCACACCTCCCAGAAATCAAATGAAAATCACGATAATTGATCCTTTATCGTTTGTGATGTAAGTAACTATTGTATAGTTAACCGTGAGTATCTAGACTTTTTCTTTTTTGTACTACTTTTCTTTAAGACAGCATTTTGATTTTGGACTGGGGTTGGGCTTCTTATGTTTCGTAGGGGACTTCGAGTACTGGTTAATTTACTTGTTATTTGAGAGGCAACCATTGGAATTGAAACTTTAACCCTTTTAACCAATTTTTTTTTCCGATCGAGAGGAACTATTTGACCATCGCCTTTAATCCTGTACTTTCTTTCAGTATGTACTTCTTTGGCCAGTGCATTCCCTTTTGAGGAAGAATACGATTTCTTAACATTTTTTTTATGTTTGTGTTTTAAGGTTTTCTTTTTGTCTCTTGAAATAATCTGTAAAGAAATGAAAGTCGAATTAAGACCTAGAAAATGCTCTTCTAGTAACTCCAGTAGCTTGGCTAGCGGAAGAGGTGAAAATTAAGTTTCCTACTTATACTTAATTTTCACCTCTTCCGTTAGATAAGATATTCGATTGCCGCTTGAAATCAGTAGAAAGATAGAAAGGTAAGGTAAGCAAACGCAAGTTCTGTTTCATTTGAAAAAAAGCTTGTAAAATCTATTCTCATTAATAAAAAAACGGGCGCCATCTAGGTTTTTAAAAATGATTTCAAGACCGTACTCTACATCCGATCGAATTATTCGATTAAAAATAAAATACCGCATTGAAAATAAATAAATACATCACTACATAGTATAAAACAAAGTTGCTTTCTCTGTCCCTATGTCCATATGTGTGCTTAATCTTTAAAACTACGCAATCTATTTTGATGCGGTTAGATAAAGTGATTTCTTGAATCACTTTATCTAACCGCATCAAGGTTTATAACCGCAAGGTTTAAACATATAATAAAACCGTGCGAAGCCGGGGTGGTCGCTAGTATAATATAAAATACTCAAAATGTCTATATCACAAATAGTATCTACTCGCTTAATTAAATGAGAAGACCAGTCACCTCATTCTTTTATACCTACTTCTTACAGTGTAGGTACGTACACTGCACGGACAGGAATGCACGAGTGAACTCAGCTCAGTGAATAATATAGGTACTAAACTAACGTACTACTCGTAACGTACCTAACGTACGTCATTGGCTACCACAGAATAATCTTACTTCTTACTAATATATAAATGGGAAAGTCTGTGTGAAGGTTTGTTTTAAGTAATCTTTGTAACTACTCAAGTTATTTAAATGAAATTTGGTATGTAAATAGTTTAGGACCTAGAATAGGACATAGGCTATTAAAAATTGGAAATTTGAACCTCTGAGGGGGTTAAATAGGGTGGTAAAGTTTGTATGGAAAATAATTTTTCCTTGGTTCGATTCACTCAAAACTCGGTATAAATAAACTTTGGAGTGAATAATTAAACACTTATTTTTTATTTTTTTACAATAACCCCTACGGGGTGAGCAATAAATTTCTGAAATTTGTACGAAAAAAAACTCGAAGTCGAAGGCGAAGCCGCGGGGCGCATCTACTATTTATTTCTCTACTAGTTGGCTACGCCGCCCGCGTCCCACCCGGCCCGCCGTAGCATCGTAGCTAGCACGCGCTATGAAGGTCTACGAAATAACATATCTACTGGAAACGAGAGGTAATGAAAGTAAAGAGTTAAGAACTTTACACATAAATACCTATTACTATTAAAACATTGTTAAAACTGCAACTCGTTCTGTTGACTAATTTTGGATTTAATTATGAGGATTGATTGGATTTGATTATATTCACTGTGTGGTAGAAAATGGGGGTGCGTTGAAATCTATGCTAATTGCTACGACGGACCGGCGTAGCACGTGCTACGAAATTAATCTGATAAGTCTGTCTGTACCTTAAAGTATTTAGGTAAAACCTAGATGTTTACTTTCGTACCTGGTCATAATATAGTTCGTCTTCCTCTTGTTTGTCACAAAACGCTAGTATTTTATTGCAAACTGTCCTCAAGCTTTTTAAACGCTTCTTTCTTATCGACGCCTTTTCAGTACTTGATTTATCCAGACGCAGAGTCCTGAAAAGATTGATTCATCAGGATTCAGGAACGAATGTGACTTGCGCACCAATGGGTTTTGAAACACTTTAAGCATAAATTTACATTCGGAATGAAATGAATGAATGAGGTACTACCTAGTTTTAAATCTTGTAAATGTTTAAGACTTGTTTATACATGAAATACATGACAATGTATTACGTAGGTATAACATTCATCAACTTTTTACTTTCAATTGATATACATATGTAGGTAATAAAGATATTATATTTATTTGAATAAGTTGCTACTAGACTTTTTTCAGTTACCTCAAGTGTTTAAATTTAAAAACTAGTTTTAAGTAGTACTTACAAGATTTAGGTAGGTAGTGAGTTTACCTTCGTTAGTCCACAATCTCATCTGATTGTAACTGACGATATTAGGCCGATGAGAATGAAGTACGACTCACGAGTAAAAGACCACTCTAGTTTTTGAACCTACCACTTACTTGATGACTTTGGGCTTGAGTTTTTCGTCTACGGCGGCGACGTCCCCATCTTCGTCAAGTAATATCGTCGTGTTCCAAATATCCTTAAAGAGTTCTCTGCGTTGCTTGTAGCTCTTCCTTTCTATTTTACTATTGTTCGGATTCATTATTTAGATACGCTGCTTTTCAACTAGATCTAATGTTTCACTAGAATATTGCAGAAAAGGCTGCTTAGATGGCCATGGTTTCTATTTAGCCTTACTCATAGTTTGGTGGTCCAATGCATTAACGTTGTACTGTATGGTTTTCGTAGGTCAGTTATAGATGTGGTCGCAGGTATTGAATAAGGCTCGGAGAGCCACTGCTCGGTGTGGATTATGCTCTTTCATTGGAAGAGCGGGCAGCTCACGCGTAATTAATTCATGAAGGTATCTGTGCTGCCCGCCTTTGATGATAAAGAACTTTTCTTGGCTCTGTCTCTCTGATTACAAAGCTGTAACCAGACTCCAGCCAAGGAACAATATTTGTAATAACTTAGTGAATATCATATCAATATTTATGTATATTTACAGCAACCATTTATGAGATAGTGCTAAAAATAAACCTAATAAGCACAAGGACAATATAAAGGCAATGTGATTGATGTCATTTCGATTTTGTCAAATTGTCATTTAAGTTTTACCGGACACTTTTGACAGTTGCTACCCCCTGCCACTATAATAAATTTCAATTGTACTTTCGTTATAGTATAAAAGCTGAATTTTATATATAGTTACTAGGAGACCTATATAAAAGTCTTACCTCAAAAGCCAGACAATCTAAATGGTTTTTACATCTTGCGATAAGGCCGCTCATTTGTGCAACTTGCAGTCAGTGTCTTGGGGACGCTTCCGACTAATTGACATGGATTAGTTGAGCTACCTTTAGACTGTTTGCATTGTTATCACTTATTTCCTGTATTTTTCCTTCATTTTGTGCAATAAAGTGGAGGTAGTTATTGAATTGTCTACCTTATACAAAAAATACCTAGTTATATCTCCGTTTCCACAACAAATTATTTAACATCATCCTATTTAGGTTGTTCGCGTGGGGGTAAGTTTTGAACAGGGTAATAATAACCATGGAACCGAACTTGGGAACTAGCAACAAGTGACCATGAGCTTAGACCACCATATAAGCCCGCCCACTGTAGAACTCGCGTCAGTAAGCCAGTAGCTTTCATCGAAACGGCTTCATGACTAGCAATATTCTTTCGTTACCCGTAGATAGCTACAAATGTGAGACAAAAATAACATAATGTTAGAAATATGTCAGAAAAATACGACCCGAACGCTTTATGGGTGGCTCTTAGTGAACATAACCATGAGAATAACTTATTCGATGTGTACTCCAAGCTATTGTCTAAGCTGTACTTGGAGGAAGAAGCAGCCAGGCAGGATGGAGACACCAGCGAGGCGGAGAAGCTGGTTCTTCCTAGTGATAAGGAATGGAGGCTGCAACTCTACTTTTATATGGTTTCTTTGCAGAAGGGCGTCCGCAAGCAAGTATCTGTCGAGCGCTAGACTAACAATAAAGTACCTAAACCATGTATGACTGTAAGCGGTTATCATCTAACCTAGAGACGCCCGGGTCAACCTAGAGTAGAGGTTGATCCGGGCGTCTAATTTCTTTCTTAAAAAGAAGTTTCGAAAAAAAAAAATTTAACCCAAGTTTCAGTACCTACCTAATGACCTACCATACCTTTAGGTATTTATTTTCGGATTGAAAGACAATTTTTGTGAAGGAAGTTGTTTTTCCAACACTAACTAGGTTTTTTGTTAACCCGTTTACAGTCAAGTAATACGTCAAACTACCTCAGTTTTTATTTGATTACCTAAGTAGTTAACAAATACAACTTTTGACGACCTCTATTACGCGGTCGAATGCCAGACTTGAAGAGAATTTAAACAATTAACTAAATTCTATCAATGTATAATTCTACTAGCGACCCGCCCCGGCTTCGCACGGTTTTATTATACCTTCCTCTTGAATCACTCTATCTATTAAAAAAACCGCATCAGAATCCGTTGCGTAGTTTTAAAGATTTAAGCAGTCAAAAGGAAAATAGGGACAGAAAGAGCGACTTTGTTTTATACTATGTAATTCTATAATTCATCAAAGTCATTCTATAATTTCAAAAAACTTGTAACCACTATTAACATAATTTGCTTCGAAATAAAAATAAACATGGTAACAATGATATGAGGTTAAATGGATGTGTTACCTACGTTACGACCGTGACCCGGGTAGGTATTTATATTTATGGCGGAAAGTGGGTTAGATTAACACCTTTCAATCTATTCTAGGCGCTTACACTGTAGCCGATATCAGCCTTCCTCCACGTCGATAGCTGTCCAATCAGTTTGTATTTAATTTCAAATTCAAAGTGCTTTATTTCCTATCGACCTTACAGGAATTTTGGACACGTTAGTGGTGCGTGTATTCTGGATCTTACTGAACCACGTGTATTCTAATCTTTCTGAACCATTCTTTATTTCCCTAGGCCCTAGGTATATTGGTTACGAGGAAATGTTTCTAGAACGACTTCAACACTAACTTTATATTTTATTAATTAAAATTTTAGTTAGGAAAACTAGTTGCCTGGAAGAAATTTCTTTAAGCGTAAAAGACCGCCAGTTCCATTGTCATTTTAAAGGATAAGTTAAAGAATTTACAAAATCGGTTCACCTAGAAGGATAGTAGATATTGTAAAATCTGTGCCTAGAAAAAAGAAAAGTTACACGCAAAAAAAAACATTTCAATTAGAACCTTCCCTTTTTTTGGAGTCAGTTGAAAATTAACGTGGTAACTCCGATAGTTTTTCAAGATACAAGATACACAAGATAGACAAGTGTATAGATTCAGGTCAGTGGTTATCACCCATCTTTAACCGATTCCAAGGACTTGGACTCGGTCAAAGATGGAACGTAGTCATGCTAGAATGTTTGTTGAATACCCTACGGAACAAAGATTATATTATAGTAACTAGATGTAACATTATAAAAACGAACATTTGACACTGTTTTGACTTCTTGCTCTTTGGGAGTATGCCATATGAAAAAAAAAGATAGATAAGTATAATTTTTCAGTTCAGTTTCAGTTACATTCAAATACGTATGTGGTCAATCTGATTCTTGTCTGACATTCTACTGAAATGTGAGAATAGTGATGTGAAATTCTGTACATATCGATTAAATTAAGATTTCAGTAAGCAGGTTTGTTGTAACCGCTGCATTGTATGTTGATCATGACGACCGATGTAGCGCGGTGGGCAAAGGTGCGCCTGCAACGCAGGAGGTTACGGGTTCGGGAATCAAACCCCTCAGAACAAATTTGTGAACGATCTGCAGATATACCTATGTTCCGTTGGTCTGGGTATAAATTTACTATAAAAAATGTATATCTATGCATAATAATGTATTTAATAAATCAGTTATCTAGTACCCATACCACGAGCTTTGAGTAGCTTACTTTGGGGCTAGATGGTGCTTTGTGGATTGTCCAGCATTATTATATATTATTATAAAAGAGTATAATAAATTCAGTTATGTTTAAAATCCGCAAGCTGTAATTTTACTTGAAAAGATATACCAATATTCATTAATCACCTATATTTTTTTGGTGTTTGTGGGGTTTTATATTAAGTTTGGAGTATGTGAGTCAATAATGATTAAATCAATCAGCTGGTAATGATTGAAACTACAACCCCCTCAAGGATCTAGATCGACTTAACCGGTACCTGACCCTGTAGGTATAAATAAAGACCTACTAAGGTTATTTTGTTAAAACTTACATAAACTTGATAAATCTTCTTGATAATAATTATGTTTTTATTTAAAATGGGGTTAAGCGGTGATGGTTGTTTGCCGTCGTTATTTAGGATATGAGCAGTGAGAAAACTTAGGTAGGTACTTACTAGTTACATTAACATAAACGAAATTATTTTTAAAGTATTTTCACGTCGTATGCTCCTACTACTATACTTAACTGAAATATTTTGTGCTTAGATACCACTTGGATGCTATCATTTAACCTTTATTTTCAAAGTTTTTTTGTAAGTCCTTTGATATCCAATTCTGTGGCACGAAACATGGAAATGTAAAAAACACTAACGAGAATTCTATGATGGCTCCCAGACATGTCTTCTCAAGTTTTGTTTCCATTATTCTTTTGTTATTGGATATTTTGTATATCTAGAAGTGAAAGATAAGAATAAGTTGTGAACTTCTAGCTACATTGCAATCTTTAGTCTCCTAGATCTTACTAGCGACACCATAATCAAGTTTTGATTTCTAACTCCAACTTAGTCGGTCCATGTAGGTACCGTAGCACTATCTCGGTAGGTAGGTATAATTCTCAAACTACGACAATTTACTTTTGAATCATCATTTTGTCAACCAGTATTAGACATTCATCGACAATAAATTATCGACAACTACCAGTACTTCACTAGGTGGCATCAAAATGGTACATCAGATGTCAGTTTTTCGTATTGTACTTTAATATTAGTGAATTATAGAATTATACTGCTAATGAGCTGTAAATAACGTAGTAAAACAGTTATTATATTCTATGTACAAAAAACTATTCAACATATTGACATTTGACGACTGATGTGGCGCGGTGGGCGAAGGTCCGCCTGCGACGCAGGAGGTTGCGGGTTCGATTCCCGCCTCGGAACAAATTTGTGCACGATCTGCAGAAATTTGTTTCGTTGGTCTGGGTGTTTAATATGTATAATAAAAAGTATCTATATATGTATATAATGTATTAAATATATCAGTTATCTAGTACCCATAACACAAGCTTTGAGTAGCTTACTTTGGGGCTAGATGGTGCTGTGTGGATTGTCCAGCATTATTTATTTATTATTTATATTGCAAAGAAAATACATGTAATATCCGCGTAATATCCGCGTCTATCACGATTATAGACTTACCGATGAAAAGATATCTTGCGTTTATCTTCACATAAAGATCCCAAACGGCTTTTACAACCCACAGCTACGTCATTATATACCTACTAAGTTCTCGATTAAATATTATATATAAAACACAAAATTACAAATAAAAAATAAACACAAATTTTCATTTTCTCAATCTGACATTCACTTGTCACCGTACGGTATCAAACAAAACCAAAACAATATCAAATCGGCTACATCGCCTTATAGGATGACAGTGACCATAATATGCTCCGTCTACCTTACGGAACGTAAGGTACCTACTTGGTCTTAGCTACGGAACGTGTCAGAGATCTTTGGATTCGGTACTGATGACCAAATGATGACAAAAAATCAACAGCCAGCTGAACCTTCTCTCATATACATTCAAGGAACATTATACAGGGTGTCCCATAATGAGTGGATAACCTGAAAGGTTCTTATGCGGCAAGTCAAGGCCAATCAGAAACATTTTTTTCTTTTTTTCTAACTTGACCCGTTCGGAAAATTTTAATATTTTGTAAATTTGGAAAAATTTGTACCTTTGTTCACATTTCGGGACTTTGTGCCTACAATTTTAATAATTTTTTAATTTTTATTTTTGGAATATACTTACTAAAGAAAAACAGCTTTTTTGAACACCTTTTGAAATATTTTGTTAACTAAGACCAGTAATTTTCAAGGCAGGCTTAAAGCAGAAAATTTTAATTTTTCTTTAATGCAAAGTTTGAGGTGCTGTGGATAAAAAAAAGATAAGTAAACATAAGATGCCATGTACTTTAAAAACATGTCCATTTCAAGAGCATCCTAAAATGATAATAAATCTCATCAGAATCTAAAACGGTACTTTGCTACTTAAAAACAGTGAGTGAAATCTCGTCATCCATACAGCAATGCTTGAAAACCAAAGTTTTCAATCAGTGCGTCCTACTCGTAGTGACCTACGGAGCTGAGACGTGGACACTCACGATAGGGCTGGTCCACCAGTTCAAAGTCGCTCAGCGAGCTATGGAAAGAGCTATGTGAGGACGTTCTCTGAAGGATAGGATTCGTAAGGAATTCATCCGACAGAGAACCTAAGTTATCAACATAGCTCAAAGAATTAGCATGCTGAAGTGGCAGTAGGTCGGCCATATCTCGTGAAGAACCGACAACCGCTGGGGTAAACGTGTTCTTCAGTGGAGACCGCGACTTGGCAAACGTAGTGTGGAATGCCCTCCGGTCAGGTGGGATGATGATCTGCGAAAACCTGCTGGCAGATGCTGGATGCGTCAAGCTGAAGACAGGGCGCTATGGCGCTCATTAGGGGAGACCTATATCCAGCAGTGGACTAATATGGGCTGATGATGGTGATGATGATGATGAAGTGTTCAAATTGATGTCCTCCAACTCTGATGCAGAGCCTGCATCATTTTAATAAAGGATTTTTTAGCAAACTTTCGTAGTTGCGGTCGTAAATTTTTTCCGCATCGTTTTGGACTCGACGTCGAAGTTAAGTTATAATAAATGAAATGAAATTAAGTTAAAGTATTTAGGAAATAGGTATTTTGTACACCAGTTCCTTCAAGTTGCCCCAGTAAAAGAAATCCAAAGGGTTCAAGTCCGGTGACCGCGCTGGCCACTGGAAAGCGCTACGCGCAATCCATCTGTTTGGATACGCTGAATCTAAATAACGCCGTTCCTGGACGGCTTAGTGTACCGGACACTCGTCATTCTGTAGTTGGAATGGAGTTGGAATCTTCTTTCCAAATTCATACCACCAAATTCGTTTTCATAACACAAACTCTCTTTACTTTTGGCTAGATTATTGTTTATTATTTATTTAAAAAAATCCTATTTTCCAGCATGAATCAGCAAAAATAGATTTCACTCACTGTTCTCTAGTAGCAAAGTAAACATTTTAGAACGAGAATGGCGAAAAATATATTTTATTGATGTGTTGGTTTAATATTATTTTTAGTAGCATTGGCCCCTTTTGGCACAAAAGTAGCAATATCTCAGTTTTTTGCCCTACAAAATTTCAAAGTTTATTATCATTTTAGGATGCTCTTGAAATGGGCATGTTTTTAAGGTTTTTTAGGTTTCCTTATCTTTTTTTTTATCCACAGGAGCTCAAACATTGCATAATAATTTGAAAAATTAAAATTTTCTGCTTTAAACCTGCCTTGAAAATTACTGGTCTTAGTTATCAAAATATTTCAAAAGGTGTTCAAAAAAGCTGTTTTTCTTTAGTAAGTATATTCCAAAAATAAAAATAAAAATTAGTAAAATTGTAGGCACAAAGTCCCGAAATGTGAACAAAGGTACAAATTTTTCCAAATTTACAAAATATTAAATATTTTCCGAACGGGTCAAGTTAGAAAAAAAAATTAAAATGTTTCTGATTGGTCTTGACTTGCGGCATAAGCACCTTTCAGGTTATCAACTTATTATGGGACACCCTATGTATACCCTAGGTAACCCTAGGTTTGATCAGGACACTTGATCAAGATCTGACTAGATTGATGATGTTCTAATTTTTTTTAAACAGCCATATTATTATTTCCTTTTTCCACCAACCTTTTTGGTACGCGCCTTTAACTTTGACTGGAAAAACAAACGCACACTGTCAAATTGGTATTTATGTAGGTATAAAAATATTTATAAAAAGTGTATAAACAAATAAATTTTGTAAATTATATTAGTTGTAGCGCATTATAAGTTTGGCGGTTCCTCTTATAAATCCTCATTCTTAGCACTCTTATGAGTCGTGATTTTGAAATTAAACCTCCTGTTTGTAGTTCTAGACTCTCGCTAGCTGGTCGGATCCCTCTTGAATCCTAACTTATCCTGCAAATACTGGATCCTATTTCAGAATGGCCGTAAACACATATATATTTATGTAGAAATGCAATGCCTACCTCGCAATGTTCCTGTCGTGTAAGTAGAAACATTATTTTTATCTCGGATGCATCATTGGCCAGGCGCTGTGATGAAATGGAACTAAGGCCCCCAGTAGGTGTCCCCAGTAGGCAAACTGTTAGCGGCCGACTGAGTTTGCGGCGGCGCGGCGTATCGATTTATTACGCCCTTCCATATATTTGAAATGGAGTGTCCACAGTTTGCTAGTTTTGCGCTCACTGTACCTACGCAGTTTGCAGCGTTACGCGAGCCGGCTATCTCAGTGAGCGGCCGACTCCCACCAAAACCTTCAAAAAACTCATAACAGTTTGCTTACGACGCACAAAAATTGATCTTAGTTTGCAGCTAACTCAAATTTCAGTTCGCCACAAATTTGCGGCTCACTCGGTCGGCCGCTAACAGTTTGCCTACTGGGGACACAGCCTTAGGCGCGCCACTTACTAGCTAGACCATCTACATTTTCATCACACTAATACTATAAAAGCCAAAGTTTGGATGGACGGATGGATAGATGGATGGATGTTGGTTACCTTTTCACACAAAAACTGAACGGATCTGGATGAAATTGGGCACAGAAATAGATTATAGTCTGGAATAACACATATGGTATATTTTATCCCGGATTTCCTACGGGAACAGGAACTAAGCGGGGGTAACCGTGAGGCACTGCTACGCTAAAACTACTGAACGGATCTGGCTGAAATATGGCACAGAGTTAGATTGTAGTCTGGAATAACACATAGGCTATATTTTATTCCGGATTTCCCACGGGAACAGGAACTAAGCGGGGGTAACCGTGAGGCGCTGCTACGCAAAAACTACGGAACGGATCTGGCTGAAATTTGGCACAGAGTTAGATTGTAGTCTGCAATAACACATAGGCTATATTTTATCCCGGAATTCCCACGGGAACGGGAATATACTCGAAATACTAATCCTGCGCAGACGAAGTAGCGGGCACCAGCCAGTTTAAGTATAATAAAAGAATACAGTTCCAATTAGTTACAGTTCCTTAATCACTACATAGTATAAAACAAAGTCGCTTTTTCTGTCCCTATTTCCCTATGTCCCTTTGACTACTTAAATCTTTAAAACTACGCAACGGATTTTGATGCGGTTTTTTTTAATAGGTAGAGTAATTCAAGAGGAAGGTTTATACGTATAATAAAACCGTGCGAAGCCGGGGCGGGTCATAGGTTAATACTAAAGAAATTCAAATTCCAGGGGAGAAGATGCCGAAGACTTGCAAGTCAAGCGCACAGAGGAGGCCCCAGAGGAGTGGGCGCCGTGGAACCTGGTGGTGCAGACCAAAAACCCACGCGCGCCCCCGCCGGTGGCGGTCAGAACAGTCCCAGGCCCCGTCTGGGACATTAGGCAGGTGTGGTCACTTTATGCCTTTAAATAAGTATACAAAGTATAAAACAAAATCGCTTTCTGTATCCCTATGTCCCTTTGAACGCTTAAATCTTTAAAACTACGCAACGGATTTTGATACTGTTTTTTTTAATACAAAGAGTGATTCAAGAGGAAGGTTTATACGTATAAAAGTACAGTGCGAAGCCGGGGCGGGTCGCTAGTAAATAAATAATGCTGGACAATCCACTCAGCACCATCTAGCCCCAAAGTGAGCTACTCAAACCTTGTGTAAATTTGCTACTACTGGGCCAACGACAGGGAGTGTTGTCCAGGGATAGAGATAAATTACGCCACTTAAATGAACATCATCATCAACCTATATTCGTCCACAGCTGGACATAGGGCTCCCCTAATGAGCGCCATTGAGGCCCGTCTTCAGCTTGCCGCTTCCAGCATCTGCCAGCAGTCTTTCACAGATCGTCATCCCACCTGGCCGGAGGGCGTCCTACACTACGTTCGCCGAGTCGCGGTCTCCACCCATGAACATGTTTACCCTAACGGTTGTCGGTTCTTAGCCAGATAAGGCCGGCCCACTGCCACATCAGCTTGCTATGTCGATAACTGTGGTTTTCTGTCTGTGTGTGTTTGGTTGTGTAAATCAACATTGAACGTATAATATTTAAAATTTATCTTCAAGAATTTATGCAATGTATGAAGATACGATCTCATTTTGTCTATTATACCTTTAAAACATTTCTATGCCAGATCTACTGCTTATTAATACATGCAACGGTGTGTAAATAAATAAACAAACTAGATACTATACATGTAATATGTGTTATTATGTTTTGACCACTATTGCTTCTGCTCGCAGCCTATGTAATACTAAGAAAGTATAAGAAAATGTTTATTTGGTTTCGACAAAACATACTGCACTCAGAGATGCTTTCTACAGTGGATTTCTTTTCGTAATCGAACCAATTATTCTAGTGATGAGTTAGGTAATGCCTTTGCCTTACCCATCCATAACACAAGCTCTGCTTAGCTTGGGGCTAGATGATGCTGTGCTAAAATTATCTTTATGGTATCGACTGTAGAAACAAATTAAATTAAATATGATTTCCGCAGGTTTTGAAAGCAGCTAAACTGCTATGCAAGCCCCCACGGAGTGTTGAGTTCATAGATGAGCAAGATATGCGGTGTGTCTACTCGCTTATCTACGATTGTTTTCGCTGTAAGTTTTAACTGACTGGCTGTAATTATTAGATATGATAGTCGTCTATTAGATATCATCATCGTCTATTATACAGGGTGTTAGTGTGAACACCGTTGTCCTTGAAACCAGAGGTTCAGCATCATGAGTAGAATCCAAAACGGATGAAATAAAATGATGCTATTTTTTACTAATTTTTTAAAGAAAATTTTTATAAACACTAAACGTTTGCTCACAAACACGTGACACAAGTACTTCGACCAGGCGACACGTGGCATGTGAACCTCAGTGTCGGATCACCTTCTGTGCGAATATCCCGTCTTTTGAAGGGCACAAGTAATGAAGTTACGATCCATGTAAGGCGCGGGTATAAGTACTTATGTAGGTAGGTACTT
This sequence comes from Eupithecia centaureata, assembly GCA_944547425.1. NCBI lineage: Eukaryota > Metazoa > Arthropoda > Insecta > Lepidoptera > Geometridae > Eupithecia > Eupithecia centaureata. The sequence goes on along the minus strand of OX155676.1, from coordinate 3,530,445 downwards.
AAAGTATGTAGAGTGACTATGGCATCGTGTACGATAGCGAAGACATGAAATATCAAAATCTTGCAAAACTAAAATAGGGGTTAAGCTTTTCTCATCGGTTTTGGATTCTACTCATGATGCTGAACCTCTGGTTTCAAGGACAACGGTGTTCACACTAACACCCTGAATATCATCATCGTCTATTATATGTAATCATCATCTATTATTTATCATCATCACCTATTAGATGTCATCATCACCTATTAGATGTCATCATCACCTATTAGATGTCATCGTCATCTATTAGATATCATCATCATTATCTAAAGTCATTAACCAAACACGGGATATTTACGTTTGTTTAGATTTTTTAAGTGTTAGAAACCATGATAGTTTTAAAAGTTATCATCATCCGCCCATTTCTGGATACATACAGGCCTTCCCTAATAAGTGCCCTAATGGTCCTTCTAAACATGGGGTACCTAATTCCTATAAGCTCCATCCTGGGATTGCGGGACATTGACCACAGCCTTTTACACTGATTTTAATGAGAAGTGGTTTGATTGAGTAGGGAAAATAATACTTTGAAAGTAGGGTTAGTTTAGTAGGGTCCAGAGTTAAATACCATTGAGAGTCGATTTTTTACAAATCTTAATCATCACCCAAAAAACAACTAAATTTTTGTACTTCCGTTAGGCTGTAAGGGAACATTGACATTCAGTAACAGGTTACTTTAGTAGCTATAGTACCTTCTTTGTGTGTGTTTGTTCAAAAGACGAAGAACAACCACCCCTTTCTTGTTTGCATCACGCAAAAATAACAAAAATAAAAGTGAGGAGATATCGTGAAATATTAATAACACCACCCTTAGGTGCTGAAACGGAAAGTTCTTATAACTCAGAAGTGTCACGAACCCGTGAAATCGGCGTGTAGATGGCCGCCTTAGATTGCCACACGCCATTTCCTAGCGTTTTACTATCGTTCTGTGGCGTTATTTAACTTCTATCACACTATGCCTACATGATAATGTCACGATAAATACTCGCGTGCTGAGCTTGGAACGACTTCGTTGCCATTAGACTGTGTTATGGCTGTTTTATTGCCTATTTCTAAAGTTCTGTAAAGCGCCTGTTTCTAAAGTTTCATTGCATCTAGATTAAGAACTCTTATTATGTTCTAATTTCAACTAAATTGCGTCATCTCTACAAATTGCAGGGTTTATTTAACTAACCTATAATAGGTACCTATCTAAATTATTTTGCCTTGGTAAACTAAAGTACAATAGGTTTATATTGTAGACTAACTCTTTAGCCTTGTAGAAGTGGGTCATCGAAAGGTATTCAATTCGAATCGATTTCTGTAGCTTTTTTATGAAAAGCAGGCAGATTCTAAGCCTTTTGTTTGAGTTTTTTATTATTCAGCACTTCTGAATCAATCAAAACAAATTTCTTATAACACGCGACATATATTTTGTTACCCTACTTTCCTACTTGTGATTGATGGTGCTGATTGGTAAATATGTCGGTACAAACTTTTCGATATAGGTCAGGTGTAAAAAGCAACCAACTTGTGAATATTTTTATCCAAAGAGCCAGGTCCAGACTAGGCGTGAGGCCTTGCGAGGCGTCTGAAAGTTATAAAAGTAAAAATAATGCTTATAAGGACATTATTTTATTAGAAATGAGTCCATAAGCTCCTGAACTAGTACGAAACTGTATTTCAGAAGCCAGTGATTCCTCCAGTTTCTAATATCAGTCACGTTATTCAATAAATAAATAAATAAATAAATAAATAAATAATGCTGGACAATCCACACAGCACCATCTAGCCCCAAAGTAAGCTACTCAAAGCTTGTGTTATGGGTACTAGATAACTGATATATTTAATACATTATATACATATATAGATATTTTTTATTATACATATAAACACCCAGACCAACGAAACAAATTTCTGCAGATCGTGCACAAATTTGTTCCGAGGCGGGAATCGAACCCGCAACCTCCTGCGTCGCAGGCGGACCTTCGCCCACCGCGCCACATCGGTCGTCAATTCAATTGTAAAAAACAATATAATAGTCAAACCAATAGAAACTAATTAACGTAAATTTAAAAGTACGTATTCAAATTCAAAGTCTCATTTTCCTCAGATAAAACAGTTCTGGACCAGACTCTCGATGATGTAGACTTTATCGGAGATTTCCCGCAGGTAAGCTTACATTATAATATGAAGCTATTAGGATGCATGTGATTTACGTTGGGGCAACAAGGCCAGAAGTTAATTCATTTTTGTCTTGCTCTCCGCGAGATTTCTGTTAGAAAATATTTATTTCCCGCATATTACATTTTGACTGCTACCAATACCAATCCTACAGATAGCATAGCGTGTGGTTGCTCATTGTTTACGAGTATTTTTGTCCATATGATTTCGAAACGATCGATCTTGAACTTGCCAGACAGAAAAGAGACAGAAGGTTTTTTATTCCTTTATAAAATCAAGGTTGAATATTTGAACCTCATTAGGGCAAGTTCAACAAGATGTTAAAAGAATACCGAATAACTCGCATTACGGTACTTTCGTGACAGAGGCCATTCTTTCCAAATTCTGAGGACGCTCACGAAAACGAGCTTTTTATTTACGATGAGTTATTCTGAAACGAACGAAAAGAATTGGCATTGGTAGATTACGAGTACGATAAAATGTTTAACTTAACACGGAGACTTTCGTGCTGGGTTGTTGAGAAGGGGCGTTTTAGTTGGAAGGTGTTAATGGCTTCGTTTATAGCACGATGCCTGAATTTTTCAGACTATAGGTATAGAGTGCCACATCCAGAAGGATTTTTCTATGTCCATGTTTTTCAACTAACATAATTAACATTATAAATTATTAAATGTGTTTTGAAATTGGTTAAATATTTGTTTTTATTACAAAATTGATAAGGATTTTTCTTCCTGTTTGCGTGTTTTTCAACACACTCTTCCATTATTATCATTATAAAACATGTCATATGTATTAATGTCATTTTTGCAAAACCACGTGCATGAAATTATCGCTAAAAATAGGTCCTTTGAAATTTTAAAACAATAATAATATTCAGTTACATTACTATTGTTTTATATACGCAGAACGTGTAATAGGTAACTTAGAAAATAATAAACTTGTTTCACTTTTAAAATAATTCAAAAAAATATTAGGTCTTACAAAATATCCTAGAACAAAAGTTGATCAAATGTGATCTAACCGACAAAGCATGCTTCTGTCATTTTCAACCCCATTTTTTATCTACGCGACTTTTACGTTTTAGATTCACCACGGATAAATATAGGTAATACAAAAAGAAATGAAGTGATCGTCACTTTATAATTGCAAAAACTCATGGTAGTACAGGTGATAAGGAATCTTTCACAGTTCGCGGAGCATCGTCACGCACTCTGGTTGTTTCTCTTGGAGCTTGCCCGAAGGCGGTGGGGTGCCAGGACACGAGGGGATTTGGAAGTAGCAACCCAACTCCTGGAGGAAGCAGGGTCACCCTTGAAAGAAATTGAAAATGAAATATGGCACCAGAGAGTCCATTTTGCCGCTGCTATTGCCAGGATCCGAATCAAGAACAAAGCGTTCGCGTGAGTTGGTAGAATCAAGGAACAAAGCCGTCGTGTGAGTAGGTTAGCGTTATGGAGTAGTAGAGTATTAGAGTAGGCAAGTAGGTAGAGTAGTAATATGAGAGTAGTAGGTAGATTAGTAGAGAAGTGGAGTAGAGTAGTAGGTATAGAAACAAAGTAGAAGAATAGGGTATAACCGACACGTTACTAAAAAGATGTGTGGTGTGTTATTATAAGCCGATTCAATAAAGAAACGAATCTTAAATGGCGGCACTTATCATGGCCTCTCGCTTGCACACTAGTGCCGTCTATACTCACTCACGCGCGTACAGTATGCAGAAAAAAAACAGTCTTGATTTGCTTTCACGCTGTCTTGATGCGCCTGGTGATCTGAACTGTTACGAATTCGTTGTTATAATTTTCTGTTATCTTTCCGTTGTTACTTGTTTGTTATTGTTATTCTGTTGAGTTTTCGAATGTTGTCTTCAAAGAAGCATTATAAGGTATTTCGATCTACAAATTATTATAATTCAAGGAATAAAAAAACCACGCGGACGAAGTCGCGGGCATCAGTTAGTTTGAAATAAATACGACCCGGTCTTGTTTTTATTACTTATAACTTGAAAAATTCTTTGATCTGAAATTTTGGATGCTATCTGTACTATCTGTCAACGCAAGTACAAGTCGCCATTTTAGATTCGTTTCTCTAATGAACCGGCTTATATATGTTATAACATGTTAATCTTTGTAGGTCGTGTTCTAAACTGCTTTAGTTTCTTTAAGCCTACAAAATAAACAAATACTCAAGTGAAATTTTAAACTATGTATAAAAAATATGAAATATAGCCTGAATTGATTTTCTCTTGTGGATAAAATAAGTGGTGGCGGCGCTAGTTTAGCTCCTGTTTGCGCCTTAAAGGTTGTTTATTTGATTTCAGGCTATCAGATCTGTTACCTGAACATCTAAGGGATGAGAGGGTTAATGGTTGCGCGAATAAACCAACTGTCACTGGCTGGGTTAACACTTTTAAAGCGAAGCAAGTATTTAATCCATTATATTTTATTCTATAAAAACTTATTGCAAAATTTACTTTGTTTTATTTATTCTGTCATCATCATCATCAACCTATAGGTACTAGTCCACAGCTGAACATAGGCCTCCCCTAATAATAAGCGGCAAAGCGCCCTGTCTTCAACTTGCCGCATCCAGTATCTGTAGCTTTTCGCAGATCGTTATGTAGGATGACGATGAAATTGATGAAAAGAAAGAGAGAAGTAAAAAGAAAATTCGTTTATTAGGCCCTTTTTCATATAAATAATAAATTTAACAGATTATAATATTAATATAATGCTCCTGCTCCACCTGCGTCCTAACGCGTTATTTAGCGTGTTAACTAAGTCGTTACGTAGATGTGGCCAACACTTTAGCGTGTTAATTGTCAAACGGCATTACTAATGGCATTACACGTTAGGCGATAGCTCGGATGTCGGTTTTTTCGACACATCAAAGGGTTTTGACGCGTAGTTTAGCGCGCTAAGCGACGTTGGCTACATTAACGCCGTCTCAATCCACGCCCGCACGCGCAGTGCAAGGACGTGTCTATTTTATATTATATATTTTTTTAGCGGAAAGAATGAAAATAGAGTGGTCAAACGAATAAGTAGGTATTGGAATTTCTGGAGTTATTACAATCAGAACCGTGCTTCTGGAATCCAAAGCTGCAATCACATAAAAATCGCTCAGCACTTAAGATGCGTGGCGATGTATCATCCAGTCTGTCGTTTCCAGTAAAAATTGCATAAATGCATATAATAATTTATCACACTCATTGTTGCAACTATACATCAGCCAAACTCGTTGTAGAATGTTTGTAAACAAACCGCCTATACTTAACCTAAAATACACTCTGTTGCCGCGCCTTTTTATACGCAATTTACATTACTTGTCGATTTAAGATACCTACTTCCTTCACTAAATATTTCGTACATTCATATCTAAAATTCGACGCCAAGCAAGTGAATTTTATTTTTTTGTGTCGTGGTTTGTTTACAAACATTCTACATCGAGTTTGGCTAGTGTATAGTGTAGCTGCTTCAAACTCCATTTTGTATGTTAACGCATTACTTCAAGCGAATTTACAATTAACGGCGTTGTGACCTTAAATGTAGCCAACGCGCATTTTTAATGCCTTATTTGACGCGTAGTTGGACATTATCGTCAACGCTAACGTTAACGCAGGTGGAGCAGTAGCATAACAGAAACAAGAAGAAGGAACACAAAAACAAAATTGATGTCGTAAGATGACGATTTTATTATTTGTAACATTTCAGGAAAGTGGCGCTTCTAGTGAAACATTTACACAATCTGGGATACTCCTACAGCAACTCGCCGACGCTTTGTGCTGGAGAGTACCGCTTCGATAGAGTCTGTCCAAGGTAATTTACAGTTACAGCCCGATTTACACTTGTCGACCGATGTGATGTGGCGCGGAGGGCGAAGGTCCGCCTACGATGCGGAAGGTTGCAGGGTTAATTCCCGCCTTGTGGCAAATGTTTGAACGATCTGTAAATATTTGAAAAATGTTTTTATATTGTAAAAGAATACTTAGTAATTTGAATTATATGCACCCTATATCACTAATATAATATGGCTCGCATAATATATGCACGCCTACTGAATACAATTACGAGAAAGTTATGAGATCTGACATATGTTTAATTTTTTTTTTATTCTAGCAAATAAATAATTTGATTTGATATGTTCCGGGTTTCCAGGTCTTTTCAATGTATGTAGGTATAATAAATTATATCTATCTATGTAATGTATTGTAATAAGTAAGTTTATCAGTCATCTAGTAACTACCCATAACACAAGCTCTACTTAGCTTGGGGCTAAATGATGCTATGTGGATTGTCCAGCATTATTTATTTATTTAATTCTAAGAGTGGTTTGTTTACCCCCGACAGGTTCATAACGCTCCGGCCGCCTGTCGATGTTTCCATTGGACAGTTGGACCTCGTCAGGGAGGGAGTCATTGTATTACAGGTTAGTTATATCTACGTGACACATGGTAGTGAAATCTTGAAATTGTGTTCAACTTTGGAATTGTGTTTGCGCCTGTTTCACTTCGGTATTTAAGAACTTATTATGTAATCGTGACGATTTTGCGACGATACCATTGTCATAGTTGCGATTGGTTAGCAGAATTTGGCCTCTGCTCTGGTAGCTAGAGGTTACTTTGCAAGGCCCAGCCAGACGCGTCTAGTTAACTTTAGTTTTGTGCACTGCTGATAACATGTTTAAAGATTTCTAGACAGCTTGTCTCGTTCAGACAGCTTCTCTGTCCTGGGAATTAGGATTGTTGGGGCCTTTGCAGTGGGACGATACAGGATACGCGTTTGAGAAGGATTGGTCCTCAATAGCACTGGCCACTTTGTCAGGAGGTATGGGAGGGGAATAGGAAGGCCTTTACTCTGCTTTGGAACGATACAGGACAACGTTAGAGAAGGATTGGTCCTCAATAGCACTATGCCAGGAAGTAGGTACTATTGCAGGGAAATATTAAGGCCTTTGCTCTGCACTTAGACGATACAAGACATTTTACATCTTTATTTATTTATAATAGGAGCGTGAATTCTGCGAGGGAGCATCCACACTGTGCCGCGCGCTGCGCATCAACTCGCTGTGCGGCGTGGTTGCGCAGACGCACGCGTCGTCGCCGCGCTGCTCCGCGTACCTCGCCGCACAGCTGAGGGAGCTCGCCGCCGTCATCAGGGCCAAGGCCCCGGCCGCGCCCATCACGCCGCAGCTCGGACGGCTCGTGGTCTTCGGAGCTGGGGATAAGTATGTAACCCTTCCGAACGAATACTCACTGAACGTAGGTTAAAGCGGTATTACACTACACGATATTCAGGGCCCGGTAGTTAGGGCGATTAGATAGCAAGGCTTGCAGGGGCCGTCCCTTAGGGATCCTAAATTTTATTACACCACTCCTAGTTAGGGCATAAGAATAGACAATAACAGAGTAGAGTGGAAACTTCGCTCCGAACGCGCTCAAGGTCACGATATTAGCCTACGCGATTCTGCACGTTAAACGTGCAGTGGGCGGGCCCATTCAGTAGGGCTGTCACAGCCGGCGAAGCCGCACGCGGATTTTAATATTTATGTAAGTTAGGTACCTACCTCTATAATATGGCGTCACGATCAAGTTATTGTGGTGTGACAATAACTCAAAAACGAAGACAAATTTAAGTTTTTTTAGATTGCTAAAAGATAATGATAATACATACCCTATGTAAGTAATATTTTCTAAATATTATTGTTTTTGTAGGTTCCTATCTAACTAATTAGGTAGGTACCTACCTAATCAAAGGAAAGTGAACATCGGTCGTTGACCTTTTCTCACTCGCTTCGCCTTGCGACGCGACGGCGCGGCGGCGCGGCGGTACAGTGCAGTAGCAACCCTGGCAAAAGGCCTGGACGACAGAGGGGCGTAACAAGGTGAAGTGGGAAGTAGGTATATAAAAGTCGGCGTTTGGGACTAGATCAAAGAAGAGTCGCTTCTAGTTATTATTTATTCTTATGGTTAGGGTTAGGGTCCCTGAATGTCGTGTAATGGAATAGGCCTTTTAGACCTATGAAAAGTGACAGTGACAGGTCGAAGTGACGTCTGTCTATTAGACCTGCCGGAAGGGTTTAAACTTGCTTTGTTGGTTTCGATTAGAAACCTATGGTACTATTCAAAAAGATTAATACTAAAATAATATTATATGCTTAATTCTGTCTCAACTAAGTTTATGACTCTTTATACATGGACACTGCACACTGGCAGAGCTGTTGGCAACATAGACACAGCGAGCCATAAAACAAGAAGAAGAAGAAGAAGAAACCTATGGAGTCAAGCCTCCACCCTACTGCCGCGATTTTGAAGCGCGTGTTCAAAAGGGCGCGCGGGGCGTCTAGAAATCTCGCTTACAAAAACGCAGGTCTGTGTAAGGAATCGCGCTAGAAAATCCCTAGATATTGCGAGTCGCGACACAAAACGCGCTTCAAAATCGCAGCTTTATGGTGGGGCCTTTAGACTCTTAGTGAAGCGGTCCATTGTACGGATTGGTCTTTCCTGTATTTTGTATTTTCTTAGCGTTCAGTAAAGACTCGGCTATTGGTTATTATGGGTCTTTATAAAATGGAGCGGCTGTGCCATCACCTATGAATAAAGTCATAAATAAAGTACTTAAGTAATACTTTGGTTTTTATGAATTTACTTATGACCAATCCTTGCTTAAATAGGAGGGTTTTTGCTAATAGACCGAGACCACCCTTTATGAAATTTTTAGTAAACATCGTAAGTAATAAAATAAATCTTACCTATATAAAGGGACTCAAACTTTTTGCTCACGGAATCCAATATTACTTCGCCCATCGCAACTTTCCCCGCAATATTCAATCGGCATGCGAGCGTTCGATTTTCAATTTCAGAGTGGAGAGTTACGTCGATGCCCTTCGCAAGTTAGGCATTGAGGCATCGATTCTGCTGCATTCTGATGCCCCAGTTCGCGTGTTGAAAGACGCGATATACTGTGATACGCCGGACGTAGCGTCTGCGCTGGATGACGTAGTGGCTGTGCTGGCTACGCCGCCGAATTCTTACTCCGCTGTTACGGACCCGATAGACTTGGTGTGCGGGCGCGGAGGAGATCTAGCCATGTTAGAGGTCAGTGGTAGACCCCAAACGTACCTAAATATAATAATTATTCTATTAATGATTTCCGGACAGTCCAATATGAGGGTTCTTACTCAATACTCATAGACCCCAAGACACAAATAACTTATGACATCACGCTAATATTATAAACTAGCAGCGCCTCGCGGTTTCACCCGCGGTAATTCCCGTTTCCGTGGGAATTCCGGGATGAAATATATTCCAGACTATAATCTATCTCTGTGCCAAATTCCATCCATATCCGTTCAGTAGTTTTTGCGTGAAAGAGAAACAAACATCCATCCATACTTACTTACAAACTTTCTCGTTTATAATATTAGTAGGATGCGAAAGTTTTAATGGATGTATGTTTGGAACCTCTTCACCTATAATACTAAATGGACCGGTATAGGATACGAAATGGACCGGTATAGGATACGATACGAAATGATTTTCATTTAAATAATAAATAATTCCGGACAGTCCACATAGCATCATCTAGCCCCAAGCTAAGCAGAGCTTGTGTTATGTTTGGGTACTAGATGACTGATATACTTAATGTAATACATTACAAAGATAGTTTTTTATTATACATAGAAAACACCCAGACCAACGGAACAAATTTCTGCAGATCGTACAAAAATTTGTTCCGAGGCGGGAATCGAACCCGCAACCTCCTGCATCACAGGCGGATCTTCGCCCACCGTGCCACATCGTACGTCAGTTTTTTTTATTTTCATTTGCAGGTTTTGACGGAATCCTCAATCGATGAAGGCCAAGGAATGGCGCGTGTCCAGTCAATATTAGAAGAACAGAAAAAAACTTTACGAACGCTTATGTCTAAACCACAGGCAAGTTAAATTGAATTGGTAACTTGGTTGACCGAATATAACGGTTCCAAATGCTATGCAAATTCCCAGCGCATTGCAGCTTTAGGTAAACGTGTTCTCGAATGGAGACTTTGACTCTGCACACGTTTTGTAGGATACAATGCCCTCCGACGCAGAGTAATTACGCTATTTTCATGGATCCAGGCCACAGATCAGGCGCTGATCTGCGAAAGACTGCTGGCAGATGCTGGATGCGGCAAGCTGAAGACAGAGCGCTGGCGCTCATTAGGGGAAGCCTATGTCCAGCTGTAGACAAGATTTAGGTTAATGATGATGATCAATAGGTACCTATAATATTATGTATTATTTCATAAAAATGCATCTATTTCACAAGGGCACCCAATGCAAGAGCGTGCCAACATATAAAAGTAAAAAACCAAAAAGTTTTATTATTTAAATGGTTATTAGAATCGATTTTGAATAGACGTAGTTCTAGCTATGGAATAACACAGGCTAGGTACTTTTCATCCCATAAATCGGTTCGCATGGGATATAAATAGCCTTGAATCGTTTCCATAGAAACAATGTGTGCAAAGCCGCGGGCACATACTAGTTTTAATAAAAGTAAGGATTCATTGAAGGTCTAGCTGGCAAGGAAAATAAAGATGCTGATTTTATTTACTTAGGTACTAGATGAGCCCCGCGGCTTCGCTCGCGAACCAGAGTTTTTTTCATACAAATTTCAGAAATGGGTGATTCTCCCGGGCTTCAAAAATACATGTCCGGCTCGAAAAATCATACAAAAAGTATCCCTAGCCCTTTGATTTTTTTTATGATAGTAGATTAGACAAAGATAATAGGGGAGGCCTTTTTTAGTTTTTTAATATTCTTATTTTAAATAAGTAAAAATAAATAAAATCCTTGGAAATTATGACTTCCGTGGTGTGTCCGGACCTCATGTTCCGACGTTAATAAATTTTTATATCATTTCCTAAAAACTCTGGTACTAATTTACATAGGTTCACAATAACCCAGATAGTTACTTGCTTATTTGACGCTATTACTACGCAAAACTAAGCTTTAGTTGACAAGTTACAACGAGATAACTCCGCGTCCGTCGTTTAGCTCTGATTTCCCTGGTGCGCACTAAATTATTCATAAATACTGCACTTTAATATCTGCGTAAATAGTTGTTAGATTGAGAAAAACTATCAGTCACGCCCCATCAGTGGTGTGTACAACAAAGGTGTATGTCTCCAAGACACTCTGTTATTTCGGTACGTAATCACTTTCCGTGGCTTGGTATCTAGAAATTCTGATTACCATGTTGACTATAAATTTGTTCATACTAATCCTATTGTTATAATAATTGCAATAATTTATGCCTTTTGTGTTCCTAATTTCGACTGCATATTTCAATGTAAAATAAACCAGCAAATTAAGAAAATTTCTAGGATTTTGTAATTATTTTTGATTTCCGTGGTACTGATTTCCGTGGATTTTGCGGGTTGATAAACATCTCAATAATAATATTTTTATGTTTTTATAATGTTTTTTAGGATAAAAGTTTATAATACATATAAAATGAATTATTATAATATTTTTAATACAAAGATAAACATTATTAGTGTGACTTTTATTAAAAATTTACTTTAATCTCATTAAAAAAATAACTTCTACCAGGTTTACTCAATACTATACGCCTATTTCTCTAAGTAAAAGAAAAGAGTGGGATAGAATAAGCCTATTTTGATTGGTAGTTGATCTATAATTCCATCTTTAGAATAGAACCTAGCAACATGAATGATTATAAAATTGTGTGAACTCGATGTAGATGTAAACTATTGCCTTAGTTCCATTTTCATTGATATACTATAGAACAAAAACCTACGTCTTACAGGATATAAATAATATTTGAAAAACCTAGTGCTTATATAATATAACCTATGTGATTTAATAAACTGATTAAAATTTAAATGTTTACAGTAATGATTTAAAGGTGTTTTTGTAAAAACTGATTGAAACTACAAACATCAAATAATTGGTTCTTAGTTTTAAGAAGCTTAATAATCTACTTACTATCGAAAACACATATTTTTATTGATAAACCAACCCATATTTGTTTTTGGTGATATAAATTCTGATTTCCGTGGACACCATATTTTTAAAATTGAATAACTTCGTAACCATAAAGCCAATAAAGTTCCCTTCACTACCAAAAAATTCAAAATTAAATCTTCATTTAGAATATACCATCATTATGTGCAATTTCAACAAAAAAAAAAATGTGCCACAGAAGTCAGCCAAAAAACGAGTTTTCGTAGAATCACCCAAATGTATTACACAACCCCTAGGGGTTATTTTGTAAAAATAAAAGAACAAGTGTTTAATTATTTATTTCATACTTTATTTATACCGAGTTTTGAGTGAATCGAACCAAGGAAAAACTATTTTTTATACTAACTTTAGCACCCTATCTAGCCCGCTGAGAGGTTAAAATTTACAAATTTTAACAGCCGATGTCTAGTCAGTCAGTCTAGTCAGTCCTAGGTCCTAACGTACCAAATTTCTTCAAAATAACTTAAGTAGTTACGGAGATTACCTACAACAAATAGTCACATAGATTTTTTTATTATAATAGTAAGATATCTTTGTTTTTTTAAATACCTAAGCCTAATGTTTAGGGAAAACTTTTGAGGGAAGCAAGTACAGCGCTGAGATATCCTCATGTAAGTTGGTAATAGAATTTAACCTCTCGAACGTCTATTATTTCTAGATCCAACTGATAATGTACGAAACGCATTCGGCTTTGGAGGCTGAGAACAAAGCTCAAGTGACCCGAGCGATCTCTGAGGCCAACAGATTAGCTCGCGAGCGTCACGCCTTGCTCAAAAGGAAACATCGAGCTGGAGTAAGATGATATCAATTAAAACTTATACCACCCATACCTACCTATAGTAAAATAATAATAACAAACCAATATTTATCGGATATTTACTTATCCTCGTGTTTCTATTGACCGACGCTGGGTTTCCATTGCGTTACAGCGATCGATTGAGTGGACGGGTCGACTGGATGTTTAAACTTTATTAATTATCGGGTACTTATCCATTGCGTATCTTGTGATTATATTATACTAGTAGCGCCCCGCGGCTTCGCCCGCATGGAAATCTATTTTTTTGAAACTTATTGCACGATTCCATATTTTTACGAAACTACCCCTAGTTTCGTAAAAAGTAGTTTAGTTAATGCGTGTCTAATTATTATCTTTGCAGTTTATTTATACCGAGTTTTGAGTGAATCAATTATCCCTGCCTGAGAGACCCAGGCTGTATTATGCACTAGCGGCCCGCCCCGGCTTCGCACGGTTTTATTATACGTATAAACCTTCCTCTTGAATCACTCTATCTATTAAAAAAAACCGCACCATAATCCGTTGCGTACTTTTAAAGATTTAAGCATTCAAAGGGACATAGGGACAAAGGGACAGAAAAAGCGACTTTGTTTTATACTATGTATGTAGACTACATACATAGTATAAAACAAAGTCGCTTTTTCTACATAATGAATTACTATATAATGTAGTAATATACCGCCTAAGCAAAGCCTCGGTAATGAACTGGTATATCAGTAGCCTGCCAAGCATTTTACTTCAGCAAAACTCATGCAACAGTTCACGTAAAAGTTGGGTGTTTTCTATGTATACAATATCTATCTATCTATGTAATGTATTATATTAAGTATATCAGTCATCTAACCCATAACACAAGCTCTGCTTAGCTTGGGGCTAGATGATGCTGTGTGGACTGTCGGAATTATTTATTATTATTATTATAAAAGTCCATGTTATAAAATTGAAAACTCAACTTATTTCGTTCTGCCCATAGAGTCCAACAAAACAAGTGTCTGCCATCGATCTATCCGGGGTGGGGTCAATGAACATGACTCAACCGGACTCTGAGACCGAAGAGGACAGGTCTCCTAAACAAACTGCTTCCACACCCAGCACCATAAGAAGTGACTCTCAGACTGCAATCATCACCAGACAATCGGAGTGCAATATCTCCCGACCTGGTACAAATAAAGCTAGGCCGATTCCTGCCATGCCGCAGCCGGATGCTGAAGCCATGCCGACGAACCCTGATCTGGACTTTGCTGATGTTGATGTGAGTATCTGGGATCATATAGAGATATAAAAATGAATCCCTATTTCTCTTGGTCACGCCATCACGCGTGAACGGCTGGACCGATTCCGATGTCTTTTTGTTGTTTTTGTTAGTATCAGTAGAAAGTTCTTATGAAAGAAAACGAAGAAAATTACGCGGAAAATTCAATTATCAATTTCCGCCACAATGTTCGTAATTTTTCATACTAAGAAAAACACAAAAGAGATACAAAAAATAATTATTGAATATAGAAATTAATTCGGAGTTTGATTTTTCAATTTCCCAGGTCCCCGATTGTGACTTGTTCGAAGTAGGCGTGCTGCCGACCATAGGGAATGGACTGGATATTAACTACATCCTGGATAGAGACGGATGTTACCTGGGTTTGATCCAGAGGAAGGTTAGTGGCATCTTACTATATAAATGGGAAAATCCGTATGAATGTTTGTTATAAGTAATCTCCGTAACTACTTAAGGTTGTTCGATTCGTTCGATCGTTCATACGTTTGTATTTTCCCAAATATGAGCGATGTGGACATAATTTAACAAATAAATAACTGTTTTTGGCTTTGTTATTCGTCATTATTTGCGGCAAATTGTGTTTGATTCATGAAAACACTCGGTATAATTAGAAATAACGTGAAAATTTTAGGCCATTTCTATCAATGCGTGAGTGAACACGGATAGTGTCGTACGCCCGCTTACTTGAACATGTGAGTGTGATGGCGGCGACGGAATCGCCATCTGTGTGCTATCTAAAGAATCATCTAATAATACCATAGTCTACCGTTCTCAAAGGGTTTTTCCATCGTCCAAGTATTTATTCCTATCTATTTTTGCTGCATGTCAAATAAGATCTAGGAAGCCTACGTTCCGTTTCCATGACAACAATAAATGACACTATGTAAACAGATAAAATGTTTGCTAATAGATACCAGTTTAGAAAGTTTTACGCTGGGGCCACACTACCTTACCGTCTACCGGGCTGTTACCGCAATAATTATGACATTAAATTACCGTTTAAATTACTGCATGACCTGGTGTGGTTACACTAGAGTTTACCTAGATATGTCAATAAATAAGGCGGTAAAAATATCACGTGCGTCGCCGGTGAGCTCATATTGCACACTGGACAAACGGTAGTGGCCACAAACGCATTAATTACTGCGGTAATCTTCTTTGATGTGCGAAAAAAGACCGCCGCCGGAGCTATTGTCTACCGCCATTTGCCATATTGATTGGCATTGTAAAATTATGGCCATAAATCGTGGTTACACCTAGGTGTTGTATAAGTTATAATTAAAATAATTATCGGCATATCACGGTAGTGTGGCCCCAGCATCAGACGTGTCAGATTGTATGCAAAGCATTTCGATCATTCATCAGCGACAACCGATGTGGCGCAGTGGGCGAAGGTCCGCCTGCGACCGGTTGTGGGTTCGATTCCCGTGTCGGAAAAAATTGTGTACGATCTACAGAAATTGAACATGAAATTGTTCC
Source organism: Eupithecia centaureata (assembly GCA_944547425.1). NCBI lineage: Eukaryota > Metazoa > Arthropoda > Insecta > Lepidoptera > Geometridae > Eupithecia > Eupithecia centaureata. The sequence goes on along the minus strand of OX155676.1, from coordinate 3,514,669 downwards.
GTTGGTCTGGGTGTTTTCTATGTATTTATAAAAAAAAAATCTATCTATGTAATGTATTGTATTAAGTTTATCAGTCAACTAGTACCCTTAGTACGAGCTTTGCTCACCTTGGGGCTAGATGATGCTGTGTGGACTGTCCGGAATTATATATATATTTTTTTTATTGGACTAATCGTAACTTTTTACAGAGAGCCAAAACAAAATTTTGAACATGATTTTTTTGAAAAGTTAAAGTTTTTCTTTTTTAATATTAAAACATCATTGTTTTCGTAATTTTTTGCTCTATTTTTTTAAATAATGGTCGCTGTTATAGCTATCACCCAACTTGATAAAAACTACAAAAGCCCATTTTGCATTAAAATTTTGAAGCAAAGTTAAGATAACTATCCCAATAAAAAGAAATAAATATTTAAATTAAACTAGCTTTATGAAATGTTCTCAAAAGAAAATATACTTTATCAGAAATTAAACCATTTTCTAAATTTTTGAAATGTGGCCGTTTTGCATTCAATGAGCGATTTGTAAAAATGCCTAAACTTAGCTGGCGTAAGAGCTAAAATAAAATAAAAATCAGTTGGTGTTGATAGTACATAATTGTTTCTTTTTATTTTTGTCATACCGTTAGAAACGAGGTCAGGACCCTTTGTGGGATGTACCTACGCAGAACAGTCTACCAAAGTTTTATTTATCAATCAAATAGACTTAGGAAGGCTTACAATAAGTAATTTATGACAAATATGAATTTGTTTGTACTAGGTCTATGACATTGTTCAAAACATAAAGAATAAAATTATAAAAATCAAAAATTTTGGTAGTGTTGAAGGGATTCGAGCCCGTACTAACGGGATGTATCAAAATTTTGTGGATATTTCATTTTCAAAAAGCAAAAAGTAAATTAAATTTTCGGTGGTTTCGAACCCAGGTACGACTATACATCGTCGCACCCACCCGACTGTTCAAACCGCTAGTCCAAAGTGAGTTATTGAAATACTGTGAAAATTTGTATTACTTTTAATCTTTTATAAGTGGTCGTATAATCGGAGCTAAAATACCTAAGTACACAAAGAACAGAGTCAAAAAAAGTGGAGACTTCCTTACGCTAATAATTTTAATGTAATTTTATTATAAAATTGGAACAACTTTCACAGTGAGTACATTTAAAATTAATGATTGTTATTGTGAACTTATTCAATTTATTTGTCAATTCCAATGATTTAACGAAATTAATAAATAGCATGAAAAGTATTTTTTTTTACCTATGATTTGTAAGATATTCTTTAGCTAATAAGCTAGTTTGTAAATAACATTACCCTCTGCGCCTTTTTACTTAAATTGTTCAAAACGATAAAAGAAAATTACCTCCAATTTCTTTTTTAAATGTAAATAGAGCCTGTTTTTATTCTTAAAAAAAACAAGAGTCGAAAATTCGTTCGTTAACTAGTGGTATTATTGAATTAATTTTAGATGTAATTTAGTAATGTCCCGAAAACGGAAATATTGGTCCGAAAAATATTTAGTCCTAAGGCGTCTCCAATTATCTCTGTTATTTTTCGAACAGTAGTTATTTTAGTTCCACTGAATTTATAGGGTTTGCCTGTGTGAGTGACTCGTAGCGGCCGATCACTCACACAGGCAAGATCTTTTTTTGTGTGAGTGACTCGTAGCGGCCGATCACTCACACAGGCAAAATCTTTTTTGCTCTTCCCAAATACAAGCTCCATAGATGCTTTCAACACTTGAAAAATTGCTTGGTACATAAAAAACAACATCCCATTTGCGGCAAATATATTACAATTAAACAATTATGCACAATTTAATAAGAAAATAGTGAAAAACTTCAACATAGAAAATCAGCGCCATCTAATAGCGGAGCTATGCTTAGTCCTGGACCAGAAATCACCTTAAGTAATTTAAATGACATTTACTATCAACATACCAAATTTAGGTATGTTAATAGTTTAGGACCTAGAATAACACATAGAATATTAAAATTTGGTAATTTTAGCCTCTGAGGGGGTTAAATAGGGTGGTAAAGTTAGGTATGGAAAATTATTATTCCTTGATTTGATTCATTAAAAATCAGTATAAATAAACTGCGAAGTAAATAATTAAACACATATTTTTAATTTTTGTCAATCTACTCCTAGGAGGCCTGCAATAAATTTCTGAGACTTGACACATAAATTTACATGCGGGCGAAGAGCCTCTAGTATCTAATGAAGTGAAATGAGTGGTTTATTATGTATGCCATAGGGGTAAAAAGGATTTTATTTATATCTCCTCTCACCGATATCACGGCGAACAAATACTAGGTGTAAAAAGACGACTATCGAAAACGCTTGAAGACAATAAAAGTCTCCACACACTCAAGCCGGGGAGGCGTCTAGACGGGGCGGAGGCGAAGGCGTGCCAATTTTTCCTATGGCACCGCGCCGCCACCGCCTGCGGTGTGTGTGTAGGCTTTCATATGATTCCATAGAATACAAATCGCACGCCTTCGCCTCCGGCCCGGTCACGGCTTCAGTGTGTGGCGGCTTTAATTGTGATTATTTATTGTGACAGGTGATCACCAAACTGGACGCCAAGTTCATGATCCAAGTGGCGGAAGAGCGAGGCCTGTTCGGATCCGGAGCGGCGCCGGCCCCGCGACGTAAGCGGCCCGACCACGCACCTGCCCACAAGAAGCGCAACAAGATGCGCAAGCCTAGCTTTGAGGTAATCGATACTCGTTCTTGTGCCTTTTCCTTCTTTTTTATTGAACTAATAAAAAATAAACTTATACAAATAGAACTGTATGAAAGAGTCAAGTTTGTACAGTGTGTTGTTAACAGAGGCGATTGAATATAAGTCTGCTCTGGATAGATAATTAACACCAACAATTGTACCTGCAGTTTCTTTGATGTTTTAGTGGAACTCACTTTGCTTGAAACTTACAGAGAATACCTACCAAAAATATAAAATTACTAGCTTTCTGCTCGCGGCTTCGCCCGCGCATACTTTACCTACGATCTGTCCTTCTCTTCAACCTACCAATTTATTTATTTTTTTAGTTTTTTAAATTTCCTGAAAAATTATTTTATTTTATGGTTTTTGATTGGCCTTCTGATTGCTTAGACCACAGGCTTAGATTTATCTTTTTACCCAGTAAGTGTGCATTGACCCTTTTTTACTCAGTAAAAACGTCTACTAAGTCATGGGCCAGTATGCAATATGAGAGCTCACGTAATATCCGTAGGTAGACCGCGTGGCCGCGCCCACGTACGCTTCTATGCTGCGGTCGTCTCACGAGCGGCGTGGCAGCGCCCCGGCCGCTGTGAGCGAAAACAAATTCCCCTGTGAGAAGCACGCGCGACGACAGGCCGCTGCTATGAACGCTGTCGGCTGCGGTTGTAATGCACACCACAGGTTCGTACACACGTCACCTAGCATCTCTGAGTAGGTTTGCTAGATCGAAACTTACCACGACACAACAAGTTCCCCTGTGAGAAGCACGCGCGACGACAGGCCGCTGCTATGAACGCTGTCGGCTGCGGTTGTAATGCACACCACAGGTTCGTACACACGTCACCTAGCATGTCTGAGTAGGTTTGCTAGATCGAAACTTACCACGACACAACAAGTTCCCCTGTGAGAAGCACGCGCGACGACAGGCCGCTGCTATGAACGCTGTCGGCTGCGGTTGTAATGCACACCACAGGTTCGTACACACGTCACCTAGCATCTCTGAGTAGGGTTGCTAGATCGAACCTTAATCATGGACAATTAACAGTTTAAAAAACAAGGACCACCAAATGCGACTGGTCTAATATCCAGGTCTATGTGCCGGATCCTCCTTAAACAAGGTTCGCCTGTCCGTAAAATCTACGTTTCGAGTAGGATTTTCGGAATCAGAGACAATTAGGCCTTATTACTATGCACCGGAAAAGACGCAAAATTCCGGGACATTCCCGGAAATCCCGACCATCTGGCAACCCTATCTCTGAGGCACTTTGACATCTTTTGATGCGCGTACATTTACCTACTTTCTTTCATATATGGTTAAATGCTAAATAATTTGTTTAAATTTATTTACCGATAATTTTTGCAACTCACTTGGAGTTTTGTTGTAGAAGCGTATACATTGCCCTTTGAAAGATACATTAACCTTGTTTAATCTAGTTGTGGGCATTGTCAAAGTGAAGCTATTAGTAATAGCAGAATATCACCCCAGTCCTAATGGATTCCTTATGAATAAGGATTAGGCCACTTTTTCTCATTTAAAGCACATAATTTTTTTTACCAATATTTAAATAGGCAATTTCCTGAAACACTTTCGATCATCATTATCACATCATCAAGCCTCTTTCAATTTGTGTCACTCATTTAGATGCATACAAAAAATCAACGCAAATGCATAAAAGTGTTTAGTATAAGTTGCTTATTTTTTTCATCCATATCACCCAAGTCCGCTTGTCAAACACAACCGCTTGTATATATCACTTGAGAAACACCTGCAAACCTGTTTTGTTTATAGGGCACCGCCAATGCAACAATCAATCAATGTGCACATGCAAATAACATCAAACAGGGACATCACAAACATGATACGAGACCAGCACGTGAAGCACAATAGATCAGAAAAGTAAGTTGTAAGTGTGATTCATTTTTAGTTAAGGTAGGTATTTCAATGCAGATAAACGATATTTGTACCCTAAGAAAACCTACATCATACGGCGGGCCTTTGTCAGCGCTAACGTACCAGCTATTCTCGAACCGAATGGTCTGTTCCGTGACGATGGTAAGAGGCCCGACGGTATGACACTAGTCCCATGGGAGTTGGGGAGGCCCATTGTGTGGGACGCTACATGCGTCGACACACTTGCACCTTCCCATCTTTCAAGGACATCCACTAGGGCTGGTGCGGCGGCAGATCTGGCCGAGGATCTCAAGAGACGCAAATATGCAGGTCTCGACAGAACCTACGCATTTGCTCCCCTTGGATTCGAGACCCTAGGTCCGTGGGGTACCGAGGCTCTCCGGGTTTTTAAAAAAGATGATCTGCCGCAGGAGGTTGCGGGTTCGATTCCCGCCTAGGGATAAATGTTTGTACGATCCGTAATTATTTGTTCCGGGTTTCTGGGTGTTTTCTATGTATAAAAAATATCTATCTAAGTAGGTATGTAATGTTATAGTATTAAGTATATCAGTTAGTCATCTAGTACCCAAAACTTAGGTTTTGGGTACTAGATGACTAACTGAGGCGAGGCTTAGGTTTTGGGTACTAGGGCTTAGCTTGAGGCTAAATGATGCTGTTTGAATTGTCCAGCATTATTATTATTAATTATATCATCATCATCATCAACCTATATTAGTCCACTGCTGGACATAGGCCTCCCCCAATGAGCGCCATAGCGCCCTGTCTTCAGCTTGACGCATCCAGCATCTGCCAGCAGTCTTTCGCAGATCGTCATCCCACCTGGCCGGAGGGCGTCCTACGCTACGTTTACCGAGTCGCGGTCTCCACTCAAGAACACGTTTATCCCAACGGTTGTCGGTTCTTCGCGAGATATGGCCGGCCCATTGCCACTTCAGCTTGCTAATTCTTTGAGCTATGTCGATAACTTTGGTTCTCTGTCGGATGTATTCGTTACGAATTCTATCCTTCAGAGAGACTCCGAGCATAGCTCTTTCCATAGCTCGCTGGGCGACTTTGAACTGGTGGACCAGCCCTACCGTGAGTGTCCACGTCTCAGCTCCGTAGGTCATTACGGGTAGGACGCACTGATTGAAAACTTTCGTTTTCAAACATTGCGGTATGGATGAAGAGAAGACTTGACGTAGTTTCCCAAATGCTGCCCAGCCTAGCTGGATCCTCCTCTTGGCCTCCTTCTCAAAATTGTTTTTACCTAGCTGTACAATCTGCCCAAGGTAAGTATACTCGGAAACAATTTCAAGAAGGTGACCATCTACGACGATCGGTCCCGGAACAATGTGGCCATTGATCATGACTTTGGTTTTATCCAAATTCATGCCAAGACCGATACATCGCGAGGCTGAAGCTAGGCCGTCCAGCATGTGGGTCAGCTCCTCTAGCGACTCCGCCATTACGACTATGTCATCAGCGAATCGCAGGTGTGAGATGTAATCGCCGTTTATGTTAATGCCCTTACCTTTCCAGTCCAGCGTCTTAAACATATCTTCCAATGCGCTCGTGAACAGTTTCGGGGATATTATATATTAATTATATAATAAAATGTAAATGTAAGCGGTTTAATTAAGAACTCTGTTGTAAGATCACCAACGTATCATTATCAACCTCTAGAAAGACCCCTCGTCCAATGTGATAGTTTTAGTAGCTACTAGCGACCCGCCCCGGCTTCGCACGGTTTTAGTATACGTATAAACCTTCCTCTTGAATCACTCTATCTATTAAAAAAACCGCATCAAAATCCGTTGCGTAGTTTTAAAGATTTAAGCATTCAAAGGGACAAAGGGATATAGGGACAGAAAAAGCGACTTTACTTTATAATATGTAGTGATAGTGATGTAAGCGGTTTAAGAACTCTGTTGTAAGATTACCAACGTATCATTATCAATCTCTTGAAAGTCCCCTCGTTCAATGCAATAGTTTTAGCTACTGTATTATTTTCCAGGGTTCCGTACCGCCGCGCGTCCGCCGACGCCTCCGTTGCCCCTAGCCACAAGCCGCCATGCCGGCGCCCCTACCCGGTCGTCGTCAAGGAAGTCCTGTTCAGGAAGATCACTCCCAATCAGATATTATACGAAAGGCGCGCAATTCATACAAATTTCCCTGTATACGGCCTAGAACGAGAATAAGATCACGCGACATTTTCTCTCGAATAGAGCAAGTTTTTGCGAAGACTGGATCTGGTATCGATAAAATACTCGCTTCCTACGGCTTCGCACGCGGTTTTTGTAGGATAATTCTAGAAAAATTACGTCACATCATCATCGAATGCGTAAACAATTTGAATTGTAGGTAATCTTTCAATTTCAACAATCTACGAAATGCATGACAATGCGATGTTGTTAAATTATAAGTGACTTTCTATCATATATTGCCTTTCATTCGCTAACCCGTCAACAATTAGCTATGTCCACACTGTGCATTTTCATCTTCAACTTTCGTCTTCATCTTTCTATTTCGTTTGACACTTTCAATAATGAACGCAATACCATAGTAGGTAGGTAGAAGTCTACAGTCAGATGTTCTCAATGTGTAAAAATACCCGATAAATCTTCACTGCTAACAAAAATCGAAAGATAAAAAGTTCTATTTGAGCCCTTTAGTTTCCTACAGATTTTTCCGAGTTATAGATGTCTGAAATTATTAATGTTTTCTCTTATAATTGTTTTTTAACTCTTATTATTGTACAATAATTGCTATATGTGGTTTTAAAACAATCTGCACCTTCTTTCTTCTTGTTTTTCTTCTTTCTATTGCATAGCTTATTTTAGACTTATTAGCTTCGTAGTTATGTTTCGTGGCTATGTAGCAAATGCAGTAATAATACAAATACACCGTGAGATGTTGTTTGTTCCCTGCTGGTATTATTAATGCGAAAGATGGATGTTTGTCACGTCAAAACTCCGGAACGTATTGAGCTGAAATTTTGAATAGACTAAGTTCTAGGCCTGGAATAAGACTTTTTTTTTAATTTCTTATTTTTCTTGCTATCTGCCCGTTCGGGCATTCGGCTAAGAGTTTTGTCCTTCGCGCCGCCAGTCATGTCATGTATGGTATATGCCCATTGGCATATCCATTTCTTTTAAGTTTTCATCATATTAGGTCTTGAGGTGCTTTTCTCTTTAGTCGTCGGAATGTTCTGTTTTTCTTCATGAGGTCATTAGCCAGCTCATTTGGGTGGTTTTCCAAGCGCTGGGCATAAGATCTCAGTTTGGTGGTGACTTCTTCCCTTACTATAATAGACATAGGAAACTTTTCATAAATTTTCACTGCTGGTATAAATATATTTAAAGAAATAGTTCTATTTAACGCCCTTTGGTTTTTTACATAGTTTTCTAAGACTATCTCAGACTTTCTGTACAAAATTTATGCTTAAGAATAAAATTGTATCCAAAAATGGAGTATCAATGAAACTTTGAATTTGTATAAATAAACAAACTTTAATGTAACGATACAAATACACCGTGGGACATTTAATTTGTTTGTTCACTGCGCGGCACTTGTCTTGTAGACACAACTATATAATCCACTATTGATGTCAATTCAGATATCTCCAGAACTAAACCAACTTATTTTACAACTCTAAAGATGATTCCATCATTTGTATTTCGATCGACGATCATTTTCAGTGGTGCGAAATAAGTTACTTTTAGTTATGGAAACATCTGAATTCACACCAATAACTACCTATACTCTGACCAAACTCAAGTTGCAATGTTTGGAAACATTGGCCCCATACTTAATCTAAAAATCACTTTCATTTTGATTTTTGACAGAACTTGCACTAATCGAACCGAGCTCCTTACATGATGCTGACAATTATTTCTCCAACTCCAAAAATAAAAATAAAATTATTGCTTTCAGAGTTGTTTACTAACATTACACCTTGCGAACGGAGTATAATAAGACATTAATCAGCCATTACTTAATTTCCCGCTACTATTGCTGAGAAGCAAATTAAAGCATCCCGAAGCCTTTGGAGTAGTTTATTGCTTTCATCAGTCTATCTTCAAGTTTATCTTTACTCTCATACTCTGGTAAGAGAAGAACGTTGAAGCAAGTGTGAGCTGTGGGTAGTCTATCACAGTCGGGGCCGTTTCTGGCTATAACCAGTTTGAGGTGGCTCAGTCCGCCCACCGGAACCCGGTCTGAACCGGTTGTGAACTGGAGCAGTTTCCGTTTGTCGTCCAACTCGAGGCTGTGCACGATGCTCCAGAAGTCTTTGACCGTCTGCGACTCAGCTGTGAATCCGCCGTCGTATTCTGTTGATTTTTCTAGTTCGTTGAAGTCAAAGTTCTGGAACAATGATTGGATTGTTTATGTGGTGGTTAGGGTTATCTTTATCAATAAACAAAACCGGTTAGAACAGGAAACAGCGCTTTCACTGCTGTGATTCCACGCGGAGGTGTGCTACCTTAAAAAAAATTCCACCAGGAAACAGCGTCTATAAAATTGCAAATAAATTTAATTTCTTACATCATTCACATATACCTATTTATTCATTTAAAGCATACTAGCCCGCCCTGGTTTTTTATACAAATAAACTTTGCTCTTGAATTGATAAGTATCTATTAAAAAAACAGCAAAATCTGTTGCGTTGGTTTAAAGATCTAAGCATACATAGCTAGGACAGACAGACAGACAGCGGGAAAGGACTTTGTGTACTGCCTGGTTTACTCTTTGTTAAGTATCAAGTGCGAGTGATTGATTTCAAGTGACATAATGATTTCCGATAATTGTTCACGGAACACGCATGCCATCTTTCACTCAGCTGCGTCTTGAGTTTTGCGATTTGAAGGAGCGCGGTGCCGCGTCTAAAATCGCTCTTACAAGACGCAGGTGTCACTTGCACGCGATACTGAACAAAGTGTAAGGGTGACAAATCTAAATCGAGCTGTGCTGTGCTGTACTGCGCTGTGCTATGTTTGGTCAACTCGCTCGTCTAATGTTTTAATGAGGATACAAACTAACCATGCTGTGCTGCGCTGTGAGGCTACGCTCTGTTTCTATTGACCAAACATAAGCGCAGTGCAGCGCAGCACAGCTCGATTTAGATTTGTCACCAAACACAACTCATTGACGCAGCACAGCACAGCGCAGCACAGCATGGTTTGTTTGTATCCTCATTAAAATATAAGACGAGCGAGTTGACCAAACAGCAAAGCGCAGTACAGCTCGATTTAGATTTGTCACCCTAAGGCAGGTATTATACTATGTAGTGGTCTCTAGTGTCAGACGGTCTTGGTTCAGCAGGAAGTCACAGTACACGAATGTTTGTTGAGACAGTCATGTATTGATGAGTGTCAGAGGGTGGGTGCATACCTTGCTGCCGCAGACCAGCATCTCCACCTCCTCGGGGCGGAACAGCGCCGCCAGCGGGCTCTCGTCCGTCACCATGAGGAAGCCTCGCCGGAAGGCGCGGAACTGACTCTCCACAGACTGGTTCAGCAGGAAGTCACAGTACATGTCCACGAATTCCTGTTCAGCAGTCATCAATATAGTAATTTAATTAATTAAAGTTGAAAACACACAGAAGCACACGCATCTTACTATTATAATAAATGGGAAAGTCTGTGTGAATATTTTTTATTAGTAATATCCGTAATTACTTAAGTTATTTAAATGAAATTTGGTACGTAGATAGCTTAGGACCTTGAATAAGACATAGAATATTAAAATTTGGAAAATTTAACCTCTGATGGGGTTAAATAGGGTGGTAAATTTGTATGGAAAATATTTTTTCCTTGGTTTGTTGAAAACACACAGAAGCCGGAGGCGGAGCGGAGGCGAAGGCGTGCGAGTTGTATTTTATTGAATCATATGAAAGCCTACACACACACCGCAGGCGGTGTCGGCGCGGTGCCATAGGAAAAACCGGCACGCCTTCGCATCCGCTCCGCCTCCGGCTTCAGTGTGTTTTCAACTTAATGCTGGACAATCCACACAGCACCATCTAGCCCCAAAGTAAGCTGCTCAAAGCTTGTGTTATGGGTACTAGATAACTGATATATTTAATACATTATACAAAGATATTTTTTATTATACATATTAAACCACCCAGACCAACGGAACAAATTTCTGCGGATCGTACACAAATTTGTTCAGGGGCGGGAATCGAACCCGCAACCTCCTGCGTCGCAGGCGGACCTTCACCCACCGCGCCACATCGGTCGTGATCATCATCATCAGCCTTTATTATTCCACTGCTGGACTGTCTTCAGCCCCATGTTGACAACAGCCAGTAAATAGCCTCCAGTTCGGCCGCCTCGCTATTCCTGGCCATGGTAGCGGCCATGGTAACGGCGGGGGAGGGGGTGCTAAGAATCCCCGGTCTACGTAAGGCTACCACACAATTTATAAGTTGAGGCACTCATTATGTATTAATTATGTATTATTATTAATGAAATATTTATTTATTTTGTATTTTTTACAGCTTTTGTTTTGACTGAATTTGTGATAAATAAAAATGGATGTATTAATTACTAGATACCTACGCAAAATTTATGAAAAGTAGCCTATGTTTTATTCCAGGACTCCTCCATCCTATGATCTTCTCCTTACATCTTGGTTGCGTGGAAGAAATCGCTTTAAACGATAATGTCTCCTATTCCATTACCTCTCTAAATTATAAGTTTACTTAAAAACTAATGTTTAATAAGGCTTTGTAATAAAGGATTATCTATCTATCGTCATCATCATCAGCCTAGTTTACTGCTGGAAATAAGCCTCCTTATATCCTGAAATTTTGAATACATATAGAATTAAAGTAAGGCCATTTTAATAGGCCACATTTGACAATTCATCAAAATTCAATAACATAACCTTGTAACAGCGGGCATAAAATAAGAACTGCACAATTGCTTAACTTTTTTCAATTAAGAATACATATTTATTGTAATAATGACCGATACGAGTAATTTTACGATTTGCTTTCATAAATAAACCATTCTAAAAATAATAAACAATTTCTGATCTAACAAACGGAACGTCGGTACAATGTTGCGTCAGTTAACCCTTTTTCTTATCAAACACTAGGGATGTTACTCTAAAAATTGAATGCTGATAAGATGAATCGTATGCGAAGATTAGAGAGAGAGAGAAAAATGTTTTTATTTCCTTAAAAAAGACTACTAATAATACACAACAATTTAGGACTGATAAGATGAACTAGCGATATTTAACAGTTTCATTGTGCGCAGTAGAATTTATGGCAAATATGGCCTCCACTCAGCATCTGCTGGCAGATGCTGGATGCGTCAAGCTGAAGACAGGGCGTTTCTACGTCCAGCAGTGGACTAATATAGACTGATGATGATGATGATGAACTAAATAAATGCATTTTTTTGTTAAATTATGTACTTGCCTTTTTGGTAATTAAATTTACGAAAGAAAAAATACTAACGGGACAGGGATTTACCTGATGATTTTTCAAAAGTTTCCGATATCAAATCCGAAGACTTTTCCGATGAATTAAGATACCCCTGCTGGTTACCTCACTATGAAGATAAAACTGACAGACTTCAAATGTGGCCTTTTAAAATGTCCCTACTATAAGAACTTTATGAACAACGAAAATAACAACCAGGAAAATAAAAAAATCGACGTAAAACTAGGTTCACTTTACCTGTTTATTGTCTTGTGTTACAAATATGTTGTCGCCATTTTCCTTCAACTCGTGGAATATATTGTTTCCGAAGACGTCCCGGTAACATATCCTGAAGGTCTGATAGTATACTTCTTCTAAATCACTGCCCGTGTATTCTAGCATGTCTTTTAGACCGTTGTATAGCGTCTGAAAACCAAGGGGGCAATCTTACATCTCTACATTACATACAACATTTCTTTTTATTTGTTAAGTACCTAACTACGCAGTTAAATAGATAGCCTGGGTATGTATTATGTATTAGCTTTAAACAACCTTTTCAATAATAAAGTTTTTATTTATTATTCATTTACATAGTATATAACAGTCGCTGGCTTCCCGCCGTCTGTGCGCTTATATCACTACATAGTATAAAACAAAGTCGCTTTCTCTGTCCCTATGTCCCTTTGTATGCTTAATTCTTTAAAACTACGCAACGGATTTTGATGCTGTTTTTTTTTAATAGATAGAGTGATTCAAGGGGAAGGTTTATATACTTATAATAAAACCGTGCGAAGCCGAGACGGGTCGCTAGTCTTTTATACTTTGCAAGGGATTTTAATACGATCTCCATTTATAGGTTCCATCAAGTTTAAGATGCAGGGCTATATTTTTTACACTGGTGCATTAGGGGGCCCTTGGAAAAAAATTGTGTAAGTATAAATAAATATTTTAGTAGACCTAGTACCCGTGCGAAGCCGGGGCGGGCACCTAGTGATGAATCCTATCCTGTGCTAAGTACTAGAATCCTGGATATTTTTTGTAAACAGAGGGGTTATAAAACTTACGAAATGTAGGTGGAAATATTTGATCTTCAGAGCTAATTAAATGTTTAGTTTGGTAGCATTATATTGTCAAACAAATCGAAATCCAAAAGTCCTAGAACAAATAAACTGGACAAATATTTAAAGTGCAAAGACAAAGACTAGATATACACGCATCAGCTTAAGAGCTGCCTGTGTATCACAAATAATAATAATAATAATAAATCTTGATCCCTTAAGACGTTTAGGGCCCTGTATATTAGTATTATTTTCTCACTTTCTAAACTGGAAAATTTATGTTCTAAAAAATAATTCTAGAAACGTAATAATAATAAGTATTTACGGGATTCCAATCTGCCAAATCTTCATAGGAGCCCTTCTTTCCCATGAGTTTCCTGTAGACCACCATGGGGAAGTTGACTGCGAGGATGATATTGTTGTAGATAGCCAGCCCGAGCACAATGCCTATCAGCGTGAACTGAGCCTCTGTCTCGAACGAAGTCGGGTTGAACCTGGTAATAAAAGGTCAAATCACTAAATAATACACAAAGATAGAAAAATAATATTTTTCCCGGGTGTGATCGAAGCTGAACCCTCCCTGAAAGTTTGGTCTTTCATTTTTGTTACACCCTATATTTTATAGTCACTACATAGTATAAAACAAAGTCGCTTTTTCTGTTCCTATATCCCTTTTTCCTAAAACTACGCAACGGGGATTTTGATGCAGATTTATTAATAGATAGAGTGATTCAAGAGGAAGGTTTATACGTATAATAAAACAAGTGCGAAGCCGGGGCGGGTCGCTAGTACAATATATAACAGAAATAGAGTATTCTCTATATACATAAAAACCCTGCATCCCCTTGTATGAATTTTTTTGATGCAATAAATTTTACTTGAGTTTACGTCACGCCGCGACCGGAACTACCAAACACCATGTAAATACTTACCACACAGTAAAAGCGGTATTACACTACACGATATTCAGGGCCCGGTAGTTAGGGCTTGCCGGGTCCGTTCCTTAGAGACCCTAAATTTTACTACACCACTCTTAGTTAGGGTTAGGGTCCCTGAATAACGTGTAGTGTAATACCCCCATATCTAATACACAAAAAATGGAAAAAATATATTTTTCCCGGGTTCTGTGATCGAAGCTGAACCCTCCCTGAAAGTTTGGTCTTTAATTTTTGTTACACCCTGTATTTTATAGTAAAACATTTAACAGTAATATAGTATTATTTATATATATAAACCTTGCATCCCCTTGTACTACCAATAATTCGTAAGTTTGAATTTTATTTGATGCAATAAATTTGACTTCACTTTACGTCACGCCACGACCGCCACTACCAAACACCATGTAAATACTCACCACACAGTGAGTATTTACATGGTGTTTGGTACATGCCGTAGTCCGGGTTGAAGATGGCCTCCACTATGAGCTGGAAGAACTCCTTGCTGACTCCTCCCCCGTCCACTCACTGTCCTCGTACTCACCACACAGTGAGGTAGTCCGGCTGCTGCGTGAACATGCCGTAGTCCGGGTTGAAGATGGCCTCCACTATGAGCTGGAAGAACTCCTTGCTGACTCCTCCCCCGTCCACTCACTGTCCTCGTACTCACCACACAGTGAGGTAGTCCGGCTGCTGCGTGAACATGCCGTAGTCCGGGTTGAAGATGGCCTCCACTATGAGCTGGAAGAACTCCTTGCTGACTCCTCCTTCGTCCACTCACTGTCCTCGTACTCACCACACAGTGAGGTAGTCCGGCTGCTGCGTGAACATGCCGTAGTCCGGGTTGAAGATGGCCTCCACTATGAGCTGGAAGAACTCCTTGCTGACTCCTCACCCGTCCACTCACTGTCCTCGTACTCACCACACAGTGAGGTAGTCCGGCTGCTGCGTGAACATGCCGTAGTCCGGGTTGAAGATGGCCTCCACTATGAGCTGGAAGAACTCCTTGCTGACTCCTCCTTCGTCCACGCCCTGTTCTCCTTCGAACTCGACTACCAGCTGCTTCTTTAGGTCCAGTGCGCGCTCCATCGCTACCATTTCTAGCTGAAATTAGACTTGTCATTTAGAAATCAGGAATCAACAACTTTATTTCTTTAGGCTTCACTACATAGTATAAAACAAAGTCACTTTCTCTGTTTCTATGTCACTAGCCCTATGTCCCTTTGTATGCTTAAATCTTTAAAACTAGGCAACGGATTTTGATGCGGTTTTTTTTAATAGATAGGGTTATTCAAGACCAAAGTTTGTAAAAGTATAATATAGCACTGCGAAGCCGCGAGCGGGTCGTTAGTTAATAATACAGATTGTCATCAGAACAAACCTCGACTAACGCATCCTCGATGATATGCGTCCGGCGCACTTTGAGCCGGAGGAAAGGCATCGGCGGCGAGGCCCCGACCACGGCGTGCAGCAGCGACACGCGCCGCTCGGAGTACATGCGGATCCGGTTCTCGTAGTAGAGGCCCAGGGATTTCGTGGCCGGCGTTAGGATGAACGGGTACTTTAGGAACGCGAACTTTCTACCTGTAAATAACTTGTGACTTGTCTAAATGTACTTTGACGACCGATGTGGCGCGGTGGGCGAAGGTCCGCCTGCGACGCAGGAGGTTGCGGGTTCGATTCCCGCCTCCGAACAAATTGTGTACGATCTGCAGAAATTTGTTCGGTTGGTCTGGGTGTTTTCTATGTACATATAATTAAAAAAAACTATCTATGTATTGTATTGTATCAAGTATTTTTTGGCCTTATTTTTAACTATATTTTAAGTATTTTAACAGAAATTGTAACGCTGTGGTTTACCTCAATAAAATAAAATAAAAAGTATATCAGTCATCTAGTAGTACTCTGCTTAGCTTGGAGCTAGATGATGCTATGTGGATTGTCCAACACTATTTATTTATTTATTCTTACTCATAACTTAGAAGACAAACGACTAATGTATTCTTAAACTTAAGGCGTTACTCCGAGGCACACTACCGTCGCCACCTATTTTGATTACTAGAATCTGCCCGCGGCTTCGCACGCGTTGTTTCTATGAAAACGTTTCAAGGCTTTTCCTATCCCATAAGAACGACAGGGATGAATTCTAGGGCTAGAAGTATGTACTACTCGAAATTTCAGGTCGGTCAGTACAGTATTTTTTGCGTAAAGGAGTAAGTATCTGTAAGTTAGTATTTCTGAACAAGATAAGTTGTAAAATTACTATCGTGTCCCTGAATGTTTTTGTTTTAAAATTTATATAAAGCTTTATCTAACTTTATCTACTTTACTTAACTAATCTAAACATATTTATTTACCTATGTACAG
Organism: Eupithecia centaureata; assembly: GCA_944547425.1. Lineage (NCBI taxonomy): Eukaryota > Metazoa > Arthropoda > Insecta > Lepidoptera > Geometridae > Eupithecia > Eupithecia centaureata. The sequence continues at coordinate 3,498,256 of OX155676.1, read as the reverse complement.
GTAAATAAATATGTTTAGATTAGTTAAGTACATTAATTATGTGCCAAAATGTCCACGAGAGCTACTGCCGACAAACTGTTACACAGTTTGGCAGAAAACTTATAAGGTAATGTACTATTTTTTGAAAAATAAATAAAATACAAAAATAACAATAAGCTAATGATGAAAATAACAATGTAAACTCACCTCTACTGATCTCCATCTTGTAATTACCGAAGTCTATATCCATTTCAATAGTGTCGCTCAGCGGTTCATTATAAAACTCGTCGAACGGAAGGTAGGGCTTTCTCGCATCTAATACGTGAACACCTAACTCGATAGCTAAAAAAAAAGAAAAAATAAGTAATGTAACATTTGACAACCTCTGTAGCACAGAGAGCGAAGATCCGTCGCGGGAAGTTTCGGGTTCGATTCTTGGGAGTCGCAAAATTTTTTTTGTGCGATCTGTAGATATTTGTTCTGGGAGTATGCCTAAATATATCTATTTATGTTTATTTATTTATTCATACTTGACGTTGACTTGATTTTTTAAGGATATCAGTTTTCAAGTACCCATAACATAAGCTCTGCTTAGCTTGGGGTTAGGTGATGCTGTGTGAGTTTTCCAGCATTAAAAGTCCTACGTCGCAAGCCCTCGCTCTGTATCCGTTAAAGTTAAGTAGTCCAAGAGTATTTTTCTTATTATTGCGTACTATGGGATTTTTTAAAGAAAATTAAATTATCTCTCTTCCAAAATGTTTCCACTTCGACCATTATATCGACTTGAATCTGCAACTTTTTCTCAGTATTCTCAGGATACGCTCAACTAACCGAAGAGTCCAAAATCTTTGGCATTTCCTAAAGACTCAAGCGCCGTTAGCTCCACCTACAGGGGAAACATTGAAGTTTATCCATTCCTGTTCAAGTCTTTGGACTTTAGTTACATTTAGCTCGTTGCTTATTTCTAAGATATTTTTCTATTACATACAATGAGTGTTCACTTTATGAAATTTTTAGAAATTCATGTATAATGTGATTTATTTTCAATCTCGATTCGTCGAAGTTGAAAAAAAATCGGGAGTATATTATTTTTAATTTCTTAGACTACAAACACTCCCATGCGAGATGACAGTACAGATCACAGTTCCCCCACTTAGAGTACAAGAGGCGTTGCTTATTTCTAACATTTTTTATTATAACGTGTATTCACTTTGTGATATTTCAAAGAAAAGTAATCTCCCGACAATTTTTCAATTTCGACAAATTTTCGGGAGATTATTTCGTATGTCGTAGTCGAAGTCGAAAAATTTTCGTGAGATTATTAAATTTCTTAGTACAAGAGTTAGTTAGTTACCTAAAGGGTCGTCGGGCTGCAAATTGTTAGATTTCATAGACGTAGGCGGGTATAGGTGACCTAGGACGTCGTCTAGAGGGTCTTGCTGGTTCGTTATCTCGATGGGTTCTTCCCTCAGCGTGTTAGGTTCCATCACTCCGGCCAGTAGGTTGGCGTAGTACACTATCTGGAAGAGCACATAATGAACTTCATTCTTCAGACGACCGACGTGGCGCTGCGGGCGAAAACTCACTGCATCAGTTATATTCGCGGGAATGATCTTCACGCGAATATGACTTATATATATGAATGGAACAAATTTCTGCAGATCATACACTTTGTTCCGAGGCGGGAATCGAACCCGTAACCTCCTGCGTCGCAGGCGGACCTTCGCCCACCGCGTCACGTCGGTTGGTTTCAATTGTATAAACTAGTTTTATATCTATTCCTTGATTGTAATTTTCGTTGTTAATAAAGATGGCACAGATTGAATGACTTACTTTCATAAGCTTAGTATTATCGTTCTGATTTTAATTTTTATATTCCTTGTAATTTTCGTTGTTTATAAAGATGCCACATTTGGGGGTTAAAGGTGGAATTGGCCCAAATGGTTATGAAGATCTTCCCTGTACCGGGTCAGCCCAACTGGCCCACTTACCCGGTGTCTTTCGACCGACAGTTGATGTCGGAAAGTTTTATATAGGCTAGATGTTGTTGAAACCAGCGTTTGCGCGATCTAGGATTATGGGTCACGTGATCTACTTTTTGCACTCAGAATTTTTTTTTTTTTTTAGTTCACCTCACATCATGCTAGATGTCGCTACACCACAGATTGAATAACTTACTTTCATAAGTTTAGTAGCGGAGGTGACATTATCGTCGTCCTGCACTTGGTACTGGCGGCTGTAGTTGGTGGAGATGACTCGCAGAGTGATGAGCTGTTGTAGAGCCTCCAGTATGTGCTGGAGGCTGTCTCTGCAGTGCTGCGCCCACGCACGCGCTAGCTTAGCCTGAGCTGAAATACATCATGCATATTAAAACTGTATAATCATATATAATTGATTTGGGAAACTACGTCAAGTCTTCTCTTCATCCATACCGCAATGTTTGAAAACGAAAGTTTTCAATCAGTGCGTCCTACCCGTAATGACCTACGGAGCTGAGACGTGGACACTCACGGTAGGGCTGGTCCACCAGTTCAAAGTCGCCCAGCGAGCTATGGAAAGAGCTATGCTCGGAGTCTCTCTGAAGGATAGAATTCGTAACGAATACATCCGACAGAGAACCAAAGTTATCGACATAGCTCAAAGAATTAGCAAGCTGAAGTGGCAATGGGCCGGCCATATCTCGCGAAGAACCGACAACCGTTGGGGTAAACGTGTTCTTGAGTGGAGACCACGACTCGGTAAACGTAGCGTAGGACGCCCTCCGGCCAGGTGGGATTACGATCTGCGAAAGACTGCTGGCAGATGCTGGATGCGTCAAGCTGAAGACAGGGCGCTATGGCGCTCATTGGGGGAGGCCTATGTCCAGCAGTGGACTAATATAGGTTGATGATGATGATGATGAATCATATATATACTCAAATTTAAAGTTCTTTATTTCCTTTAGTTAGACCTTAAGGACTCTTTGGTGGTTAGTGTTTGTTGGAACTTTAAATCACTGGTTCAATTACATCATCATCTGCAACCTACGACTTCATTAGTGTTTGTTGGAACTTTAAATAACTGGTTCAATTACATCGTCATCCGTAAACCCGACTTCACCCACTGCTGGTTATAGGCTTCCAAACTTTTGTGCCACTCCAAACAGTACTGCGCCTCTCTTTGCGCGGACTCTTTACATTATTTTAAACTACATTATCACTACATAGTATAAAACAAAGTCGCTTTTTCTGTCCCTATGTCCCTATATCATTATGTCCCTTTGACTGCTTAAATCTTTAAAACTACACAACGGATTTTGATGCGGTTTTTTTTAATAGATAGTGATTCAAGAGGAAGGTTTATATGTATAATAAAACCGTGCGAAGCCGGGGCGGGTCGCTAGTATTTAACATAGAAAACACACAGAACAAATATCAGCAGATCATATAAACATTGTCAAGGTCATTGGCACATTTTAGACAATTTCAGTTGTAGTTGTTAATTAATTATTTCTTAATCTATTTCAACATTCCAAACTCAGCATGACTTTGGATTTTCTGATATTATTAGGTTGATTGTATAGAAGATACAAGTCCCAACATCCATTGCCTATAACAGGTACCACACCATAAAACCACACAATTTGCACCTCGATTCAGAAACTAATATGTTATTTTACTAGGGCGCCTTGGTTAGTGTCAATGGACATCCATTCCATCGAAAAAGGTCCTTGTTCGATGGCACAAAGTATGAGTCTAATAATCTCCAGTTCTGCCTAATATTGAAATGATGATGATGAGCGCAGTAACAGAGTAGACAGACAGTCCCTCCCTCCCCTGGCTGGGCGGTGTAGGTATTGTAGGTAGGTACTAAATTAATAGCTTTAGTTTAAATTATTAGCTCTAATTAAGTTTTATTTATATTAATGTGTACTTTGTGTTTTACTTTTTCTTTATTGTGTTAGGTTAGATACTTGTCTTCTTTTCTACTGTACCTTATTCATATGACTTTGTTTCTGTTCCCTTTTTTAATTTTGGTGTGCTGTCTTTGTGTGATATGATAACAATAAAAAAAAATCTATTCTATGATGGTCTTACCTTTTAAAGGCAAATGTTCCGCGGCATGGCACAGCGCCGGCAATGCAATCTCCAGGTAATCACTGCAGCCTAGGTCCGGAACTTCGAACGCAATCACAAAACAATTCACTATCTCCTCCACTCCCATCCGCTTCGTTATCCGTAGGTCTATCTCCATGCTGTCTGCTAGAGTTTTAAGGGCAGTCACTAACGCTGAACTGTAATACTCTGATGGCACCTGTTAAATGATAAAACATATATTATTCTCACTCTAATGCTATTCCAGTACTATAAGGTAAACAATATGAGTGAATGTAGCGACCTCTAGCATGATGTGAGCTGAACTACAAAATGAAATAACAAAGATTCTGAGTGCAAAAAGTAGATCACGTGACCCATAATCCTAGATCGCGCAAACGCTGGTTTCAACAACATCTGGCCTATATAGAACTTTCCGACATCAACTGTCGGTCGAAAGACCCTGGGTAAGTGGGCCAGTTGGGCCGACCCGGTACAGGGAAGATCAGATCTTCCCCTGTAACCATTTGGGGGAATACCACCTTTAACCCCAAAGTGAAGAAAACATTAAAATAAACTGCTATAACCTACAGTGCTGCCAACAGTAGTTCGCAGATCATCATCCTATGGGGCCCACTGCTGTATATTGGCCTCATGTCTTGTGCCTTTTACATTCAGGAGGATTAGTCTTGAGTTAAAAGTATCCAGGATTCTAAGAATTTTAGAGAAAAGTGTTGATAAGCTCTATAAAAACAAAAAGCATTATAAAATATCTAAGATTCTAAAACCAAGTACAGTGTCCGACTACTCACTTTGGCAAGGTACTGAAATGCTCTGCGACATGAGGCCACATCTAGGCCGGGGCCCAATACACTATCTATATCTTTATCTGGATCACTAGAGGTGCTCATTTCTTTGGATTCTTTATCTGCAATACAAAAAAAAGTACAGTTCTTGTGCAAAAATACATGAGGATATTAATAGCTATGATTATAATAAGCTAATATTAATAGCAAACAAATGAATGCTATAGTATCCATCCTTTGTGTATGTTATGGTCATAGATGAAGTACATTTAATTCACCTGTAAGCTATGTAAATTTCTTATCTAATATTAACAAGATTTGTTAGGCTTACCCATACTTTTCTCTCCATCATTATTCTGATCAACTTTTCTAGGGAAGCTTCTGGCAAGTAACGCAGGTGTGGTAAATGCTTCCCCCAAGGCCCTGATCAGGGGCTGCCTCAGCTTCGTTTGGAGACATTCTTCACACAACTGATAGATGCGGTCCTCTGTCAATCGTGCACCATCTAATAAAGTCAACAATAAATCATCAAGCATTGAAAGTAGCGTTTCAAAGCTGACAGATTCGGAATCCATTTGTTCTCTTTGTTTGTGGTTATTTTTAATCTTCCTCAGTGAATTCAGACAGCCTTGGCACCATTTGTGAAAGAAACAAAGAATTATCAGGTCTCTGTTTATATTCGGGTTGAGAGATTATCAATTAGTTAAATAGACTAATTAGTTAAACTAAATTGTTTCCTAGTATGCCAGATGTGAGTCATGACTAATTAATTTTCTTTTCTGCATAATAATTTTTAGCTTTCCCAGAAAAACTGATATGTCCTCAGATTTTATCTGGTTATCTTATAATTAAGTATTTTTGAAAATTCTCAAACATTAAATACTTTAATTTTCAGTTAACATAAAAAGATCTAACATAATTTAGCTTATACAGTAGAGCCTCGATAATCAGAATTACCAAAAAATAACCCCTGTTCGGACTAGCGGATCGTTCGGATTATAATATGTTAAAAAAATGCCAGTATATTTGAGAGAGTATATTTATTGAGTTACTTTAAACATATTTAAACCACAAAATACGTTACTTCTTCATAAAGTAGTCCATTTTAGTTTGGAGGGTTCTATTTATTGACCAAAAAAGGCTTTGTCCCTCAAATTACCTAGCATCATTTTTTCGGATAAAGACAAGTCATTGTCATCAGCCCAATCCAAACAAGTATTTCGTATTTACATTCGCAACTAAAGACGAAGCATAAGATCAGCGGTCGTGGCTAGTGAGAAAGGGACTGCCGACGGCCCAGCGGCAATTCGGATTACAGCGACGTTCGGATTAGCCAGGGTACGGATTATCGAGGCTCTACTGTACTAATAATAATAGTATTAAAACAACTTACTACTGTGACTGATAGTTTTGGTTTCTTCCTTACTTGATACATGGATTAGGGGGGTATGACTAGACTGAGGCTCCTCTTCAGAGCTCTCAAAGAGTGGTGCGGTGCTACAAGCAGGCCCAGCATCTTTCATTTCAACATCTTCAGTTGTAGGATGAGATGGAGTGCATGTTGTACTGAAAGAGAGTGCTGTGGTTAGTGTTTGTTGGAACTTTAAATCACTGGTTCAATTACATCATCATCCGCAAACCAACTTCATTAGTGTTTGTTGGAACTTTAAATCACTGGTTCAATTACATCATCATCCGCAAACCAACTTCATTAGTGTTTGTTGGAACTTTAAATCACTGGTTCAATTACATCATCATCCGCAAACCAACTTCATTAGTGTTTGTTGGAACTTTAAATCACTGGTTCAATTACATCATCATCCGCAAACCAACTTCATTAGTGTTTGTTGGAACTTTAAATCACTGGTTCAATTACATCATCATCTGCAACCCAACTTCATTAGTGTTTGTTGGAACTTTAAATCACTGGTTCAATTACATCATCATCCGCAAACCAACTTCATTAGTGTTTGTTGTTGGAACTTTAAATCACTAGTTCAATTACATCATCATCCGCAACCCAACTTCATTAGTGTTTGTTGGAACTTTAAATCACTGGTTCAATTACATCATCATCCGCAAACCAACTTCATTAGTGTTTGTTGTTGGAACTTTAAATCACTGGTTCAATTACATCATCATCTGCAACCCAACTTCATTAGTGTTTGTTGTTGGAACTTTAAATCACTGGTTCAATTACATCATCATCTGCAACCCAACTTCATTAGTGTTTGTTGTTGGAACTTTAAATCACTGGTTCAATTACATCATCATCCGCAACCCAACTTCATTAGTGTTTGTTGGAACTTTAAATCACTGGTTCAATTACAACATCATCCGCAGCCCAAGGCCTCCTAACTTTTGTGCCACTCCACCCGGTCCTGCGCCAGTCTCATTCCAGGTTCCCCTCGATTTTCATAATGTCTATCACATATCAACCCAATATCACTAAAACGTTATAGCTGAATTAATGTCTTTTGCTTCATTAAATAGTCTATTTTAAACCTACCTGGCACCAGATTCACTGGGGTTCTCAGTGTTTTCTGTTCTTGGGACTTTATTAGGTTGCCTGTCACAAAGTCGTGCTTCCTTGTAGAACAGTTTTATTGCCTCGGCTGCTGCTTCATTTGGTGACAGGTTTCTGGCCTTTAAATTAACAAAAAATCATGTTAAACATGACTGTTAAACACAGTGCTGTTCTTATAATTATGATGTACCTATTAAATTTTTTCTTACCTCTCCACTTGATGCACAATTTTGATTGTCACAGTGAGAGTTTCCACAACCATCGAGCAGTTGGTAGAAGTAGCGCTCAATCAGCTGTTTTGCTGCAGCTCGCTTCATGATGTCAGCAGGACAGGCCTCGGCAACTTCTCCTTCGTCGTTTCCTTCTACAGTACATAAACTTGAACTGGTCTGGTCGTCTGGGACACTTGGGGTTATTGTTTTTGACGATGATGCTTCGTTCCCCCTGGTGAATATCAAACGGCGGAATAAAAGCACGGATCCTAAAAATACTAGGCAAAACCAGACCAAAACAAAGACCAAAATAGCAAGTAATGCATAACCTTACTTTTGTTTGCAAAGTTTTACGGAAGCGTAAGTTGTGACAATACGAATTCGCCCTAGCCAAGAGAAAAAATATTTCTAAGATACTGCGTCGCAAATATTATGCATGATACAAACAAATTACCTTGAAGCTTCGTCAGAATCACTGTTATTAGGGTTCATAGAAATTTCTCAGCAGTTCAAAATAAATCGGCGATTGATGTATTGTTGAGAAGCAGGACATTTGGTGACTACTATTTCTTTATTTTATTATGTAAGGGTTAATTGTATTTTTTAATTATGTAGAAAAAATACAAAATTACGATAGAACTCAACCATCATCATTCTTGTCTTATTTTTTCTTTCATTGTTTTTTTTTCAAATAGTCCTTTCTTTCTGTCACCATAAAATCTTGCCAGGTTTTTGGGATTTTCTGACTGCAAACCGTAAACAGGAATGTCATTGTCAATTCAACTTCTGACACTGGCAGATTAGTTGTGGAAAGCAAAACAAAGCAAAAAAAAATCGGCATCAGTCTATCTACGTAGAACAAACGTAGAAATAGAAAAGAAACATACTGTTCTTTCTAAATTGTACTGGTAATCATAGCAAATAAGTAGGTACCTTACGCCTTCTTCAGAAGTCCAGCTTGCCTAATTTACTGTACAAAGTGTACAACAAAAAGATGACGGAGTTAACTGCTGCAGAAATTGATGCAGATCGTGTGGAGACTATCATGAGAGGCTTTCAAGTGTATCCTTTTTGTGTATAAAAAAAGCTATACCATTACCAGTACTCTGGTTCCCTTATCACAAGCTCTACTTTGGGCCCTGATGATACTGTACCAATATGTTCACTATTATTTGTTTTCTATGATACCTTAGTAGGTTCCCAACAAGTATGTATGTACCACTTTGAACAAATCTTTACCTCGGACAGGACAAATTACAAAAATACTGTGCATATTATATGGATACACATTGAAAGGATTACTTACAAACAAATTGTTGACTTCATGCCTCTCCCTTAGGTGCACAAAGCGATAATAGTTTATAATGTCAAATGGTAGACTTCTTATGAGTTAGGCGGAATTTCTTAAACCATAGGTAATAAAACCTACTAATGACTTAAATCTAATAATTCTTATAAAAAAACATATATCCCATATCAATTTTAAACATCCATAGAAATACTATATGGTTCCTTGACTCACTTTAACAGAAATTGGATGAACCTCCGTGATGCGGACAGTGGTAAGGTTATAATCCTACTAATATTAAACCCAATAGTTTGTAAGTGTGGATGGATGGATGTTTGTCACTCTGTCATGCAAAAACTACTGAACAGATATGGATGAAATTTGGCACAGAGATAGATTATAGTCTCATCTAACACATAGGCTATATTTTATCCTGGAATTACAACGGGAACGGGAATTACAGCGGGGTGCTGCTAGTATTATCTAAATTATAGATCTGATTCATACATCTTCGCAGATTAATGGAAGAGCTTAATGTTGGTATACTTGAGATTTTGCGAGAGTGAAGAATGAAAGGATGGTTGCTTGATTTTGAAATTATTCTTAATTGTATCATTATTTTTATTTCAAAATTATGAAAATCTTATTTAATATTTCAATGTATTCTGTTTTTCTTATAATCATTTTAATTTTGTAGTTTTAAATGTAAATGAATATAATCATCTTAAATTTCTGTAAACTAATGTAATTGGTTAATTAATTGTATTAGTTACTAAATTATTCAATAAAAAATAAATAAATAGAGTATATTAGTTTGAGTCTATGTTCTGTCTGCTTTATTCTAGGTAAAATTCTATGGCAGCTCAATGAAGACTTGTCTTCCCCTGATGTGGAGCATGAGGCCAGAGTCCCCAAGCGTATCTTGAAAAGCCGAGTGGTGTCTCGTGAAATGAACTTCAGCTCATTAGAGTCCATGGACAGATTCCGTCTTGAACAGGTAAAAAACACACATATTATTTGAACATTCAAACTCAGGTAATTTATAGCAGAGAATGTGTTACTTTGCTAGAAAAAGCTAGTTATGCATATTATTTAATAAGGGAACAATAATAGTCAAAGTGACAACACCAGAATCTATACCATAAGAATAAATAATAACTGCGTAGAATGGACTCTTCTTTGATCTAGTCCCAAACGCCGCCATTTATATACCTACTTCCCCCTTCACCTCGTTACGCCCCTCTGTCGTCCAGGCGTTTTGCCAGGGTTGCTACTGCGTTGTACCGCCGCGCCCCGCCGCCGCCGTCGCGAGGCGAGGCGAGTGAGAAAAGGTCAACGACCGATGTTCACGTTCCTTTGATTAGATACCTACCTAATTAGTTAGATAGGAACCTACAAAAATAATAATATTTAGAAAATATTACTTAAGTACATAGTGTATGTATTATCATTATCATTTGGCAATCTAAAAAAACTTAAATATGTCTCGGTATGTCTCGGTTTTTGAGTTATTGTTACAACCGATTACACCAAAATAACTTGACCGTGACGTCATATTATAGAGGTAGGCACCTAACCTACACAAATATTAAAAGCCGCGTGCGGCGTCGCCGGCTGTGACAGCCCTACTGCACGTTTAACGTGCAGAATCGTGTAGGCAAATATCGTGACCTTGAGAGCGTTCGCGCGAAGTTTCCCTTCTACTCTGTTTTTGTCTATTCTTATGTCTATACCCTGAATTAGAGTCATAGATATTTTGTGTAAACAAAGACATTTATGTATGAAATCTTAACAAAAACTGATAACAATAACAGAAAACAGCAATAGCAAGGTAACAACAAAAAGCCAAAACAACAATGTTTTAACATAATCTACCTGTAAGTATATTAACTTTCTGACTCCTAGGGGCAAGGTCTAAAGGAAATAAAGCATTATGAGTTTGAGTTGCAACTTACGTTCTCTCTATTGTACCCTAGATTATTGATAAAAGCTGTGCTTGGCCTAATGAGGTAAACTGACTAAAGCCTTTACATAATTACATTGTCTGACATTTCAGAAAGTGCTTTTCAAAGGGCGCTGCCTGGAGGAATGGTTCTTTGAGTTTGGCTATGTGATTGCTTGCTCTACCAACACTTGGCAGTCTGTTATTGAGTCAGCTCCCGAATCTCAGATGATGCCAGCCAATGTTCTCAAGTAAGTTCATTGAAAAGGCCTTCTAAATATTCATATGTTTGTGTGAAATCACTACATAGTATAAAACAAAGTCGCTTTTTCTGTCCCTATATCCCTTTGAAATCTTAAATCTTTAAAACTACTCAACGGATTTTGATGCGGTTTTTTTAATAGATAGAGTGATTCAAGAGGAAGGTTTATATATGTATAATAAAACCGTGGCGAGCGACTTTGTTTTATACTATGAAGTGATATTATTTAACGCGAAAGTTTGTAAGTATGGATAGATGGATGGATGTTTGTTACTCTTTCACGTAAAAACTACTGAACGGACCTGGATAAAATTTGGCAGAGAGATAGGTAGTGTGGAATAATACATAGGCTATATTTTATCCCGGAATTCCCACGGGAACGGGAAATACGCGGGTGAAACCGCGAGGCACTGCTAGTAATTAATAAAATAGATAGTGCTGGACAATTGATGCAGTCATCTAGCCACAAATTACTCAGTTTGTTTCATGGATACTAGAGAACTGATAATTTAAAACATGACTACATTTTAATAAAATTATGCATGGAAATTGGTCAAAACACCTGGAACAAATATCTGTCAATCATACAATGTGTGCGTTTCATAATCACCACGACCCATACTCATAAAATACGAAAATCATCAGGCATACCCTATGATTTTAAAAACATTTTTGCACAAACTCAAAATGATCTTATAGGTTTAGTATGAAAACGATTTTTTTCTGAGTAGGTCCCCTAGCTTGGCAGATAGATTGGTGAATGCAGTGGAGGTGTTAAAATTACACAGAAAGAATCTGCTGCCTTTCCTCTATTGCCTTTACATCCATGGGCTTAGATTGTATAGATAGATGGATGTTTGTTATCTTTATGCCAAAACTACTGAACCGATTGGGCTGAAATTTCGAATAGACGTGTTTCTAGGCCTGGATTAAAACATAGGCTCCTCTTCATCAATTTTCACGCGGTTGTAGCCGCGTGGCGCAGCTAGTGTTTAATAATAATAATGCAAGACTGCATGTAAAAGACACAAATAGGAAGAAAAAAGTCAACATTATTTCAAAGACAAAAATAAATATTTACAATAAATCATATAACACAAGTTGATTTTCCAGAGGTCCAGAATCACCCCTTTTGGCTGACTACACAATGTAACATGGAAAACTGTACTATATAAAAAAAACTTTCTTTCAGTGGCAACGTGGTCATCGAAACCAAGTTCTTCGACGGAGATCTACTCCTCACGACATCCCGCGTGAGACTTTTCTATGTGTAATTGAATCTACATACATATCCATTTTAATTGCATTTACTAGTCAACTTCAAAATGCATTTTCTATTCTCTTCATCTGTAAGTAGAAATTGATGTTGTAGTACATTCCCTACTTATATCAAATTTATAATACATTTTGAAATCAGCAGCAGTATTATATTTTTTTTTATTTAAGTTTAAATGTACTTAAACTTATTTAACTGTATTTATTATTTTATGCTTACCTATTTTAAGTTTAACCATTATAATAATAAGAGGTGATAAATTTTTAAAATTGTATCTGGTGGTTATTATGCCATACATATTGGGTAAATATCTAAAAGTTTTAGGATTTATGTTACGTTTTCGGTAAGGTATCGGTATCCTTAAGTTTGACATTTTCAATTAAAATATAGTTTTTAGAAACGTGTTGAGGTGTTTATTCTGATATTATTCCTTTTTCGTCAAATTATGCCAGATCGAGCGACTGACCACAGCGTGGTCTTGTTTTCTCGCGTGATCAATAGATGGCGTTACTGGTTACGATCCGGCTGCACACCTAGTTTAGCAAAGCACTTTGCCACCACTGCCATGTGATGTGGGCAGTGCCTAGCGAGTGGAAGGCAGATAAACTTTGTGAGCTTGAAGCAGATAACCAAATATGTATTAACTTATTTAAACATTTTACTAAAATATTGTGACCCGAGCCCTCGATCAACGAAGTTATTTACAAGACATTGATATTTCCGTTGACATCTTGTGATCTTTTGACTCTATGTAGTTATGTAGTCGCTGATATCCCGGCACAAATAAATTTGTATATTCCTAATTTTATGAATGAGGGTTTGATTGAGCGACACTTCTTGATAAAGTAACGACCTTATTTCTCATTGGGCTTATGCTGTACAATGAAGTGATTCATTTATAGTTAGAAGATACGTTAAGCATTTAGCTGGGTCGTTTATCTAGCTTGCCAGCGCCTAATGAATGAACGGCCGGGTACCTACTCACATCCTTTATTAGGTACTTACATTAATTGATATTCCGCTGCGTACACCATAATAAGCTGAATAGATATGAGTGGATACGTTTTATCAATAGATCGTGACTTGGTCCCGTATCTCATTAGTACGCTGACACGTTTAATTCTATTACCATAGAGGAAATGAGGTACGTATTACGGCTGAGGACAGGAAAAGCTCCCAACAGGCACGACACAGGAACTTTTTGTGAATTAAATGATTGGTGGCGATGGTCACATCCTCTTTAGCGGGAAGGGAAGAGGCGTGTTCGTAGCAAGGAAGGGCCGCTGCGAGGAAGCGAAGCGCTCCTATAGACGCCGCGTACACACTCCTCGCATATAAATAATATTACTTATATAATTATGTATGTGCCAGCGACTAGCAGCGCACTCGACAAGAATCGTAAATCAGCCGTTCGAAGTAACAAATAATGTTTAAATAAATCATGGAATTGCGAAAGGTTGCATGTTGTAGGTCTAGGCTACTTCTATGATTTTGTTAACACTTTGTTTATGATCTACCACTGCCCACCTCACCTATCCACTTTTAATAAGTTTTCTGGTAGGTATAGGTTTTAGATTCCAAATCTCGCTCTCAGATAACGCTATATGTTTTTTTATGTTATCTTTTTTTTATAAACTAAGAATAGCTTTGACATTACGGATAATGGCAGAATTGTAGACCAGACACTAGAGCCACCCAACTAACATTTTGGTGTCAGTTACAGGTATTATTATTACTTTTAACTGTTTAACGGAGTAATAATGATCTCAGTTGTAACTATAAACTTTATAAGGTAGTTAAAATATAAATTGACTCTCGTTAACACTTATTGTTGTTTAGTTTTTTCCGTAAAGTGCCTTATAAGTATTTTGGTGTTATATTGATTATAAGGTGCAGACATTACTTTTAAAACAGAGTTTGTCAAGAGTATAAGTTCATTTTATGCTTAGCCGGTAGTATTGTCTTGGCTATAGTAATTGTAGTTACTTAAGACTATTAATACACTGTAAAGAGTACTAAAGACTGACAACATTCTTGACTAAAGATGTTGTATCTCGAAATGTGTAATAGAACACTTAACAAAGACATAAAGCTTTAATGTTCGGTCGCCATTGTTTTGGTCAATTAACTTATATATATTGAATAGGTTATTCAATATTTGACAACAAAATACTTCATTATTTATGTAACTTCTGTCATTCTACTGAAACCACTTAATTTAACATGCTACTGGCTAATAAGGAAAAAAATAAAAAAATAAAAATTTGAAATTTCTTTATTATTCTTCATAATTTTTATTTAAAATCTTAATTTAATCCAGGGCGCGTTAAAATTGAGATGAGAAACATGGTACACATTTACAGTAAAATTACCGCGGCAGATTATGTTCACTTCACAATGAAAACTTTAACTCCTTAGTATTTGTATATTCTCCTCTGTCAATTCTGTTACGCCATTCACTGATAGTCACATAATTTTATTAAGTAACAAAGTTCATAGACTTCCCGTCGTAAGATACAAAATACCTATGCTTGAGAATATTCTAACTAACTACTAAGCGATTAAGTGTCAAACAAGTATTTTTAATAGGTCTTGTAATATGTTAGGTGATATTTCATTCTTAACCGAAATGATTCTAACACCTATAGTATTAACCAACTCATCTACAAGACATTTATACCGGTTAAGGTATTAGCTGAGAATGAATAAACACTCTTGTGCAGGTACTTAACACCCTTATACCACCCTTATACAGGCTTTATAACACCTTTACCTGCAAAATCGTGGGCCTCTTTCGTGGTTATATGTGAGTTAGAGCATGCTCTAACACCATTCTTACAGGTATTTTTAACACTAAGATACTCGATTGGAACCGTTATAAGTATAATATACAGGTTATTTTAACGCCAACGTGCTAGTTGGGCATTTATCAAGAATTGAATTGGAATAAACCTAAGATCTAGCATTACCTACTACGTTCCGGAATAAACTGGTACCGAAAAAAAATGTTATGAAAAATCAAAGATCTTTGTGAATAATATTTTAACGGCACTAGTCATCAACATCATCGGAGGAAATCGCAGAAGTTAACAATTTTTGGTTTTGAACAATTTCACGTCTCGTCTCTCGACCTTTTGCAAACTCGAATTTGAACCTTTTTTGACATTAAATATCTTGGATATATCTAATAGATTCTCGAGTATATCTAGGTATTTACCTACGTTTTATACGTTAAAATGCACGAACGTAATTTAAAAAGTAAAAATTTTTTGGTCAAAAAACTGTTCAACGCGCGATCAAAGCCTACAGCAAATGCTAGTGATTATTAATAATTACGAAGACATTTTGATAAAATATTAGGCGTTTTTGATAGGAAGGTCGGTGTTATCGGTTACATACAGCTATTACACATTGTAGATACTTACCTCTACTTCGGTAGCAGATAGATAAGCCAAGTACACATTGATTTCTTAGGTTGAGTTTTGATCGCTTCTAAGATGCTTCAATATTTGTTTATAGGTAGGTACACTATGTTCTCAAAGTATGTAGGTACCTAAGTCCGGAATTTCACGATAGATACAGGCTTTGCCTAGCGTGGAGACGGCAGAAAAACTTAGGTATAAATAAATACTTTCAGTTTCATTTAGTTTTATTACCTCAGAAAAACAAATCTTATAGATACCTATTTAACCTATACCAGGCTAATAAAGGATTCACCTTTTGTTCGTTTAAAAAACATAAATTTAAAAATTAAATTAAGATAAAGGTAGTAAAAAGTACATTTTTTATTCTAAAACTGATAGAACTGTAAACAAATGGGCACTTTATCCAAATATAGCTAATATAATATACTTACAACAATTTAGCCTGAATAGGTACATAATCTGTATCGTGTTAACAAATCGCGATAGAGTAAAAAGTTTTAGTAGTAAAGTAGTCAATTTAATTTTACTTCACATAGGTATAAGAATCATACAAGATCCTTCGTAAATCACAAACGTGCTATGTATCCGTAAAAGGCCTATTCCATTACACGATATTCAGGGACCCTAACCCTAACTAAGAGTGGTGTATTATGAAGAGGAAAAAAGAAAGAAAGGAAGAGGGGAGTAGATTTAAAATCAGCGCCGCATGTTTCCTGCATCCAGCACATAGCTGAATCTACTCCCTTTGCCTATGATTAGTTCTTTTATTATTGTTTTTAATTATAGTTTAGGTTAAGAAAAATTTATAGGCAATAAATTAAGTTTTTCTTTCTTTCATCTTTATGATATAGGGTCCCTAAGGG